>JANAVB010008798.1:9939206-9974206 GCA_029216955.1 Iris pallida
GATTCTTCGACCGCATTGTTCCGCCATAGCACGTTGACTAAGGACACTGTCCGATTCTGTAAAACTTCTCCTTTCTGTCCAAAATCTGGTCAGGGTCTTCAGTGTAGGATAAGTCAGCACTCAGCTGCAACTGATCAAAGTTCACTACATAACCTGGATCATGTACGTACTTCCGCGATGGGATATATGGAAGACATCATGTACATCAGCCAGAGCCGAAGGTAGTGCAAGTCGATAAGCCACTGAGGCTACTTCTCTCTCCAAAATCTCGAAGGGTCCAACGAATCTTGGGCTCAACTTTTCTTTATATCACAAACCGCATCACACCTCGCATGGGTGTGACCTTCAAGAAGACATCGTCCCGCTGTGAATTCCAAAGGTCGTCGATGTACCTCCGCATAACTCTTCTGTCGACTTTGAGCAACTCTAAGTGTAAGCCCACTTCCTAATTTTATTATTTTATTTTGATTATGATTAACTTTTATGGTCATTAGGATTAGTACCTAAGCTCATAAGAGCTATGATCATATTATGGTCATTTGGCCCTTATAGTTTTTTAAGCATTGTTTAATTGTTTTATAGCTTATTATAATTTTTAGAGATTTTTAGATATTATTTATTAAGGTTTAATATTTTTAATGACTTTTAAAATTTTATAATAGTTTTATTGAGACTATTTGAGACCCGTATTTTATGTAGGCTCTAGTAGGTTATAAATATTTCTATAATTTTATAAAAAATTCTGCAATTTTTAGATATTTATTTTATTAAGTTTTATATATTTAAAGGCTTCCAATATTTATAAGAGGCCACTTGAGATTAATATGAGGTAAATTATTTTATTTATATTCTAGGAGGTCAGATATATTTTTTGTAATTTTCTACAATTTTTTAGGAATTTTTAGAATTTTATTTGAGTTTATTTGGCCTTAGAATGATTTTTAAATCATTTTTATTAATTAATTAAAGTCATACCCAGTCACGCTGGCCGGGCCCACTATCAGCCATTGTAGCGCCCAGTCAGCGGGTGCTGACTGTAGCTGCCCTATATATATATATATATATATATATATAATAAATATATATATATATATGCTGAACAGTAACCCTAATTTAATTCTGGCCGATTTTGAGGAAACTTGTTCCAAGGAGACCCCCAACTTCCCGAGACGATTGCGGACAACTTGGACCTCCTTTTTGTGTGCCTTTTTTTGGATTCGTATAGAGGTATACTTTTTGAATATTAATTTATTTTTATTATCTCTGAACCTTAATTTTTGTAAAATTTGTAGAGTGTAGGTTGCCCGAAACTTGACACGTTTCGGTGTTTTCGATATTTCGGGAGGACCGGAAATCGAAATCACGAACCGTTTGAAGTTTCATAAAGCTAACACAAAGCTCTAAGACATATATTTTCCCAGAAATTAATTCGTTCATCTAGTATTTTAGTTATTCTATTGAACTTAGAATTGATCGGTGAATCCCCATTTTGTCACGATTAGCCATAACGGTGATATCTTTTGACCAAAACGTGAATTTGCGGCACAGTTGATTCCAGCGCACTCGTGGCGCTAAAATCTACCAAGGTGCACTTTCAAAATCTTGAGTTCACGATGTTGACTAGATAGTCAATGGTACGTCTCGATTTGCATGTCATGGTTTCCAAAATTGGAAACATGACTTTTTATGGCCAAACTTGCATGTTTAGATTATTATTAGGTTAAATTAGATTTTGTAATTTATTTCAGAATTAACTATTATTAGATTAGTAACCCATCAGCCACTTATTCCATTAATTTAGAACTAGAACCTTAGAATTGACTTATGGTTTTCGTGCATGGTTTGTGGTACAATGTATGTTATAGATTGACAGCTTCTAGATCAACAATCCCCTCATCCTCGACTTGACTATGGTTTGTGCAAGGACCTCAGGCAAGTGCACTTTCTGATTGCTTTTGATTCATAGTAGTATTTCTATTTCATGTTTATACATATGCTCTTGCTTGTTGACACATTATTACATGGATTAGTGTTATAGATCTCTACATACTATATTTCGTGATTGTCGTGTTTTCGTGTTTCGTGACTTGTTCGAGTCCATGAGTACTAGTCGGGAAGAAAAATATCTTAGTAGACATGTGGACTACCCAGAACTATCCTCCGTGTCTTTCGTAGAGAATAGCAGCTGCATACGACAGGTGCAGGTTGCCTGATTCACCCCCTAGCCTTTCACATATCAAAACTGATATTTCAAAACACATAGATAGTTGTCTTTTACTTGTTCTTTCTTGTTTTCTTCATCACTTGCCATGTCACCCCATTTACATGTTTCCTCCAGTAGATTCATCATGTTATAGAGTTACCTACTTGCTTTCTAGACATGCCATGATAGCACTTACTTTCTAGTTTCATCTCACATATGATATTTTCATGTCTTGTGAATTCTATTGTATTTTTGTATTGTCATCGGTTTGTGTGCTTATTCCATTCCTGACTGGAAACCAACATTTTTCAGGTTAGCTGTGGCTTCACTTAGCATTAGGAGATACGGGTGTACTAGCAGGCAAAAACCTAGAGATTAGACAGATGTGGTATCATTTTCACTAAATATAAGAATGTTGTATTTCCTCTAAATATAAATGTTATAAAGGTTGTAATCAATTTAGAAATGTGAATGAGCAATAAATGTTATATTTATGTCATATTGAGCATCATGGTCGTGACAGCATTCTACCGCCGATACTGTGGCGTAGGCTGGCTTGGACACGCACTCGTATCCCGAAAAGCGGGTACAGGTCGTGATACTAAGCCTTTTTCGAATTAAGCAGACCCTCTCGATGGCCTGTTCCACAAGTTCTGGTTCGACCACTTGCCGTTCGTTGATTCATCCCAGCATATAGTGATCGACATTTTCGTCCATACAAGGCTTCATACAGGGCCATCTAGATACTTGCCTGATAACTGTTGTTATAGGAAAATTCTGCCAATACGAGATGTGCGTCCCAATTTGTCTTCTAATCGAGCACGCACAATCTCAACATATCTTCAAGGATCTGATTTACTCTTTCCGTAATCCGTCTGCGGATGGTATGCCGAACCAAAATTCAACTTTGTACCTAATGCTGAGTGCAAACTTATCCAAAATTGCGACAAGAATCGCTCATCTCTATCTGACACTATAGAAGCTGGCACCCCGTGTAATCGGACAATTTCATTCATGTAGATATGAGCCAACCGTTTTACGCCCCATGTAACATTTACTGGAATGAAATAAGCCGACTTGGTTAATCTATCCACGATCATCCAAATCGCATCATTCTCCTTCTGTGTTCTTGGGAAGCTGACTATAAAGTCCATACAGATATTATCCCATTTCTACTGCGAAATAGTCAGATTTTGTAGTTCTCCGCCTGGCCGTTGGTGTTCGGCCTTACTCAGAGATTATGGACATGGTAAACATAGAATTCTTTGGTGGTAGACTTTTTCTTACTCAAAGGTAATATGGACGTGGCAAGGATAGACTCTACGGGTTATAGAACTACTCAGAGGTAATATGCACGTGAAAGGTTGTACACTACCAAAATATCTCATATTAACGACACCTAACAACGTCGCTAAACAGCAAAAAAATGTTGCTAACTTCTGACAGCGACGTTTTTAGCGACATTTCGAGTATGTCGCGTTATTCATGGTCGGTAACTTGTAAAATGTCACTATTTGTCGCTATAGCGACGTTATTCGGCGACGCTCGACATTGCTAGATTTAGCGACGTTGACCAACAAAAATGTTGCTAATTAGCGACGTAACATTTTATTGCTGATTGTCGCTGTCCATTCTGGTTTTAGTGACGTTATAGTCAGAGATTAGCTGCATTTTCTGACTCTACATCTGGCAATTTTTTGGTTGCTATGTCATCATTTTTGCGACATTTTTCAACGTTACGATACTTGAATACCGACGTTCGGATACTAGATATGATGACCTGTACAGTTTGCCACGTCAACGTATATGCGACATTCTGCGACATTATGATTCTCAGTTTTGCGACGTTCTAGCGACATATGTATGCGTCACTGACCGTCGCTCTGCGTCGGTAAACGTCGCTGATTCCAAAAAATGTAAAAAAAAACTGAATGATTATGCATTTCACATAAATAACAGTTACAATAAAAGCATTGTACTGTATTTAGAGTTTTAGTTTGCAAATAATAGACCCGGAGCAACCCTCCGTAGAATTCCTTGGATTTGCCGACCCCTTCGGTGGAACACTCAACACCGGTAAACCAATATAGAGAAAAATAATAATAATGCACTACCAATAATCAAATAAATAGAATCGAATGATCAGAAAGATAAGAAATAACCGGGTGGATACAAATCCACTACCAAGTGGCTATAAAAAGTATGTCCGATAATACTCAATATAACTTAAAATAAATAGTCATACCCGGAATAAAATAAATACATAAAGGCCCAAAAATGGGTCACCAACAAATACATAAAGACCCAACAATGGGTCACCAACACAACAAATGAAAACAAGTCCAATAAAGGACTACGCTTGGTGAGGATGAGGAGGAAGAGGAGGAGGAGTAGGCAGTGCCTGCACCTGGGACAGCAAGAACCTATACTGCTCCAGGTTCAGCATCACCGGTGACGACCCATCAGTAGGAGAAAGAGGAGGCAGTATAGCCGCTGCAGTCGGTGTGGATGTCGAAGCACGACCAGGATGTATCCGCTCCATGGCCAGCAGTCTGGAGTTGGTAGAATCCATAACAGCCGCCAGCCTCGAAACTTGCTCGCCAATGGCTGCCTACGTCTCGTGCAACGCATGAACGGCAAGACCCGTCCTCTCCTGCACCGTCTGAATGGCACGATCCTTCCTCTCGCCCGTGTCCCTAATGGTGCGCTCGAGCATATCAAATCGTACGGGAGGGCCACATCGTCCGTCTCCGGCTAAGACTGGGACTGCTCCTCCATCCTCCGCAACAGTTGTGGAAACATCCAAAAACTATGATATACTACTAGTATACTCACTCTATACACTCTTACTTATGCAAGCATTTTGAGGCAATCAGCGTTATACTAGATTTTCGAAAAAATTTATAACTCTGATAGGCCCAAAAGGCTTGGCATAAGTAAATTTAATTTATAGAAGGGCTCAAAATACTGTAGCAATCATACCTACACTTCTAAGATACTCTATACAATGTAGGTACTAGGATACTTCTTAGCAAGGTTCTCAGAGTAGGTAATCCCCAATATCTTAGGATACCGTATACACTCTAGAGGATACTCTATAGGTACTAGGATACTCTATACACTCTAAGTACTAGGATACTCTATATATACACTCTAGGTACTAGGATACTCTATATAGTATATACTTCTTAGGATACCTCATGTTCTAACCTGTCACAGGATACTCACCTCCTAGATACTCAAGTTCACTCATAGGATACCTCACTCTACCACTCACTCACTAGGATGCACATTAGCCCATAGCCACTCATGTGTTCTCACAATGGGGTTGCCACATAAAACTATTTTTTTGACAGTCCCTTCCTCTCTAAACTGTCACATACGCACAAGCATGTGAGTGTGACACACTAAACAGCGTGTCGTGTCAGCATGTGTGTTGTCGTGTTGACGTGTCATGTTAGTGTCGTGTTAGCATGTGTGCGTAGCGTGTCAGCGTGTGTGTGTATGTCGTGTCAGCATGTGTGTGTGTCGTGTCTGTGTCAGCACATCAGGAGGAGGAAGCTAGGGTTAGGGTTTACCTGCCTTGGTCGGAGTCGGGTCGGGGTCGCCGGGGATTGAGCAGCGGCGGAGGGGACTGGTCGGGTCGGCGTCGACGAGGGGACTCGACGGTGGATGTGCGACGAAGGGACGGGGGTCGCCGATGGAGGGGGGTCGTCGTGGGGAGGGGGTCGCCGTGGGGAGGGGTCGTCGGAGACGAGAGGAGGAGGGGGAGAGAGATTTGGGGCTCGAAGCGCACGGGATATCAAAATTTTGGGGGAAAGAAAATGAAATCGATCGGTTCCCAGCACCCTATATGAAAGATTTTAGCGACGTCCTATAAAGATGCCGCTAAAGTCGCTGTTAACTAATAAACGTGCGACGTACTGGAGTAAGAGTCACAAAACGTCGCTGAATAAAATCAATCAGCGACGTTCTGCGACTAAACCACAACTTGTTCTTTCCAAACCATAATGCTAGTCGCTATCAGTCGCTAAACGTCGCTGAATACGACGTTCAGCGACGTCACTTTTATACGTCGCTAAATACACAAAAAGCGACATATTTTGCCGGAGTCGCTAATGTCGTCGCCAATATGACTTATTTTGGTAGTGGTATAGATGAATATGACTATGATGGTGGGTTGTCATGGAAGAGACGTCTACTCGGAGGTAATATGGACATGATAGGCACATCTTCACAAGGTTATAGAATGATAATTCAGAGGTGAAATATTTTCTAGGGAGTTAGGACAACACGAGGTTATCATAGAAGAGACGACTACTCGGAGGTGATATAGACATGGTAGACGTGAACTTCGCTAGGGTATAGGAAGACAACTCAGATGTGATATGGACGTGAATTATTTTTCTTCTGGGGTGAAGTGGGGATGAATTCCTTTAACGGAATCCATGAATACCCACAAGGGATGTGGGAGCCTATGCTGGTTTGAAACTCAGACATAGTATTTCTTCAGGAATTTGTCGTTGATTGGCATCATTAACAAGTCATCGTTGGGTTTGGCCAACCGGTAGGCACCATTGGAGTAGATCGTCTCTATGACAAATGGTCCCTCCCACTTGGGCTCGAACTTCCCAGCCGTCGTACGGGTCATTATCATCGATCTTCGAACTGACAAGACGAGGTTACCTACTTGGAATGTCCTTTCTCGAACATTCTTGTTGAAGGCCCCGAAAATTCGAGCTTGGTAAAGCTCGATTCGTTATTGAGCTAGCAGACATTTTTTATCCAACGCTTCTAACTCCTATAGCCGCCGGCATTGATTGTCTTTGTCAGTCAGTTGGTTGGTGACAGCTATCCGTAAGAATGGGATCTGGATCTCTAGGGGAAGCACTGCCTCGCTTCCATAAATAAGAGAAATGGCGTGCTGTCCGTGGGTGTTCGAACGGTCGTACGGTAAGCCCGCAGACCTTCGCCGAGCTTCTTATTCCAGTCGCGCTTATTAGACGAAATGACTTTCTTAAGTAGCTTAATGATAGTTTTATTGAACGCTTTGGATAGTCCATTCACTGCGGGATTGTAAGCCATTGATGCCACATTCTGTTTTCGATTTTTATCGCATAACCGACAGAAAGCGTGGCTCACGAACTGAGGACTATGTCATGGATGATCCTTTGTAGAATGCTAGAATGGTATATGACATGATGTTTGACAAAGCTGATCACATTTGTGATTTTTACCTTGGCCAGAGTGGAATGCTAGAGAAGCGATGAGGCAAGCAAGTGCGTCGGCCTCCAAGTTCTTTAACCGAGGTACATGTTCAATAAAGAACCCTGTGAAGCTAGAGATGACATTGATTGCTACTTGGTGGTAGGGAACCAGATCTTCATTTCGGACTTTGTATTATCCCCGAACCTGGTTGATAATCAATTTGGAGTCGCCATAAGCTTCAATGTAGTCGACCCCTAACTGTTTAGCGAGCTGGAGTCCGATGATGAGAGCATTATACTCGGCAACGTTATTGGTACATGATTCCATGAGAGAATATGTCCGGTTGATGACCAAGCCAGAGGAGTGACGAGGACCACTCCGACCCCTGCGATGATTTTGCCTTTAGGTCATGTTCTTTAATCACCGTCAAAGAATATACGCCAAACCGAGTTATCTGAGATGGCATTAGACTCTAGAACTTTATCAGGGATGTTGTTATAGAGCTTTGATGTCCCTGGCACGGGGTGCACTGCTAAGAAGTCTGCCAATGCTTGGCCTTTGACTGCCTTTTGTGGGACAAACACCATGTCAGAGGGAGTCAAAAGTATCACCCATGTGGCTAGCCGTGAGTTTAAGGCCCCTGGCTTGGTCATGAGGACCCTGAGATGGTTGACTCGAGAGATGACGTGGATCGTCTATCCACCACATAATGACGCATTTTTTGGATGGCGAAGAGCAGAGCAAGACACTCCTTTTCGACAGAAATATACCGATGCTCGGCACCAATCATGGTCCTGCTAAGGTAGTAGATTGTATGTTCGTGGCTTTCATTACTCTTCTAGGCTAGCAATGCACCGAGAGAATGGTCCATAGCTCGGACGTATAGCAGAAAGGGTCTCCCCACGACTGGTTCTACTAGTACGAAAGGACTATTGAGGTACTATTTGATGTCGTCGAACGCGCGCTAGCATTCTTCCATCCAGATGAAAGAAATCCCTTTTATCTTCTGATATATGCTAAGTACCCTTGCAGGCCTCGAAGCTCGCACAAGTTCTTCGGAGCAGTCATGTCCAAGATCGTCTTAGTCTTCTCAGGGTCAATATGAATGCCCTTGGCTGTGACGATAAAGCCAAAGAATTTGCCATTGGAAACTCCCAGGAATGACTTGGTTGGGTTCATCTTCAGTTGATGTGCTCATTGCCAGCTGGTATATTGCTTCCCCATTCTTCAACCCGAAGGGCATAACTGTGTAACAATATCCCTTTTGGAGTCCAAAATGAAGTATGCTTCTCGTCTTCAGTAAATATCTTGATTTGGATGTAGCCTGAGAAACCATCCATAAAGGACATACGCTCGAAGCCACAAGTGTTTTCGATCATCACGTCAGTGATCGGGAGAGGAAACTCGTCTTTTGGGCAGGTCGAGTTGAGATCCCTGAAGTCTATACAGACCCAAATTTTTTCGTTCTTCTTAGTGACTGGGACAACGTTGGTCACCTAATCTGGGTTTTTTTCGCGAATGAAGCCACTTTGTAAGAGTTTATCGACTTCTTCCTCGATAGTATCCATGATGATAGGGCGAAAACACCGTTGTTGCTGTTTGACATGCTTAGCATTGGGTAGGATGTTAAAACGGTGTAAACTTATGGGTCTAAACTCGGCATATCTTCGTAGCTCCATGCAAATACATCGATGTATTCTCGGATAAGCCGTATCAGATATTCTTTGTCTTCCCCTGACAAGCTTTTGAAGTACTTGTAGGCAACTCTAGAGGGGGTGAATAGAGTATGTCCGATAATACCCAATTAAAAATAACTCTATTCAAGTCTACCCAACAGAAATAATAATCAGAGTATAAGTGCAAAATATAAATAGAGATCAGAGAAGCATACACAGACACAGCAGTTTTTAACCTGGTTTTCCTCATGGAGGACTAGTCCAGGCCTGATAACTCTAGCTCAGGATTGAAATCTACTATTTGTGAAATAGCGTACAACCACGTGCCTTTACTCAGAAGAGCACGCCAATTTCTTACAGATTCGTAGATGGCGAGACTTGGAATTGTCCAAGTGACTTCTTTTGAAACTCTTGTACACAAACTTCTAGTTGACTCGCACTGAGTACCTTAGGGGCTTGGGAAATTTTGTGGCTAGTTATATGAGAAGAATAAGCTCTTAATGTATAGACTATAGGAGAAGAGAAGATGAGAAGAATGGATGATTGAAAATGAGAGAAATCAAGGCCTATATATGCCAGTCCAGATAGGCAGAGTTCGGCCAGAACTCTGTCCCAAATATTCAAATATTTAGCCGTTGGACAACTAGCAACCAGTAGGCCCTAAAAATCAGGTCCTAAAATTAAGGGGGCAGAGTTCGGCCCGAACTCTGTGTGGGGCAGAGTTCGGCCTGAACTCTGTCTCCTAGAGGACAGAAAGTTCATATGGGCTTTTTGGCCTTAACATGCTTTAGAGTTTTTTGGTGGAGCTTGGGTATTAAGTCTAGGGTTGAAATACTCAGTGTGACTCAACTTACAGTAGCCTAGACTCAATAAAAAGTAAAATATAGACTCAATAACAAGTAACAGCAGCATTGTCGAAGCAATCGTCGATGATGTCTGTCTTGAACTGATATGTGATGACGTTCTCTTTTGGAGCTTGGTGGAGCTTGATGTGTCCAGTTGGATTATAACAGAAATCATCTTGTTAATTATCAAGATTAGGTTGACTATGATCCAGTTTGGGTCAATAATCTCCCCCATTTTGATAATTGATAAAAACGATATTTGTATGTCGCAACATTCATACCTGGACACATGGAATAAAGATGATAGCTCCCCCGTATGAATATGTCGCCCTCCCTCCCGTAAATAGATATATCCTGAGACAAGTTCTAATCCAAGCAAGCACAACATATATATATAGAAGCTCAAAGCACATATCAAGTATTCCCAAAGCAAATATCAAGTATTCACCCCCTTTGTCATTTAGCAAAATGAAATAATGGCTCCCCCATAAAAATAGACAAAGTGAATACATGCAATCACACAACTAGGAACCATAACCATAAAGAGAAAAAGTTCTAGCAGTTTTATACCTCAATACTGAACCAAAGTGCAGTTTTGAAAGAAATACAATACATAAAGGAAATAGAAATACTACAACTCAAAGTTTTAAAAAACTACTACATAAGGCAAAATGAAACTATAGCTTAACATCAGCAAAAATAAACCACAACCATCATGGAGCACGGGATGGACCAGCAGAGTCTGAAGGGTCGCTTGCAGAGCAACGAGGGTCAACAAAGGCCGCGTCGGGTCCAGATACCGCCTGATCCATGTGTCGTCAATATGGTAACCTTCACGAGAAGGGTCCGTACGATAGGGAATGACATAGTATGAGTGGCCAGGGTGTACTGGAGGTCGTGCAGCGAGTTGCTGATAGCACTCATGTGAAGGGTAGTGCGGTAGTCCAACTAGGTCCAGCGATCGTCTTTCAAACAGACGCGATCATGCAACATCGCCTGGGTGGAATCAAGAGTAGCAGAAGGCTCGGGCTTAGGAGCATCAGAGTCAGAGGATGCAGCAACAGCAATAGTCCTACGTGCCTTGGACAGAGAGAAAAGCAGGTAGGAACTGACAGTCATCAAAGGGATGTTAAAGGCACAAAAAATCTTTGGAAGGTACATGGCATAGACTAAGGATTTTGGTTTTGGTCTCGTACGAATCATCCAATCCATCATCGTGCGAAGGAAGTTGAACGGAAGACAAAAGTGAAGATGATATAGAGCTGATATCACAAGATAAGTGACTTCATCGGTAGATCCCTTTGGGCAAGATCGAGAAAAGATGATCCGATGGAGTTCATAAAAATAGTTGTTGAGATATTTGGCTCGAAGCTTGCGAGGACGTGTGTTAGGAGAACATAATGCATCCTTGAAACCCTCAAGAGTGGTATCATCGGGGAATTGGAACTGTTGGACATCAAAAGTTTTTCCAAGTGTTTGGTTCCGGGAGGTCAAGGTAATCGGCAAGTTCAAATCGTCAAAAGATATGTCAATTGGCGAGAGAATAAATCCTAGTGTCATCATGAGTTATATTACAGTAAAACATTTGTATGGCATTGAGAGAGACAAGAGATGAAGTTGTGACAAGTTCATCGAGGCATAAATCGTGAAAAAGTGCGTCATATGCCGAAAAAATTGTGAAGTTTATCGGATGGCCCGGGAACACACTACGTGAGCAAAGTCTGTGTACCACTCATTGGATGCATCCAATGAGACAAAAATTTACTCATTGTAGGTGTTGGGATTTGGTGGAGGTGGTGGATTGAACAAAGGATGACTAGGAGGAGGAGGAGGTGGAGGAGGGTTAGATGAAGATGCCCCCTCACTTTCAATCTTTTCATCTACCAAATAAGTTTGGAGCCATTGATAATGAAAAGATAATTTTAAATATGAAAAATAGGAGTTATACCTCACAAAAGTAGTTGAAATGGAAGAGATCCACCAAAAACCCTTAAATCTTGAATTAGAGAAATATAGCCCTAAGAATGAGTTTTCTGGGGTTAGGTTTAGAAGAAAGGTTCTGAGGGTAGAAGAAGAGAAAGTGATGTGAGAGAGAGAGAGCGTTTGGGTATATGAGCATTAGGGCCAGCAGGTTGGGTTAAATCGTGGCTGTCAGATCAAAATTGGATGGCTAGGAGCAGCTGGGGGTTCTGAAAGCAGACACACAGAGTTCGGCCCAAACTCTGTAGGGCAGAGTTCGCACTAGTTCTATGGCTCTGGCTCCAGAACAGAAAAAGGTTTAAAAACATTTTTTATAGAAAAAATCTTGAATTTGAAATTTTGAATGTTACAAGCCATAAAAATAGTGTAGCCATATAATAAATATTGTTTAAAATGATGATCATCACAGTAAACTGGTTTAGGTTAGCTGTAGGGGCCGATTCCAGCTAGCGGTAGTCGAAGACTAGTACACCATATCGCTTAGGCTTTTACGCCTTGTTGTCAGAAGGGCACTTTCGCTTGTACCCAAAGCAATATTACCATGAATGATGTACGTTATAATCATTATTTACACAGTACAACTTATTGTATGATAGTTTTATCCAAAATCCCTAACTCTCGACGAAGAAAATTAAAGCGCTCTTCGGCTAGTAGTTTTGTAAAAAAATATACTAGCTGATGTTCAGTGTCAATGAATTCTAAGTTAATAGTGTCGTGCTATTGATGATCACGCAAGAAATGATGTCTAATATCTCTATGATTTATGCGTGAGTGACATACTGGGTTCTTGGTCAAATTTATTACACTAGTATTATCACAGAAAATAGGTATGTGCTTGAATAGTAAGTTATAGTCTTCAACAGTTTGCTTCATCCACAGAATTATGCACAACAATGACCAGCTGCGATGTACTCAGCTTCTGTTGTGGATAGTGCGACAAAATTTTGCTTCTTGCTAAACCATAAGACTAAAGCATTTCCTAACAAATGACACGTGCCACTGGTACTCTTACGGTCGACTTTGCATCCCGTAAAATTAGCATCAAATCAAATTAATTCAAAGAAAGTGGTTTTGGGATACCACAAGCCTACCGTAATCGTTCTTTAAGATATCTAAAGATACGCTTAACAGCGGTCATGTATGATTCTTTAGGATTAGCTTAATCTAGCACATAAGCAAACGCTAAACATAATATCGGGACGACTAGCATTAAATACAATAGACTACCAATCATACCTCGATACTTACGTTGATCGACCGGTTTGCCACTTTCATCGGGTTCCAGCTTTGTTGTTGTAGCCATAGGGTGCTATAGATTTGATGTTGTCAAGCTCAAACTTTTTCAGCATGTCTTTGTATACTTCGACTGGCTGATGAAGACGCCTTGCGAGTATTGTTTGATTCACAGTCCAAGAAGTAGTTGAGTTCCCCCATCATGCTCATCTCAAACTCGTTCTGCATACACTTGGCAAAATCTATTACCAAGTTTTCTGGATGTGAAGGTTTGAATTGGAACTTCTTTGGTAAGCTCTCCAGAGAACTGATTTCGGGTGGTGTATCCACAGGAGTATAAGTTGATGGTTCATCATCATCGGAATTAGTTGTACTATTGTCCTCATCAAAAGTTCGTTAGTAGACTCTTCAACAATCATGGAACGTTTGTTGAACACTCTATATCCCTTACTCTTGCAGCATAACTAAGAAGAATACCTTCGTCAGCTTTGGCATCAAACTTGTCTAAGTTGTATTTGGTATTTAGGATAAAGCAACGATAGCCAAACACTCGAAAGTAAAAGACATTTAGAGTTCTTCCAAACCAAAGCTCATAGGATGTTTTCTTCGAAATAGGTCGAATCAAAACTCTATTCAAAATATGGCACGCTGTGCTGACAGCTTCTACCAAAAATATTTCAGAAGAGAAAATTGATTCAGCATGACTCTAGCCATATTGCCAAGAGTCCTATTCTTTCGCTCCATAAAACCATTTTGTTTAGGAGTTCTAGGACAAGAAAACTCATGATTAAAGCCATTTAAATCATAAAAATTTTCAAAATCAGAATTTTTGAATTCGCCACCATGATCACTTTGGATACGAGTAATCATGTAGCCTTTTTCGTTTTGGACCTTTTTAGCTAAAACTTTGAAAACTGAAATGGTATCATTTTTATTGCAAGAAAGAAACCCAAGTGAATCTTAAAAAATTATCAACAATAACAAAAGCATAGAGTTTTCTGCCAAGACTGGCTACTCTACTAGGACCAAATAAATCCATGTAGAGTAATTGTAAAGGTCGAGTGGTACTTACAGTGTTGATATTTAAAAGAAGATTGGTAGCCTTATTCTTTTACATTCGACATACCGTGTCCTTTTTGAATGTGATTTCAGGCAATCCTCTTACTAGCTTCTTGGTAGATAGTCTCGATATGGTGTCCATGTTAGCATGACCAAGACACTGATACCATAATAGCCTTTTATCTTTGTGGACATAGAGGCATCTACCTGTACTGTTAGTATCTCTAGATAGATATAAAATATATATGTTATCTTCCCTTATCCCTTCGAAAGTGATGTCTCCAGATGATCTATCATAGATAAAGCATTTATTTTACCGAAGTTAATATCATATCCATGATCAGCAAGATGACTAAAGCTGAGCAGGTTATGCTTTAACTCGGTCACTAAACAGATATCCTTAATAACGGGAGAAGAAGGATAACCAATTGTACCGTTACCTATGATATAGCCTTTCAGATTGTTGCCGAATGATACATATCCTTCCCTTTTCATCGATAGTATTACGAATAGATTAGCATCTCCAGTCATATCGCGAGCACCCACTATCGAGAATCTATTTGCTTTAGTTTTAGAAGGAAGGTCCACCTACACCATGAGTAGATGTGACCTTTGGTACCCAGATTATTGTGGGTCCTGAAAAGTTAGTCTTCGGTACCCATACATATAGATTAATATCCATTAGTTTTTTAATTCTACACTGTGTGATATGTGTCCATGTAAACCACATTAAGTACATATAGCATGTATATTGGTGTTGGGTGCAGGATGATAGTGAAGTCTATATGTGGGTATAGGATGACGATGACTATATGTAGTAGTAGGATGATGATAATAATTATGTAGCAGCAGGATGGTTATAACTATGTGTGTGTTTTACATACTGCATGGGAGTAGTGTATATAAAGGCATTTTTTGTGTGGTATGTGGATGAGTGTTCTTGTAATGACGTGCTCTTTGTGTTAAGTCGTCTGGTATTTAGTATAAGTGTTGTGATTATGAGACTGAGTTTGAGGTTGAATAACCTGTTTACCCAGTCTAATCTCTAATTTCTTAGAGGCAGCATGCAACTCATCACATTTAGCAGTAAGACCATTTATTCTACCAGTAGCAATCTTGTACTTGTTTTTCTCTTCAGCAAGTTCTTTATTTAAAGCTGTGATATCATGTTTTGCTTCTCAATAAGAGATTCAGCATCGTGTAAGCTTAACTTAAGCTTAGATACCTTCTCAGTATTTTCGTGGGTGTAGTATTTCTAACATTTTTTAGTAAGCATGAAAGTCTATGGATCTCAGCTTCATGAGCCGTGATTTTATCCTTAGCATGTTTATATTTGTTAATAACCTTTTTGTGGTCTTCAAGTAGATCACTAAAGGCATCACCTAGTTCATCAAAAGAAAAGTCGTCAAAAGAATCGTTTACCTTATCTGAAGTAGCCATTAGGCAAACTTTTGCCATGTCTTGCGGATAGTCCTCTTCTTTGTCTGAATCACTGGCTTCGCTTTCGTGCCAGATGCTAGTGTTGGCATACTCCTTGAGGTCGGCTTCTTGTACGGCCTTTCGTATCTGCTTCCTTTCTTTACTACAGGACAATCTTTTCTGACGTGTCCCGTCTTCTTCCATCTGAAGCAGGTAGGTTCTTCCTCATCGTCTTTTTGTTCCTTCTTCCTTCGGTTGAAGCATAGGAACTTCTTGAAATTTTGAACCATGAGTGCTTGATCGTCACCTTCGGAACCATCGTCATATGTTTCCTCTGAAATGGTTCTTCGGCGATGAGCTCTCAAGGCAATTTATTTTTTTTGGAGCAGTTTTTTCAAAATCTTTGATTTCCAGCTCATGCGTCATCAGCTTGCCCATCAGAGTTTCTTGTGACATAGCCATAAGATCATTTCCTTCAATAATCGCCGTGACCTTGGGGTTCCAGATCTTCGACAATCCTCTTAGCACTTTGCTTATCTCCTCATGGTTTGAATATACTTTGCCAAGAGAAGATAGAGGGTTGACGATGTTGAGAAATCTGGTGAACATCTGAGTAATCATCTTATTTGGCTTCATTTTGAATGTCTCGTATTTGTGTCAGATGGCTGATCTTTAATTCTTTAACTTGTGTGGTTCCTTCATGAGTCACCTCCAGAAGTTTCCATACTTCGTGTGAGGTGGTCATGTAGAGACCCTGTTGAATTCACTCTTCTATTGCACAAAAGAGCATTAGTAGCCCTAGCATCTAGACTTGTATGTTTCTTTTCCTGGTCAAAATATTTGTCGTGGGATTTTTCAAAAGAGTCCTCTCGTCAGCTATTCTGGCAGTTTTTGTAACCATCCGTGATGATGGTCCACAGATCAAAGTCTAGAGACTTGAGATAAAAACTCATCCTAGTTTTCCAATAGGGTAGTTAGTTCTGTCAAATAGGAGTGGCCTATTTCTGGACTGTCCTTCACCATAGTTGAAAAAGGTAGGTTGTGTGGTTGCCATGGATCAGCTCTTAGGATGTAATCCAGTATAACACTACAAAAAATTGGCTTTTCCTGACGGTTTATTTCTTGACAGTCGTTAAAACCCGTCAAGGAAAGGGATTATCTTAACGGATTTAGCCTTACGTCAAGAAATGCGTTGTTTTATGTAATTTTAGCAACTTTTTAGCATAATAGTTGACGGTTTTAGAGGATCCGTGATGAAATGTTATTTTCTTTATTAACGGATTTGTGATAACCGTCAACTAATATATGTGCAAAAAAATTGGCGCAATTTTTTCGATTGCCATTAAAGTAATTTTTTTGAACTTTTTATTTATTGACGGTAGATGGTTCTTTTTAATCTACTAACCCAGTAAAATTTTTTGATTTCTTTCGATCTCTAAAAAGTCCTCTCCAGACCAAGCCCTAATTGACAACTCTGCCTCTCTTTTCTCCTCCTCCTCCTCCTCCTCCTCCTTCTCTCCTTCTCCACCGCAACGACACTCATCCGCCTCTCCTTCTCCATTTCTTCCCCTCTCTGACCAGTTCGAGACCAACATCTCCTCGGTCCCCGACCAGGAGAAGCCGACAGGAAGAAGAAGAGGCACGATGACGTGCTCTGCTTCTTCGATTTCGCTGCCATCAAAGTCGATTTTGACGAGGAGGAGGAGGATCTCACGAGGTACACGTCGACTTAGGTCCGATTTTTGTTTCTTTTTTTCTTCTTAATCTAGGGTTTTTTTTTAATGAGTGAACTTGGGTTTGTTCTCACTCAACGTATGGTTTTAGTGTTTCCTTTGCTTCAAATTTTAGGGTTTGGGTTTGCTTTAAATTATTAGTTTGGGTTTGCTTAATTTTCTATTGGAGTATAATTTGGGAGTGTTCATGCTTCCTAAGTTTAGGCTTTTGATTTATTTTTAAATTTCCCTATACTTTCCTTTTTAGTTTTGATATGCTGTTTATGATTTTGGGAGACTTTTTGGCTCTTATAGCCAACCATACAATTTGGTCAATATCTACATTGAACCTTCTTTATTCGAATGTGTACTACATAGTTAGC
Organism: Iris pallida; assembly: GCA_029216955.1. NCBI lineage: Eukaryota > Viridiplantae > Streptophyta > Magnoliopsida > Asparagales > Iridaceae > Iris > Iris pallida. Next base: position 9,956,925 of record JANAVB010008798.1, read on the forward strand.
CAACGTTTGAACTCATCTGTACAAATAATAATTTTGATTTTAGCAACAACTAAACTGATCAAATATGGTTGCAGGTTCTGGTGGTAGGACAGGACTTGAGGTTGGGACTTGGAAAAATTGCTTTTCAATATGCCCGTAGTAAGATACATTAGTTACTTAGTCCAATAATTGCATTTTAAAATTCATTTCTGAGTGTAATCTGGCCACATCGTTGTAATTGCTACTAGGGTTGGGTATACTGGTCTGCAGGGATTAGTTACTACTTACATGTACCATCCTTTCAAAAGAAGCATTTGTAAAATTACGGTTGTTTCCCATTTTCAGACATTTTGAATTTCTAACATTGTGTCAGTAGATCAATGTTTTCCATAAAGAAATTCTCTTTATTTGATTGTATCTGGGAAAATTACAACTGTGGGAATCCGATCTAGAAGACGATCGCTTTATCCCTTGGACTATGCAAAGAAGAAAAGCTCTCAAAATTTTGACAGTAGATATCAATGTATCTGTACAATGAATGAGAAAAAGAACTCTATTTATAGAGTCGAAAATAATAACTGAAAAGATAACTGTCTTCACAGTCTGTGCTTAGTTGAAAATCACGCAGAATTTAACATACGCAAGATTGTGAGCAGTTACTGGACGTGGCCTGTAACTGTTGGACACATGGCAATCATGCATGAGTCGTGTGCAAGTTACAGGACACGCAGGCGAGAGATCAGTGGCATGGCCGCCACGTACTCCAATTTAATGAAATCTACGCAGACTTGTTGAAGACGAAATCCATGCAAACTCGGGGTAGAAAGCTTCAAAATCCACGCACGCTTGGGGCAAGAAGCTTCAGAATCCACGCAGGCTTGATGAAGAAAACTTTAGAATCCACGCAGACTTGAGGAAGAAGAAAACTTCAGAATCCACGCAGATTTGAGGGAAAACTCAAAATACACGCAGACTTGGGATAGAACTGCCAACTGTCTTAATTTGGCGTGCCTCGACTGACACAAAATCTCTGACAGTGATTGCTTTTGTCAGTCATATTAAATGACAAGAAGCTCTTTTGGTACGCCAACTTGACAAAGGTTGAGTCTTGCTGAAGAAGATTTTAAAAATCATGCAATAGACGGCTGTGATCTCTCGAATCCTGTGCATACGTTGCATACGAAGAGACATTCTTCGACTGTTGTGCTGTCAGTCATAATTACTCTCTGACAAATGATGAGCTGTCTCCCCAGCGTGATTTGTAAATATCGTCTAGATCAACTGAGCGTGACTTTTGACTCTGTCTTGATCAACTCAGCGTGACTGTCATTTTTTAAAGGCCTACAAGACCCCCTTCAAAGTTTTCGAAAAATTGAAAAGACTTCAAAATTTTCGAAATACTTTGAAAATAAGATGATAAAATGAAATCAGTCATGCTGAGATGACTTCAAAAAGATATTTTTCCTGAATGATTGGGCTGTTGGGATTCTGTGCAGTTAAGATCCCGTATCAATCTCCTAAATCGAGGCAAATCATGATAGGCCATTTTGGAATTCTTCATAAGCCTATAAATAAGCCATAGGTTACTTCTTTCCTTCTTTACTTGCATTTGAAAGAGAGAACCCACAGAAGATAACTTCATCATCTCCGACAAACTTCTTCCTCTCCGACTTCTTCTTCTACTTTTTCAGCAGCAATGGCTCCCAAAAAAGCTGATGCTCATGCCAAGGGAAAAGCCCCTGCAACTTCGTCGCGTGCCACAACTGACAGACTTCCTCGACAAGAAGTCCCGCGAGCTTCTATGCATCGTAAGTGATGGGAGAACACAAACTGTCAAAGACGATGAAGATGAACTCCACATAGAATTTTTTTAGGATCTTAAAATATTAAACTTCAGAAATATATCCCCCCTCCTTAGGGTAAAGGATATTTAATAAAGTATGCCCCCTCTTTAGGGTCGGCCATACTTCACATCTTCGTGTTTACGAAGCTCTGTGTTTCACGCAAAGGAGCATGGTTCTCATGATTCTGCGTGACTTTTCACGTTGACAGAGATGTCAATGTTGAATTATTCACGCAGACTTCTGAGAGTCATCTTCTGGATAGATTAGTCTTGATCTGTCAGCGTGTTTTTTGTCATTTCCACTTAAATGTGATTCTGGCAAATGATGCGTGACTTTCATCCTAATCTGTCTGAGCTTTGCGTGAATTAATCATCCGCGTGAATAAATCACTCAGCATGTCACAGTAATATATCCATGTGGAGTCTGCGTGACTTTTGAATTTTTCTTCAAATACTGTAATACACGCATAGACATAGGTATATCTGACTTTGTCTTCTTGTCATTTTCTGTAGTGAACATCCGAAGCGAAGAAGCAGATTTTGAGGGGTGCTTGAGTATTTCATTTAATCATGATCTATCTCATATAACATTCCCTCATTTTGATCTTCCTGAAGCAAGACTATCACTGTTGGCCAATCAAGACCACACAACTTTACTCTGCTTGATGAATGGACAACCTTTCCAGAGTCTGGATCTGGTATCCCATAAGAAACCAGCATTCTTGTTCGGAGATGCTATAGCACAAAAATCTCAGCCGAAGGGCATCAGGGAGAAGGTGTGTTTCTGCTTTGAGGGGGATGTGAAACAACCCATGTACTGGCCAAAAGTTTCCCGGGGCTTATCAATCATGAGACTTATGCATGCCAGCTACCCGAGAAAGATGTCATGGTATTTGACAGAATATCAGCAGGCGAAGGCAAGCCGTATTATTTACAGGAAAGAGGGATTTTTCAGTGCCCCGGAGGATCATATATCAGTATTTCGGGGTTTGAAGCCTGGATGCATACCTCCTGAAGATTCAGCCATATTGATGCGATTCAGGATGCCCATTTTCATAAATGAATTCATGTCTAACAAGAATGCATTCTATCCCACCGATTCGACGCCGAGGATGAATGGCCTAATGAATCAAGAGAATGTAAGATAGAAGACTTTGGTCAACTGGGCTTTGGAGAATTTCGCGACTGAGCTGAAGAAGATAAATCTCTATAATGCCGTCGTCAATTCATCCTACGGCTTCAAGCCTAACCCCTTCCTATTCCTAGCTTTGGTTGAGAGATACAATCACAGGACGGGGACCTTTATGACTCCGAAAGGAGAGATGGGCTTTGCCCTTCATGAGATGGAATACATCTCATACCTGCCTTCAGGCTCGCTGCCGTATGAGGAATATGTTCCTACGACAGAGGAACTGAACTTTCTGTCAGAGAAGAACCCAGAGATGGTCCATCTATTTGAAGAGATAATGTGCCATTTTGGCACATGTACTCTATATTACAAGGGTTCCAAGGATGAAGCTGGCAACCATATTCAGAAGTGGATGTCCTACCTTTTCATGAACCGTGAAAAAGATGAAAAGAAAATAAATGAGAAGAGGTGGTATCAGATTAGCAACTTCAAACCTCTTTCTGAAAGTGAAATCACTCATTTGCTGGAGAAATATGATTGCAAAGATTTCACTATTACTGAAGACTGGTACGAGTTCAAAGCTGGAACCACTTTCAGCTCTTATGTTAGACAGAGCGGAAAGAGTCTATCAAGGAACGATCATCTGGCCGGATTCTTATCCCTGTGGTTAAGAAGATTCATCATTCCTGGCTCCAGCTCTTTGGACATGATACACAGAGGTGTTATCTTTGCAGCGGTGCACCTTGTGTATGGTTACAAACTGGATTTGTTATCAGCGATGACCTGTAGGCTGAATGCAGGTCTCCGGAATTTTGTCACTAGCATGCTGTCTGCTCAGAGGATGATGACTGAAGAAATCCCAAGGATAGAGATGCCCTTCACGTATCTTTATGGTTGGCTTCTCCTTCATCATGATGGTCTGATACCTCCAGGGGCAGGAGGAAGTAGTAGTCTTTTTCTGGAGAGGTACTCTGGAGAGACGTTCTGGAAGGTTCACACCCTCCCAGAATGCAGAAATGTCTTGAATAGGGCGTCACATTGGTCTATCCAATGTGTCCCTCCACCATCGGGCTATGAGAGTATGCCCTTAAATATGATTGACGGAGATATGGGAAACCGGCTAGATGATGTAGCCTTCCAATGGTTACAGAAGATCCGTCCTTCTTATCTAGTATACCGTCACGAAGAAATGGCATATCTGGAGCCATATTTACCAAGCCGTTTTGCCAGACAATTTGGGTATGACCAACTCCATGTTGGGAATGCCACTACTTATCTATCTGCTCGTGGAGGACTCATCGACGGAGCTCGAGCTTGGAGATATTTTGCGGCTAGAAATACAAAGGTCGTATTCTCTATGCCTAATCCTTTGTCTAGCTCGGGGCCAAAGATGCTTTATACGTATGCTCGCTTCTATGTGTCATCGAGCACTTTCAGGCTAAGTTTTAATCTGAAGACCTTTGTTGCAGAGGATGATCCGGCTCCATCGAAGAGGTCGAAGAGGAAAATTGTTATTCAACACTTTCCTTCAGAACCCGAGGATGAGACAACAGAAGTTGATCCTCCCTATGAATTATTCCAGGAAGGAAATTTTCCTGACGAGGTTCTTCCTCCTATATTTATATCTCTTTCTAAGAGGAAGAGAAGTGACGAATCTGAGACCGTCTCCAAGAGGAGTACTAGGTCTCAAACATCCAAGAACAAGAAGAAACGGGTCTCGGTGACCGCTACTTCATCTTTGGGTGGTATCTCAGTTGATGAAGACGATGCCACTGATAAGGATGAAGAGACTGATGAAGATGACGCTCCTTTAATAAGGAGGTCAAGAGGGAAGTATGTTAAGAAGTCTGTCAGCAAAATTAAAGGCAATAAACTCCTAGAGACGATCATGAGTGGAGGAACTTTGCCGGAAATCAATGAAGCAGCTTCTTCTGAGAAGACTGAGTCTGATAATATTCACCTTGCAACAGCTTCAACTGAACAGACTAAAGTGGAGTCTGTTCATGCTCAGGAAACAATTGCTCCAACCACAAGTGGAGTAGCTATCGAACCCTCAGAGACGAGGATAATCCCATTTGAACATGGGACTGAAGGCGTCATTCAAGCACTGGATGATCAGATTAATTACTCTGAAGAGGAACCAGCTCTAGAAAAAGTTTCAGAACAGCCAGAAGTTCCTGAAACTCAGGCTGAAGAAAACATTTCTGTGACCAGAGGCAATGAAGACGTGCCGGCGTCTGAGCTATCAGCTGCTGATAATCTATTAAAGAATGTTTGTCAGGACATTATTCTTCGGACCGATATTCTAGAGACGACTGAACCGACAACTAATACTGAGCTTGCTATCGTCACTGTTCCAGAGATTCATGAAGATGTGAATATCATTGACTCTGAATCAGAAGTTCATCCTGAGGATGAAGAAGAAGAAGAAGCTGAAGGAGGAGAAGACTGGCATGCTGGCACTTCGACTTCTTATGATGAAGATAAAGTGAAAGGGAACAGAATAGAACTTAGCCCTGAACCTGTTCAGTCACCGAACAATGCTTTAGCACCTAGTAATTCTGGAGCTGGAAGCAGCCATATAAAGTAGGTATCGGATACAATCATGGAACGGCTGCGAGAAGAAGCAAGACTCCCTCCACATTCCGAATATGAACCTCAGCCAGGTAAATCTTTATTTCAGATTCTATTTCTGCTATTTCTCTTCCTTTAAATGTTAATCATATTTTTCTTTAATTTGTAGGAACTGCTGCAGCAATGAGCTCGACTCATGCTCCGCTTATCCAAGCTGATGCTGATGAAGAGAGTTCACACTTGCCAACTTCTTCTGTCACACATACTTCTGTTCCGAGGATAGAGAATATTCAAGCTTCTTTTTCCATGATGACAGCGACTCCTGGATTTGAGACTGGGCTAGCAAGAACCCTGGGAATGTATCCGAAAATCATTTATTCATATCTAGATACATATTCTAGACGTTTCTTGAAGGATGAAGCTATGCCCTTTTCTGATCTCAGAACTATGGTCAAATTCCCACTGATGGCGCTGCGACATGCTGGTTACGCATCTCAATGTATCTTCTTTGAACATCTCCTGGATGAGTTAGAAGTAACTATCCGAAAATACTGGGAGACCAAGAAGGAGGACATTCAATCTTTAACTGAAGCTGAGATTGAGCAACTAGAGAATAAAGTACAGTCCCAACAGGCAGCTCTAGAAACATTTCTTGCCTCTTCTACTGAAAAATTAGTAGAAAAGGGCGAAGAAATATTAGCTGCTCGTCAAAGAGTAGAGTTTTTAGAAAAAGAGAACGCATCCAAGACTGAAGAATTGAAGAAATTGAAAGAAGAATTAGCTCGTCTTCAAGAGCGCATTGCCGTCATGGAAACAGAACAAGCTGAAGTTGCTACGGCTTATATCTTTGAAGCCGAACGTTGTGAGATTCTTCAAAAGAACGGGAACAGATGCAGGCGGAACAGTTTGAAGAAGCCAACCGTCGCCAGTCTGCCATCATTACTTTTGATGAACAGAATGTTACAATTGTAGCAGCAGAAAGAGTTAGAAAAACTCATGAAGAGAAACTGAATGTTGTTCTAGATCGTATTAGGGAGCTGATAACTCCAAGCAAGTGAATCCTTTTTATTTTCACTTTCACTTGTATTCCATGTTTTGATTATGAAATGACAACAAATGAAAGTTCTTGATCTGACTTCTGGTTTTGCTGTTTTGATAATGATAGATTCTTAGAAAATATGTTCAGAGGTAAATAATACATGACATATTTCAGTAGAATAGAATATACAAACGAACTTTGTAATTCTATCAGATGATATTAAACCAGAAATGATCTTAGTTTAATACCGATTGGAAAAAATAGAATTCAGACATAAAAATATCTTTGAACTCAATTTTTCATGATCTTTGGACTTGGAAATCAAAAGACTAGATGAATGAACGGATTAACCGTCAGATTATAATGAACGGGCGAACCGTCGGATGAACGGATGAACCGTCAAGTATTAATGAACGGACGAACCGTCAGATGAACGGACGAACCGTCAAGTATTAATCACTTTTTTTAAAAAAACAGCCAATACAAACCATGTTGGAAGACAGAATGTTGCAGTAGAAGTCCCCGATACTTGTATCGGAATCCCAAGAAGTGGTACTAGAAGAATCAGATCTCTTATCTTCGTCAGACTCGGGATCTTCATGGAGAATATTGATAAAAGGAGTAGGAGCTATATAGCCCAATCCGTATTTCGTCCTTCCATATTTCAGAGGAGGAATACGAACAGGCATTTTTCTTCCTTTTCCACTATTGAGGCCAGTCCTGAAGTCATAGCCCATATTTTTGATGATGTCTTTAGATTGCTGACTATAACGACGTAGTTGTAATCTTCCAGTGTCATCATTTTTGTCTTCATCTTCTAAATCAGAAGGACTTTGGGGCCCTTTATAGAAGAATATTGGAATGTCTCCTGGCTTTCTGCTGGGAACTAGAAAGTATGAAGATTGTACAGGTTCTAGGGATACATCTGTATGAACAGTCTGTACAACCCCTATGGTTATTTCATTAAATGTAAAAGCAGCAGTATTTACATTGGGAGAAGGCTGAGCCTTAGAGATTTTAGCCAAGTCAATGACTAAAGGGGGAGAAGAAGAACGAGAAGAAGCGTTGTTTCGATTAAGATCGATAACAAATGGCTCAGAAGAGGTGAGCTCCCTTGAAGTTTGAGATGGAAGAATAATTCGCCCTCCAACTAGAATTAGCAGAGTATCCTGTTTCATATATGGAGATACAGGAATTACAGTACGCCCACTGACAGGAATAATCATTGTGTCTTGAGCAACCGACTGAGGAAACAGAGAAATCCGTCCACTCACCGGAATGATGAAAGAACCTTCTTCAGAGAGTTTGGGAGATTGTTGCTGAATAGTTCGACCTTTAACAGGAATTATTAAGGTCTCACTTTGTGAATCCTCTTTCTCCATAGCTTGTATAACCCTTGTATACTCTTCTTTGTACATTCGGGAATCATTGAAATAAGCTTCAACCCCATGGAAGGGATTTATATCAGCAACTTCTTTTTGTACTCTTCCATTGCTATCAATGTATTTAAAACACTGATGAAGAGTAAAAGGCACCACATTATTTTCATGAAGAAAGGGCCTTCCCAGAAGAAGATTATAGGATCCCACGATCTCAATCACATAGAAAGTGACTTTGGATCTGAAATCACCTATTTGAAGCTTCAGATGAATCTTTCCCAAAGGCTCGCTTCGGCTTTGATTGAATCCCAGGATAGTAGTAACCGTCTTAGAGAGCTTGTGAAGAGGGATTTTTAGTTCATCCAGCAGACTCTTTAGCATTATGCTTATAGCAGACCCTGGATCAATGAGGATACGATCTATCTTCATTGTGTCGATATAACCGGTGTAGTAGAGAGGCCGATCATATCGATTATCCTCCAATAGCATGTCGTCTTGTGTAAAGGTGATATTTGGGATAATTTCCAATACGATGTTGCAATGTAAGCAAGTGGCAGGTTCTACATCTGGCTTCTTCAATTGTGCAAGACAAGAGTCAGCTTGTAGAAGTGCTTTACTTAATGTCTCCCGAGTCTCTTTGGAAAGACGTAGAAGTTCAAAGAGGGACATTCTAGCTGGAGTATTAACAAGCTGAGCTAAAATGTCAAAATTATAAGGCTTCTGAAGTCCAAGAGGAGAGGACTTCTTGATTGGCTTATCAAACCGAGCCTGTTGTTTGCCTTTCTCCAGAGTTGTAGGCTTGGGAGGAACAGGTTCAGTAGATGATTCTTCTTCAGGAGGAACATTAGAAACATCTTTATCAGCTGGAGGGATATCAAGAGGATCCTCAGGACTTTTGGAATAATCCTTTAGATAAGGTTTCCCCGTTCGAGTAGCACTAACAAGTGCTTCTTCTTTCTCTTTTGGCTCTGTGTCAGGAATAGATCCAAGAGAAGTCATATGACATGATTTAATCTTTCCAGCCTTTTTGGACTTTCGAGAAGTAGTCTTTTGAGGAGAAGGCGATTCAAAATCTGCCACTAGATCAGGATGGATCCACATAATTTCTCCAGTTTCCAAAGTGATTGGCACTAATCCTTCAGACCGTGGAGGAGGAAGATTCACTATGTCGAGAGTTGCCTTGGGAATAGGAACGATCCCACCTTCAAGGAGTTGAGGAGAGAAATCTCCGAATTGCATAGAGACGACGTTGGAGGTGACGGTCTTCTCTTTTGGAGTAAGAGAGATAGCTCCAGATTTAATCATTTCTTGGATCTTTCCTTTCAGTACATAATATGTACGAATTGTATGACCCAGCATTCTGTGATATGGACAGTATTTGGGATGATCTGTTTTACCAGCTTCATCAGGTTTCTTGATCTCAGGTAATTGTATCTTATTACCTTTCAGCAGACATTCAAAGATACCAAGGACATCGTCGTCATCGAAAGAATATTCTTCTTTGGGGCGAGGTGTTCTTGGTTGTTGAGTTGTAGGAGAGGTTTGAACAGTTGATACATCTTTGCTCTGAAGATTAACTTCAAGAGTTTCTTTTCCCTTGCGAGCATTATTTTTATTATTAGTACCTTGACCTGTTTCTTTAGGAGTCATCTACACTTCTAAACCTTTGAAGGTTTCAGCACTAATTTCTGCGGCCTTGGCACTAACTATGAAAGAAGGCCAGTCTTGGAATTGAGTGGATCCTGTCCACATGCTGATGATTGGCAACAAGTTTGATTTGCATGTGTCGATGGTGACAGCATCAGGAGTTCCAAGAGGCATCTTCAGAGCTTCTCTTCGAAACCGTTCAATGTACTCTTCTATAGTTTCATTATTTTTCTGCTTGATTCTAATAAGAGCAGACATAGTCATGTCATTGAGCCCTTCATAGAACCGTTCAAGAAACATCTGTTTGAAACTGGAAAATGAGGTAATGCTCCCATCTGGGAGACTTCTATACCATTCATAAGCCGTTCCCTTGAGACATCCAACAAACACCCGAGTAAGGAGGGCGTCGCTTGGATGCAGCTGATCAGTCATCACTTCAAAGTGATTAATGAACTGACTTGGAGAAGTGGTTCCATCATAGAATGAGATAGTAGGAGGCTTGTATTTAGGAGGATATGATACTTGCTTCCATTCTATCGGATAAGGTTGTTTGATGCCTAACCTTTGTAAACCATCTTTCTGTTTGAATGCCTCGAATTGAGTTTTGAGATTCCTCAATTCTTCATTAACAATTCCAGAAGATTGTGGAGTTGTAACTTGTAGAGAATAGTTGGGAGGAGGAACAGCATTGTAAGCACTACCCCCAGCTCCAGAGAGACTAGGGTTTGGTTGAGCTGGTCCAGGAGTATTAGATTGTACTGCTGGAGGAACTTGTACTGGACTCATATCAGTGTCAGTTGGTATAGCATCTGGTACAGTCTGTCGATTTTGCATCTGTGTTGCCATGAGTTCATACATCGACTTCATAGTATCAGCCATGGACTTTATTTGTTGTTCCAAAGAAGCAATTCTTTGATCTTGAGGAGTCAAGGAAGAAGAAGGTTCATCAGTATTCCCATCAACCATATAAGTTGTGACTGTACGAGGAATTATTGATGAACTGGTAGATGTTGTTTGTTCTGAATCATTGCTTTGTGCATCAAAGTCAATTATAGGAGAACTACCCCCAGTAGGAAGAGATGGGAAGTTAGATTCTCTAAGGAATTCAGAATCATCTTCAGAGATCAAATTTCTTTGACTAGAGGCCAGGACTCTTGCTCTGGTATTTCTATATACTCCATCTGGACTATCAACTCTACCCCCAGCATCCCGAGAGGTCATATTGACAGAAGCAAACAAAGGCTCATCTTCATCAGGCATAGGTTCATACTGAATCCGATTGAAGACAGATTGTCGTTTTGTTTGACATCTGCATTGCATTATGACTCTTGGCTGGAAGTCACATTCATGATCAACATGATCATGAGCCATTGATTGACATCTGTATTGAATTATGACTCTTGGATAGAAGTCACATTTAACATGGTCCTTTGACACAGAATCACTTCTTCTCTTCTGTTGAAGATATTCTCGTAAATCTGTTTGTAAAGATTGAGGAGTATATTTCCTGTTCTTGGGTCTTGATGGCTCTTGATTATATAGAGAATGATTAATATGAGCCACATAGTTTCTTGCATACTCTGCATCTGGATGTCTTATCCTTGTTTCCAACTGGTATGGTTTCTTAACACCAGAAGTGTTAATTTTTGTTCTTAGATCAGTTGGAGGTAACACATTGGTTTTGGACACATGGAGTTTTCCTTCCATTGATCTGGATATTTGCAGAGAAGGAAGAGTTGAACCACCCCCTTGATTAGGAGTTGGTAACAGACCTTTTCTAGACAGATTCTGTGCCCAATTCGAAGAAGTCATAGAAGAAAACATTAAGGAATGTTTCTTCTTAGACTCAATCAAGTTTTGAGACATAGAATGTCCAGAAGGAAGAGTAGTCAAAAGACCATCTCCTTTTCTTTGACTAACAAAATTGTCAGTCAAAGCTGTTCCTGAAGTAAAAACTACAGGAGCAGAAGAAACAACTAAAGAGTTATTTCTTTTAAAAGGGACTTTATGTGGAAGACCATCCCCAGTTCTGGTAGAACTTGGCAAAGAGAAAGAGATAGCTAAAGAACTATTCTTCTTAGACGAAATACACGCTGAAACAGGCTTGGTTAAAGAACTAGTGCTGTTGGCGTGACTTTTGACTTTGGAAATACACGCTGGAACAGATTTGGCTAAGGAGCCAGTATTGTTAGCATGACTTTTGAGGTTGAAATTGCACACTGGAACAGATTTGGCTAAGGAGCCAGTACTGTCAGCGTGACTTTTAAGGTTGAAATTGTACGATGGAACAGATTTGGCTAAGGAGCCAGTACTGTCAGCGTGACTTTCAACTTTGGAGACACACACTGGAACAGATTTGGCTAAGGAGCCAGTACTGTTAGCGTGATCTTTGATTGCTGTCATCTTCGAGCGCACAAGAGTGTGCGTGCTTGCAGTAGAGTTCTTGCCAGTGTTAGGAGCAGACACTGTGGCAGAGACTTCACCATTGGCTGCCAACTGATTCTTAGGGACATAGATAGAGTGTCCCTTCGACTTGGCAGTGATGATGGAGGCTGTAGTGGGCTTACCACTCTTAGCCCGCTGTATTTCTTCATAGGCGAGTTGATCGAATTGGATCGTCATCACCTTCTTCGTCGAGCCGATTGACGAAGTATCGCATTGAGTTGTTGCCATCTCAGAAGAGGAGATGGTTTTCCCCAGCAGAGTCGCTAATTTGTTTTCCATAAATAAATTCCTTTATTTATTGTGTATCTGGAAAAATTACAACTGTGGGAATCTGATCTAGAAGACGATCACTTTATCCCTTGGACTATGCGAAGAAGAAAAGCTCTCAAAATTTTGACAGTAGATAACTATGTATCAGTACAATGAATGAGAAAAAGAACTCTATTTATAGAGTCGAAAATAATAACTGAAAAGATAACTGTCTTCACAGCCTGTGCTTAGTTGAAAATCACGCAGGATTTAACATACGCAAGGTTGTGAGCAGTTACTGGACGTGGCCTGTAACTGTTGGACACATGGCAATCATGTATGAGTCGTATGCAAGTTACTGGACACGCAGGCGAGAGATCAGTGGCATGGCCGCCACGTACTCCAATTTGATAAAATCCACGTAGACTTGTTGAAGACGAAATCCACGCAAACTCGGGGTAGAAAGCTTCAAAATCCACGCACGCTTGGGGCAAGAAGCTTCAGAATCCACGCAAACTTGATGAAGAAAACTTCAGAATCCACGCTGACTTGAGGAAGAAGAAAACTTCAGAATCCACGCAGATTTGAGGGAAAACTCAAAATACACACAGACTTGGGATAGAACTGCCAACTGTCTTGATTTGGCGTGCCTCGACTGATACAAAATCTCTGACAGTGATTGCTTTTGTCAGTCACATTAAATGACAAGAAGCTCTTTTGGTACGCCAACTTGACAAAGGTTGAGTCTTGCTGAAGAAGATTTTGAAAATCACGCAATAGACGGCTGTGATCTCTCGAATCCTGTGCATACGTGGCATACGAAGAGACATTCTTCGACTGTTGTGCTGTCAGTCATAATTACTCTCTGACAAATGATGAGCTGTCTCCCCAGCGTGATTTATAAATATGGTCTGGATCAACTGAGCGTGACTTTTGACTCTGTCTTGATCAACTCAGCGTGACTGCCATTTTTTAAAGGCCTACATATATATATATATATATATATGTATATATAAATATATATATATATATATATATATATATATATATATATATATATATATATATATATATTTTGAACAAACAATATTTTATTGAAAAGGTAAAGGGGGCTCTTGAAGAGCATACAGACAGGTGCAGGGCCAGAAGACAAAAGGGCCCTGTAAAACGCGGTAAGAAATTCCTAAAAGTGGAATTCAAAATATCGGACTTTCGAAACGACCAAAATTTCATAATGCAACAAAATTTCATAGTTATCGAAGTTTCGAAAACCGAATTAACAAAAGTTGTGGGTCCGTTGACCGCAGCAACGGGAGGCCATATGAGGGGTGTAGGAACGCAGCCCGATGGGGGGTGGGCACTCTTCCCCAGGAGAGGGATATATATATATATATATATATATATATATATATATATATATATATGGTTTTTTTTCAAATGTCTGAAAACCGAACAGACGTTGGCACGTCCCACATCGTGCGAGGACCGAGAGGGGAAGAGCACGTGGCACGATGGCGCGCGGCTCGAGGGCACACTACCCGAGCGGGGAGGGGGGCCTCTGCCCGAAGGAGGGGCGCGGGTCTCGAGGACACCCCCAAGGCGCAGCCCGGCCGGAGTGCAGCCGGGGGATGCCGAGAGGAGGGCGGGGAGCGGGGGCTCCGGCGAAGGGGCGGAGGCAGCCGCGGGCGCCGAGAGCGGCGAGTCCGGGGGGAGTCGACTCCACGGGGAGGGAGGGAGTCCCGGCGGGGGGCGCACGACCGGAGAGTGAGGGTGGAGGAGGATGTCGTGGGCGGGAGGGAGGGGGAAGGGGGGTGAAAGAGGGGAGGGAGAACGGGGACGGGAAAGGGGAAGGGGAAGGGAGGGAGACGGGGGACGAGCTCCGGAGGCCGAGCAGGGGGAGGCTACGGCGGGGGGTCCAGCCCAAGGGGGACGGGGGACGTGCTCCGGAGGTCGAGAAGGAGGGCGACGAAGCTGACCGGCCGTGTCCCGGAGCTGGAGGGGGCGACGGGGGGGGACCGAAAAGCGGGGGCTCCGGCGGTGGAGCCAGCTCGGAGTTGGGAGCTAAACCGAAGGGGGAGCCGGGGAAGGGCCAGCGGGGGAGCCAGCCATGAAAGGAGGGAGGGGGGTTGAGCTCGAAGCCGGGGAGCAGGGATCGACCTCCGGGCATCGGTGGGTGGGGCCTACCACTGACGGAGAGAGCGCCGGAGATTGAAGGAGGTAGGGGAGACGCTCCGCACAGGAGGGACGACGGGGGCGGCGAAGCACGACTGGCCGGCGTCGGGTAGAGGATCACGTTCACGAGGTCACGAGCCTTGGGGATCACCGACAGAAAGACGGAGGCTGGGGCCGATCCTGATCCGGAGGCTGAAGCTGAGCCAGCCGGGGACGCGAGAGGCCACTGAAGAGAGAGGAGGGCATGCGTGTCCGAGGAGGGGGCCGGCGGCGGCGGCGAGAAGCCGCCAGAGTTCTTCGAGCGACCGCCCGACGTCGAAGAGGGGGTAGCCGAGGCCACCCGAGCCTAGGAGAGGGGCTCGACTCCTGAGGGGGGAGGACCCGTCGACGGCGGAGGGCGACCCGAGGGGGGCTTGCGACCCGGGGGGGAGGGGAGAGACCTCCAACGCCGGAACGAACTCCGGTGGGGGGGCCGGGGTGGAAGAAGGGGGAAGGAGGAGGAGAGTCGCTCCTGCAGCGCTGGGGGGTGCGCTGCCGGAGAGAGGGCCTCTTCTGACCTGCCGGGGAGAGGGGCGGTGTCAGGGAGACGCGAGGCGGCAGTGGGCCACCGTATTGAGAGGAAGCCGAACGGCGCCAAGAGGGGAGTGGCGACGGGCGGAGGGGGCTCCGAGATGGGAGGGGGCACGATTGGAGGAGCTGTAGCCGTCGACGATGGTGCGAACCAAGCCCGGGGGAGTCGACGCCGTCGGGAACGACGACGTCGAGGGAGGAATCCAGCGGTGGGGGGAGAAGCCCCAAAGGGGATAGGCCCAGGCGGAGGAAGCCCCCTATGGAGGGGGGGGCAGCCGAAGTCCTGCCTGCCCGGGAAGAAGTGGAAAGAGAGGGGGGTCCGAGGGGGATAAGAACACAAAGGGGGGGCGGTCGAGCCGTGGAGGCCGACCGGCCAACCCACCAATCCGGCCGGAGTCGAAGTGGGGAGCAGCGGCACTCCCACCGGAGTAGGGAGCAGCGGAGCTCTCATCCTCTTCGTATATATATATATATATATATATATATATATATATATATATATATATATATATATATATATATATATATTATTGGGACAGATTAGGATCGACCCAATGACCCTAGTTTTGTCGAGTTGACCGACAAGTTGACCAAGTTGATAAAAGTCAACTTTGGATCAAACTTGTTCCAAATTGACTCAAACGAACTTAGAATGACCTAGAGACTTGTGTGTGACCTAAAAATTAGTAAACAGACTAGTTGACTTAGAGTTGACCAGGTTTGACCAGAGTTGACCAAGGTTGACTTTAACCTAGAAGGACCGAAGTATGTAGAATTACATTGTAGCCCTTTCTTATAATATGTTAGACCATGTTGTGACTTGTGGTTACTTTAAATAGGTTTACATCAGTCCAGTTCAGTTACACATCCTCATTAGCAGCTCGGATTGTCAGGCGAGTACATTCTCTGACCATTTTATTCTTGCTTGGACATATTTACTTGTTATAGACTAGTTTACTTGTTGCTGTCATGATATTATCACGGATTAGTACTATATGGATCTCTTCATGTGATGTTATCCCCTCGGATACATAGGGTATATTGTGCTCATGTACTTTATCATGTGCATCGTCTACTTATTGTATTCATACTTATTCATGTATACACATGTGATATTCATGTACACTTATGATCATGTGAGCCTTCATGTATAACCCAGTGTGCATGTGGACTAGCTATCCATGTGACACATTACTTTCCTGTACAACAACATAACCTGGACAGGTCCTTGTGTACTGATTGCGTCAGGGGGAGTATTTATTTGGTTATGTGATCTACACCCTTTTCATGTGCAACTCCAAACTAGATTTAAGTCATGTATAACTTAAGCCAATTCACATAACCAGATTGTGCTCTACAATACGTAGATAGTTCAGTTCTCTTATTATATCATATATATCTATTTCCATATATCATGTTCTCTCTTTTACAGTCTTATTTCTTTATCAGCAGTTCATGTATATTATTCTATAGCTTATTTTATATTTCCTTTCATGTTATGAACTGTGTGAGAGATATGTATTCATTCCTCTCCTGACTGGACCTGTTGAAATATTACAGATGATGAGGATTGTTGCGACACTTACTATGGAGTAGGCCTAGTTGACATAGGTGACCTAGACCCTCAGTAGGATCCAGTAGTCGCTGAGGACTTGCCATGAGTTAGATTAGACTGACATTATTATCTAGTTATGAGACTTTGTGATTGTATTGAGATTTTATTATGGTGTGGTTTACACGGGGATTATTATTCATATTGTGACTCTCTGTTGAGATTATCTTTCTACTATTCTATCTTAGTTATTGAGATTGAGTTGTACCATATATATATATATATATTATTCTCCAATTAGAGCATATTCTAGATTGTGTTAGATGTTGGACCTAGACAGCGTTCTACCGCCGACACTGCGGCGTAGGCTGGACATACCCACGTCTTGTGCCCTTACACCGGGTGCAGGTCGTGACAGCTAGAATACCATTACAAGAGAGTCACGAGAGAGTAAAAAATCTCCTAATTATTGATGTTTATGAGAGTGATTGGCCAGTTACAGTAACATACATGCTGTATTTCCATCAGAAAATGAGAGATTGAAAGCAATAACATATAGAGTTGTGTTTCGAGAGAAGAACTCTTGTAAACTCTTTGTTCACAAAGTAAGCTATAGAGAATACAGAACAAGTATCAAGTTCATAACCTACTTCGCAAGAGAAGTATCTTAATGTCTATGTCAGATCAGTCCGTCTTCAAGAGCT
>JANAVB010008798.1:9979206-10367060 GCA_029216955.1 Iris pallida
GAATAGCTAGACGGGAACCATAGAGAGAGTATTCTAGGTAGACGAATATTCTTTCTGTGACTTTGATTTCTGGAACGTTAGATATGTAAATCTTTGGAAACTTCCTTCATAAGTTTGTAGTAGACAAGATTATCTTCACTTTGATATATTATGTCCCACTTAAACTTGTTCCCTTGTACTACTTTTGCATCACAACTTTAGGTCCAATTTAGGCCATTTGACCATTCCCACTTTAATTATGATTATCATATGCACATTGCTATGAATTTTAATTTAGGAGCATAAGATTAGTTGTTTTCTCAAAACCAACTTCACATGCATGACCTATACATGACACCCTACACCCATGACCTGTGTCCTATTCGGACACGCTATCTTGTGCTTCATCTTTATCACGCGACTTTTCTGACACAAGACCCCATCTGGATTTACCCCACGGAGTCGTTTTTATTTTTTACTCAAAATAGGGACACCTTTTCGACCCAAACCTACCGACCCAAATTTGGGATATGACCTATTTTAAGTCTACTATCCATATTTTAGTTGTTGACCTTGTGTGCTGCTAGGTAGAAGCTTTGACCTTGATTGTTAGGGGTTTGACCTAGAAGGAGTACGACCATCTTAATTTCGAGGACAAAATTCTTCTAAGGAGGGTAGACTTGTAACACCTACTTTTTTAAATGAGGGTAATTTTGAACCTTTGTAAAAGTTTATTATTTAATAATAGAATTTATAATTTATGGGGATTTTTAATTAATTTAATACTATTTATAATTGGTGAATTATAATTTTGATGTGTTAGCTAGTGAACCCTAGAACTGTTGAGCCTAGAGACTAACCATGACCATGAGAACCTAACCATGTGATTAGAATGACTAATTACAACTTTTAGGCTAAGAGTATTTTGGTCATTTTGTGACTTTTGAATTATTTAGGATTTTGATTAATTGGTAAATTTTATATTATTTTAATAATATTTAAATTGATATATTGTGATTTTGGTTATTTTTATATTTTAATATTTTAGGAATTTTTATATTTTAATATTGATTTATGGGATTTGTTTAGTCGGGTTTGAGTTTCGTTTCGTTCCGACTTGTGTTAGTGACCCGGGTAGCTTAGACTGTAGACAAGATCCCAAGATTAGTTAGTCATGTTCCACAAACCCCGCTAATTAAGTTAGTGAGTTTAGACTAATCCCACTTGTGAGATTGGTTAAATTAAAGGCTTAAATTTAACCCTTTTGATCCCAAACTTGAACCTAACTTAAAATTAACCAAGAGGACTAGTTGGGGCCTTAATGGGCTTTCTCCTAAGGCCCAAATAGGGTTTAATGGCAGTCACTATAGGTAGGTTAGCCTCCCTTCCTTTCATTTCATTCCATCTTGTCTCTTTTCTTTCACAAAGTGTTCTTCCCCAAATTGAGAGCTTCACTCTTTGATTTGATCTCCAAATCCTTACATTCCTCCACCAAAACTTTCATCCAACCTTCTCATACTACCAAGGGAGGGTGCTGGCAAAGATTTGGAGCAAAGTGCAAGGAGGAGTGTCCTTTTTGGAAGATCTTCATGTAGGAGCCGTGTCCTTGAGAGTATCATTGGGATTCCACTCCCAATAGGTAAAACCAACCATCTAAATTAATTTTCTATGCATATTAGTTAGTTTAGAATCCATAGGATCCACCTCCATGCATGTACCTCCTTTAGATTCAAGTTTGAGGCCATTTGGAGCTCTCTTGAGATTTTAGATATGTGTTTTGTGTCCTACTTGATAGATCCCAAATTAGGACACCCCATGTGTTTGGTTTATTGCCTAATTGGATTAATTGTGTTTTAAATTCACTTTTAGAATGGTTAGAGAGTGGATTGATCTTAGTTAGGATTGTTAGAATGAGTTTCATTTTGATACCTATGTTGGTATCCAAGTATCTTGGCCTACATGTGTTTCTTTTGTCCAAAACAACTCAAATTCGTCGTAATATTCATCCACGTTTTTAGTAATCATAGCAACTTAGAAATACCATAACTTTTAGCTCAGAACTCCGATTAATCTCCCATTTTTTTTAAAAGAACCGTATCGAAGTTGGACTTTCCAATATATATTTTAATAAGCCAAAATCATTCTGCAACTTTCTGTAAAACTATTTGAGTGTCAGCTGTCTGAAAGACAAACGCGTTTCGATTTTTTTGCGATTCTGGGAGCTTCCAGACACGAAAATGTGATACGTTTGAAGTTTCGAAAAGCTAACACGAAGGACTATCACATACTTTAATCCTTGAATTTAGTGAATGTCCAATTGGTATAGTATTAGTTTTATGTAGAAGAGTGACTATACGATATAGGCATTTTGTGTAACCTATGAGCCTATGTAGTATGGATATTAAATGAATGTAGATATCGTAGGTTGTCGAGTATATGTATGATAATATATATATATATATATATATATATATATATATATATATATATATATATATATATATATATATATATTATTGTTAGGTAATATTTGTTAGTATGTTTGTTAGATGTTGGTTAGTAGAGGGTTAGATATGTTAGAGTTGTTATATGTTAGTATAAGTTATATTTGTTAGTATGTTTGTTAGATGTTGGTTAGTAGAGGGTTAGATATATTAAAGTTTGTTATATGTTAGTGTAAGTTATATTTATTAGTATGAATGTTAGTTAGACAGTAGAGGTTAGTATTTTGTTAGATATTTGATATGTTGATAGATAGTTTGATGTTAGATATTTACTATATTAGATATTGATATGCTAGTAGGTTATGTTAGTTCTAGATATTGGTATGTTAGCAAGTTTGTCTCTATAGGTCATATGTTAGATATTAGTTAAGATGTTATGTTAGTACATTAGATAGTTAGTTAATTAGATATTTGAGGGGTATCTTGGTATCTAGTGATACCAAGTTAGTATCTTAAGGTAAATATGAATTATCTTTACCTTCAAGGTAAATGATTAGTTTACCTTATGACCAAGGTATTGGTTTTGGGATGCCAATATGACCAAGGTTGATTTGGTATCCTAGTGTTAGTGGGTTAGTGTCTATGTATTTGAGTTTGAGTAGGTGATGTTAGATTGTGGAAGGGTTATATAGATAGGTATATATATTTTTGGGATATATAATATCTATATATATTATGAGAGTATATAGATATAGGTTATGGTTCATAGTGAGGATGTGTATATACTTGATATATGATATCTATATGTATGTATTAGGGTGGTACAATATGGGTAAGGATATATGTGATATATATGTAATGTATATTATATAACTAAATTTGTGTGCCGTGTTAGCTATGTGGTTTAGCTATGTGCCTTGATTTAGGCTATGTGCTAGATAGCAATGGTACTAGTATACTTGATTGTTTAGGCCGTAGACTTGTTTAGACCTAGAATTGACTAACCTAGACTAGTTTGACCATTGATGACCAAACCATAGCTAGTTTGACCACATTAGACAAGTTGTCCTAGTTTGACTAGACTGGTTGACCAGAGTTGACCAAGAGTTGACTTTGACCTAGATTGACTTAGACTCATGTAGATTGCATTATAATTTCAATTACCATATAAATAGAACTCTTTATAACCTGTGTTGCTCTAACTAGGACTCTATGACTCCAGTTGGCCATCTTTTCATATCAGCTATTCAGGGTATCAGGCGAGTACATTCTATGATCATTTCATACTTGTTAGGATTTATATTCTTGCTCTAGATTACTTTACTTGATGCTGTCACATTGTTAACATGGATTAGTACTATATGGATCTTTACATTGAGATGTTATCCCCCTCGGAAGCATCGGATACATCATGTCATGTGCGTTTCACATTCATCATATACTCTTGTGCTCTTATTATTATGTACACTCTTATGGTTCATGTACTCTCATGTTCACAGAGCCCTCATGTATATCTTCATGTGCATCCATTTATGGGCCCCTCATGTAAAATATTGTACAATAACATAACTTGTCTGGATCCTTGTATATTGATTGGGGTACGGGGGAGTAGAAGCAGTCATGTGATCAATTCCAAGTAGTCATTGTATAAACTCTTATTGTAATCATGTGCAAATTTAAGTCAGTCACATGTCTATCTTGTACTCTACATCACTAGTCACTGATAGTTCTCTACTTATAGTAGCTATTTATATTACAGTTCTCTCTCTTTTACGACATGTACTTTCTTCAACGTTTCATGTATTTTACTCTATTGCATGCTTTATATTCCTGTCTTGATATGAACTGTTAAGATTTTGTGCGTGTTCCTGTCCTGACTGGACCTATTGAAAATATTACAGTAATCATTGAGATTCACAGCTACCCTAAGGACCAGTAGAGCTTGGAGTAGATTGCTAGTTTATGCTTTAGTTTTTTTTGTTGGAACTTGTATTGTAATAAGTGGAGATTGAGTTGTATTTGAGATTGTTTGAGATATTATGTCACGACCCACTCCCGAATAATCGAACACGAGTCGGACACGCCCAACCTTCGTCGTTAGACACGATGAAGTAAGCTGTACCAATATCTAGGGAAAACTATAAATCCAGATAAGAATGAAAGTAAATCACATCATCTAATATCGAATCCTAGAATCTCAAATACAAGTCTAAGTGTTATTACATTCCAACAAATGTAAAATATACTAATGTTTCTAATACAAGTCCAGATAAAGCTAAAAAGGAAAATACTAGGCTTTCTCAGCCTCTAAGTCCTGGGCAACATCAACTGGCTCATAGGTGCCTCCAGGCTCCTGCCCGTAGTAAGTGTCACAGATAGCCTCCAACTCACCTGCAACATATCCTAGTCAGAAGCGGAGCTAAGTATATCTAAGAAAATGAACATGAACATCATGGTATGAAAAGGAATACAGAAAAATATACAGTACAAGAATAAGAACAAGACATGAAACCTGAACATGAATACTGAAAGTAACTACGAGGAACATGAAATGAATCCTGAACATGAAATACAACACGAATCCTGAAGTGTGCAATATATTGAAATACATCCAGAGTGTGTGATCGGCTTGGGTAGATTCAGGAAACATGAAATGGTATGGCTTCGATCCCGCGTGTACGATGCGGGGCCTAAGCTATTCACAAGAATAGTAACTCGGGTTTGATCACACATCTATAGTATTTCCTCTCCCAGACACAAGTAAACTCAAGAAAACAAGATACAAGAAAATCTCGTGATATATCGTGTCAACCAGAAGATACAAGAATGAATATACAAGACATGAAGAAATAGATAAGTCTGAGGATTATACTTGCCTTGCTCAGGGTGATCAAGTATGGGATCTACAACTGGATATCCTCCTGTTTATGATTTACAAGTTGATTAATATCTATATAAATTCTAAGTAGGGTTTTTCTCCTAACCAAGCCTTTTCTATAAGTTAGCATTAACAAAACAACTACAAATACAATCCAGTTAAGTTATAGATTCTTAAATAATGAATGGTACTAGAACATGCTTAGCTACTTCAATACAATGTTGGTATAACTTGAAAAAAATAGGGAAGATGGCCAGCTTCCAACAACAGTTCATGCCAACAGTTCAACTCACAACCATTCTTAATATCCATATTAGGATTTGACTTATGTTTAAACTAAACTCAGTCAGTATCAACCTATGATTCCTGACAACAATGTTAAGCCTAACATCGCTCTAAGTACACAACCAGCTATCCTAACAAATCAGAAATTGCAATCCTTTAAGGATTCAGTCCTAGGCAGGACTAATGTAATTAGTCTTAATCAGGACACTAACTAGAGTTCAGCCAGTAATGTTGTTGATATCAAACCATTCCTAGACATGACAGTCCTAAATCTACTATTCTGAACTCAAGTTGATATCCCAGAGTCTGAACCACATCATCCATTACTCAATTTCCTCAAGTTACATTATCAGTAAAACTTAATATCTAGCCAAGGTTTCAGACTGATACATTCAGTCTTCAATATGACTGATACATTCAGTCTTCAATTCTAGAACAGTTATTTCCTGGAAAAGTCTTAGGTCAGTATTCTAAGGATCAGTCCTGAAAAGAGACTGTTATAATTCAGTTCAAGCCAAGGACTGATACAGACCAATCTAACAGTCCCTTAATTATCCATATCCTAATCAGCAGTTCACCCACATTCAAAAATTTGAACATTCTACTATGTACAGGTTCAAGGGAAAATTCTATGGTTGATTCAGAACAGTCCCTATCATTAGAACAGTCCATAACATCCAAACACAACTGTAATCTCTCAAGTACACTGATTCCAGTCCAAAGAACAAGGTAATGCATAACTCAGATATTTAAACCTTGTCTAGGCTTCTATAATTCAGAAATGAACTGAGCTACCTACTCTATTGGAACCATCATTCCCCTTCTAACAATTACTAAACCAATAATCTTCCTAATATCTATAGGTTCCTGAATTAATTCCTCACAACTGCCAACCTTTCCAACTAATTTCTGAGTTTACAACAACACTTAATCATAACTGATAACTTATGAGTGCTGCCAAAATAAAAAAACAAAGGTTTTCAAATGAATAACAATAGTGGCTCGGATAACCTTACTATCTTTCTAATCCTAACATGAATGTTAAAAAAAATTAGTCCCCTAATCAAAGTTCAATTCATCCCTTGCTCAGGATCAATATAATAATTCAATTCAACAACAGAACAGAACAATCACTGTACATCCACATCAAGGGATCGACCTATCCATATATTAAGTAAAATCATATATCAGTCAAATATTTGAATACTGTCACATAGGTAGGGACCTGAGAATCAAGATATGATCTCAGACTACATATCTAACAGTATGCAATTATCTAATGAAGATGGATATAATATATTCAAGTAACCATCAGTTATTCTCCAGATTTACTAAACTACCCTCCTTCACACTGTGATACCCAGTGATCCTAACCAGAAGAATAGGGCATCCTAATCCAATGACTGCATTAACAGGTTGAATGCAACCACCACATGACTCAAACCAAACTCAATATGAGACATCACCCCACATGTCAATATCTAACTCCAAAGATAACAGTCCCTACTACTGATACAGTACTAAATTACTCTGATACACATATCAACTAAAATAGACTGTAATTAATCAATTATAAACTGGATTAGGGAATTACCTGATAGAATTTCTTTCTAAGATGTCGAGCTCAAGAGTTTGTAGAAGAAAATTTTATCCTGCTCAAACAGTGTCCATTGTTAGGATCCTTAAGACACGGATGCTCACCCCTATGATCCTGACATTCCTGTTTATCACT
Source organism: Iris pallida (assembly GCA_029216955.1). NCBI lineage: Eukaryota > Viridiplantae > Streptophyta > Magnoliopsida > Asparagales > Iridaceae > Iris > Iris pallida. Next base: position 9,986,525 of record JANAVB010008798.1, read on the forward strand.
CCACATCAGTGAATCAAAATTCGAATCAATAGTCATGCGAATCACAGAAACAAAATTTCACTCAGATTTAGAGAATTAGAACTCAACTCACCAGCAACAATTATTTGATTTGAACAAACTCGATTAGAATTCGGTCGAAGAATTCCAAACTCGATCTACGCTCAAACACTCAAAATGCTCTGATATTCAAAAAGTAATATAGAAATTTTGGAAGAAATCACAAACCAAAATTAAATCCCATGGAAGAAAATAACTCCTCACCTCTAAACGATTGAGAATTTCAAACAAGAACAGATCTGAGCAATCCCATAGTGAAATCAACTGTTCATGAATCTTAGTACAAACGTACTCAAATTAGATCAAAGGAAGAATCAATTGGAAAATAATCAAGCTCAGGGTTTCGAATACTCACATGAATTGTTCATTCAAACGAATGAAATTGTATGAGGATGACAGAGGAAACAACCTTCTTGCTATCGTTGCTCTGGAAGGAAAGGAAATGAAGAATCCTTCGAACACCGTCCGAGTCGCCGAGGAGCTGGTGTCAGTCGATCGAACTTTGGATCTCTTTGTCATCGTCCCAATCTAGGAATCACCCATGGATCAAAGAAGAGCTTGATCGAAGAAAAATTTCGACACCATTATTAGAAGTCCTGAAGAACTTGATGTCGAATGAAAAAGAGGAAAAATATGCTCCGCAGAGTCGGTTAGATCTGAGTAACAAGAAAGAAGAAAATCGACGAGGCTTTATAGGTGGTTGGAGTTTATTACGACAGCTGGGTCTGTGGAATCCACGAGAAGAAATAGGAATTTCGAATTGCTCAAAATCGTTGTTGAGCAAAGAACTGTATTCTTCCTTCTCACAGCTGAGAAGAATAATGAAGAGGAAAATTTTGGTTAATGGCTGGGTAGTGAAACCCAATAACTAAAAGTAATAGAAGGGCTTAGTTATTGGGCTGGGTGATGAAGCCCAATAACAAGAGAAAGAAAAAAATAATAAAATAAGAACCCATATTGATGATAAGATTTAGGAAAATCACCAACTAAATAATAATATCTAATAGGAAATATTATACTAAAATATTAGGGAAGTGGGATTACAAATCTCTCCTCCTTGAAAAATTTTGTCCTCGAAATTGAAAACTCAATAATTCATAAATAAATAAATTCTAAAACAATTATCCAGTCATTTGTTGAATGTAATTTCTCAAAACAAAAGTACAATCAGGTAAACAAACTAGGATAACGCTCCCGCATCTCGTCCTCGTGCTCCTATGTGGACTCTTCCGGGGAGTGATGTCTCCACATGACACGGACAAGTGGAATAGTCTGGTTCCGCAGGTGCTTCTTCCTTCGATCCAAGATCTCCACTGGATGCTCCTCGTAAGTCAAGCTCGGACCCACCTCTAGCTCTGAGTAGTCCACCACATGGCTCGGGTCCGGAATGTAGCATCGAAGTTGGGATACGTGGAAGATGTCATACACTCCCTTCAAGCTAGCTGGAAGTGCTAGTCGATATGCCACCTCGCCAATCCGTGCCATCACATTGAAAGGCCCAATGTACCTCGGACTGAGCTTCCCGCCTCTGCCGAAATGAATGATGCCTCTGGTCGGCGAGATCTTCAGGAACACTCTATCCCCAACTACTAACTCTAGTGGCCGTCTGCTGCAGTCTGTCCAGTGCTTCTGCCGATCCTGTACAACTCTAAGGCGCTTCCAGATCAGTCTGATCTTCTCATCTGAGTCTACCACCATCTCTGGCCCAAGCAAAGCCCTCTCGCCAACGTCATCCTAAGATAAAGGTGTATGACATCTCTGCCCATACAGTGCCTCAAACGGGGTCATCGTGATGCTAGCCTGATAACTATTGTTATAGGCAAACTCTACGAGATGCAAGTGGTCCTCCCATGAACTGCCGAAGTCGAGTGGGCAAACCCGCAGCATGTCCTCCAGTGTCTGAATGGTCCTCTCGGACTGCCCGTCCGTCTGTAGATGATAGGCAGTGCTGAACTTCAACTGTGAACCCAAGCTCAGCTGCAGACTCCTCCAGAAATGTGATATGAAGCGATTGTCCCTGTCTGAAACAATGCTCACCGACAATGCTCACCGGCACCCCGTGAATCTGTACAATCTGCCGCATGTAGAGGTCTGCAAGCTTCTCGGTCGACAATCTAACCTTAAACGAAATAAAGTGAGCAGATTTCGTCAATCTGTCCACGATAACCCAAATAGCATCCTTGCCACCGGGCGTGCACGGTAAACCAGAGACGGAGTCCATGATGACATGTTCCCACTTTCACTTAGGAATAGGTAAAGGTTGGAGTAATCCCGCTGGTCTCCGGCGCTCTGCCCTGACTTGTTAGCACACAAGGCATATGAAAACAAATCTGGCAACCTCTCGTTTCATTCCATACCACCAAACATACTCCCGCAGATCCTTATACATCTTGGTAGATCCAGGATGAATAGAATACTGTGACTGGTGGGCCTCCTCATAACCTCCTTCCGCAAATCCTTGGGCACACACAACTGATTTCCATGCCTCAGGGATCCATCACCTACAATAGTGAAGTCGTTGAGCAAGCCTGCCCCTGCCTGGCCTCTGAGACATCGGAGTCCCTCATCTAGAAAATGGGGCTCCTTGATCTTCTCTATCAGTCCTGACTTTATCTATATGTGCATCAGCTGCCCTCCAACTCCTGGAAGAATGATCACAATCCCCAGACTCTCAAGATTCTCTAGAAGATGCCGATCCATAGTGAGAAACATAGCAACAGGATATCGACTGAAAGCATCTGCTACCATATTTGCCTTCCCAGGGTGGTATTACAGATTGATGTCGAAATCCTTCATGTAACGCCCCAGTCCCAAAATACGTAGGACTAGGAACGTAGACATGCCACTGTATACATACAAAGTATACTCCAGTATATGGAAACCTCGTATGCATACATAATCTGTAATATGCAGTAGAAACCATAACGACTAATCTCATCCACAAAATAAAGGAAAATAAAGAATTTATATAATCATCTATAGAAATATATTTGTACAATATATTGGGCGGAGACAAATTCACTACCAACAAGCAAGGGACGAAATACATAGAAAATATAATAAGTTTGGCGAGCGAAGTAAAGACGATCCAATTGCAATCGTCCTCGAAGAAATAGAGATGTCCATGGCTAGAATACCTGTGAAAGACGAGAGCACACACCTGGGAAGATAACCAGGTCCTCAGAGGGACGTAACAAGACACATAATATCATGTCAATAACTGAATAAATAAATCTCAACGGAAAAGTATATGTGACTACACAAATAAAGGTCCTTAACCATTCGATGTGAAAATGTATTTTGAAGACAACGTTCCACACAAGGGCTTCCGAGACTAGAAATACGGCACGTTAGCGTTTCAACCGAGGTACTAGTGGCATCTAGAGAAAAATAAATAAATACACGGCACACTAGTCTCTCGGGTGAGTCACTAACGGCAGCTAGAGGAAAGTAAATGCACGACACATTTGTGTTTCAACCGAGGCACTAGTGGCATCTAGAGAAAAGTAAATAAATGCATGAAACACTAGCTCTCAGCTAAGTCACTAATGGCATCTAGAGAAAAGTAAATGTGTGAAAGCCCCTGCACCTAATAAATGTCTTCCCCCTCCCCATGCACTACTCGTGCTGAATCCACACCACGATATTTCTAATAACTGCTAAGTCTTCTAGGAAATTATATTAGCAGTTATATCCTAACGCTCGTCCTGTACGCACCAATGTATGATCGATACGCAAGTCCGAATCTATATGAGACACGTGACATCGTGGCACACAGGTATCGAGCTAATGAATGCGGCACAAACAAAGGTGGTCCTTTAACTCTAGGCCAAATGCATAAAGAAAACTAAAGTATAGTAATTTGCAACTACATATGGTTTTGAAAGAACAACTTATAAGAAATAAAACATGCATGATATTGAGCAAGAAATTAAACAGTAAAGGCAAGGTGTCTTGCTTGGTAGGACGCCTGGTGTACTGTGATGATTAATGTGACATGAACTGCGACTTCGGGTAACAACTATACAAGGTGACCTCTGATAGTGGCACAGACAGTTCCATTGGGTCCAGAATTGTCACGACCCGCACCCAGTACAAGGGCACGAGAAGTGACGAACGCCCAGCCTACGCCACAGTGTCGGCGGTAGAATGCTGTCCTGAGTCAGAGTATCTAACACAGTCTAAATAAAACTCCAATCATAATACTAAGATGGAATAGAAGAATGAATCTCAAGAGAGTCATAGATAAAAAGTCTAGGTGTAAACCACCAGAATAAATCTCTAGTACAACTCATAAAGTCTCAAATAGAAATACAAATAAAGTACTAAGTCTCAGCTAGACTATAGGCAAGTCTTCAGCGACTGTGGGATCCTCCTGAGGGTCCACGTCGCCAGTGTCATCTAAGCCAATGCCATAATAAGTAGGGTAGTACTCCTCATCAATACCTGTAAAATTTTTAACATGCCCAGTGAGGACAGAACGAGCACATATCTCTTACAACAGTTCATAGCAGGAATGGACATATAAAGCAAGCTATATAAAACTATACATGAATCGGTGTAAACAAAAACAATAAGAGAGGGAGAGAGAGACTATAAAATGAGATATAATATGATAATAGAGAAATATAACCTTCTACGTAAATCAGAGCATGAATTGGTTATGTAAACGGTCTGGGTTGCACATGGATACAGCTATGGAGTGCACATGGATACCTACTGGGGACAATGATCACATCACATAACCAACTACACTCTCCCTGCCCCCAATCAATACACAAAGATCAATACATGTTATGTTATTGCACATGGATAACAACTACTGTATACATGGAGCTCATATGGTCATGAGTGTACATGAATAACATATGAGTGCACATGGATAAATATGAATACATGGAGTACATGATGGCCATGATAAAGTACATGAACATGATATACTCGATGTATTCGAGAGGATAACATCGCATGAAAAGATCCAGAGGGTACTAATCCGTGTGAACATCGTGTCAGCATCAAGTATACTAGTCTATAACAAGAGAACATATCCAAAGAAGTATGAAAAGATCAGAGAATGTACTCGCCTGACAAATCGAACTGCTGATAATGAGGTATAACTAAACTGGGGCAATGTAAACCTATTTAAAATACATACATGTCACAACCAAGTCTACAATATCAAGAGAAATAGCTATAATGCAAGACTACATGCTTCTAGGTCCTTTTTGGTCAAAGTCGACCCTCGATCAACTCTGGTCAAACCTAGTCAACGTTGGTCAAACCTGGGTCAACTAGTCCGTCTACTAATTTCTAGGTCATACACAAAATTCTAGGTCATTTGGAGTTCGTTTGAGTTGAATTGGATCAAGTTTGACCCAAAGTAGACTTTTGTCAATTTGGTCAACTTGTCGGCCAATTCGACTAAACTAAGCTCGAAATGACAAACCAAATCTGTCCTAGGGCTCCAATAGTTATATACACAATTACAATCTAATCTAAGACAATTAACAAGCATATATATATATATATATATATATATATATATATATATATATATATATATATTCTTTTTTTTTCTTTCAAAAACCAAATCTGGTGGACGACTCCACCCGACCTTGGCCCGGAGGCCGTGGCTACCGCCACCCAGCCACCTCCGTGGGAGGGAGCACTCGAACCCGGCCCTCACCCTCGGTGCACGGTGGTGTTACAAGTACACCATGACTCGATGTGCATATATATATATATATATATATTTTTTTCGATGTGCATATATATATATATATATATATATATATATATATATATATATATATATATATATATATATATATATATATATACATATAGGTATACACACATGTGTATATACAATACAACCAAACCTTATTTCCAACAAAAGATGATGTGTGTGTGTGTGTACTGGTGCTTACTGAAATAGGGTAAAATCTAAGATTAAAAACAGTAAAACGCAACCGTGGAATTACTCAAATAATATACTATTTATATACATATATACAAAGTAAGAAACTATATATATATATATATATATATATATATATATATATATATATATACACACACACAAATATTTAAATGGAAAGATACGCAATGATGTGAGATAAATAAAGAGTCTAAAATCTGGAAATATATCTCCCTCGACCCATTCGCGACATATATACATTCGAAATGGGTTTCAACAGAATTATATATATATATATATATATATATATATATATATATATATATATATATATATATATATATATATATATATATATATATATAGTTAAATATATGCATAAAGCTATATAGAAACACATATATTCATAAATGATGAAAAAATTATGAAACAAAACCAAAGTTTGGTTCCCACGAATCCAAAATCTCATATAAGTCCCGTAAACTCAGATTTAGAAGCTAAGAAGCTGAAAAAATCAGAATATCATATTAATTCAAAAATCGAAAACTAAAGAAAAACAACCCAATTCACACAACGACCCAAAATCCAAAATATACCAAACGAACCCACGAAACTTGGCATACACATTGGCCTCGACCCACGTGATGCGTTCGTATACTCTTAGGTGCAAAATCGTGTCCGTGTTGTGTCCACAGAACGCGTATCAGAATTTCCCGATACCGCGTGGTACGCGTGCGTTCTCGCTCGTTTGAGCGCCGCACACGCAACAAAATACCACATGCTTGTGCACATAGCTAGGGGGGTCCTGGGGTAGGTCTACGACATGATGACACGGTGACACGATGCGCCAAAGCGGCGCACGCAAGCCCCCGCACCCGTGCGGCCTGCTGTGCGTGCGCGTGGTGCCGGCCTCGCTGCTCCCTCGTCGGGCCACACCGCGACTTGGGGTTCATCCTACAGGTCGTCTAGGTCTAGGTCAACATGTTCCAGGTCCTGGAACGGTTCTTTACTGCGTCGTGTGCGCGCACGAAGTCCGTCTCCGCGACAAAAATGACAGGCTGAATACAAAGTGGCTGAGCGGTGTACGCGCGATATCTCAGCGCTCGCTCAACAAAAAGTCATAAAATTTTACGTGCATGAGGGAAGAGATTGCCCCCACATGCTCACAAAGTTTTATGCAAAAATACACTCTGTGCATCGTGCAATCACACGCGGACAGCAGGGCACGCACGGCCTCGTGCACGGGATCCGTGCACGTACGTACGTTGCCCGAAACGCCACTGAAACGATGTCAAACCCAAAACCGTCTTCACGAAAGTTTACCAAAATCATATTATCTAAACATCCATGAAGACAGAAAGAAAAAACAAAACTTTCTATCCTAAGCGATATTTCGTCGAACACGTGCCGTAAGGGACCGACACGGGCTCGATACCTCCATCAAACGGAGTCAAAATCACACCAAATTTAGTGGGCAAGGCTAGGGCACCTATATGGATGCAAAAATGAAGAAAAAACCAGATTTGCAATGGTAGATTAGGGTTTTACCTATTGAGTGTCAAAACTCAATGATTGGGGCTCCTCGGTTGTCATGTCGGCCGATTTCCCTCCAGCAAAACCCTCCGTCTCCACTCCAAAAATGCTCCAGCAGATCCTCCTCTCCACAACGAGTGCAACGGAGTTCGTTTGGAAAGAAATGGACTCCAGATGAAGAAAATAGGTGTTTTGGAGAGATGGATCTTTTAGGGTTTCTTGGTGGAGGCTCACAATTTTCACAAATGATGAAAAGATGAGGGGGTGCTGCTGTATTGGGCAGCCAAGGGGGTGTATAGGGGTTAGGGTTTCACTTGGGCCATCTCCTACTCAATTAGAAATGGGCCCAAGTCAAAAAGCTCAAAGGCCTACATGCAAAAGGCTAAATAAATAAATAAAAGCCTTAAAAATAATCTAATGCACAAAATAAATTCTAAAAATGAAAATAACAATTCTAATGCATGGTTAGGCCCCTATACAAGTCCAATAAGGTTAAACCAGTTGCTAGCAGAAATAAGAGTCAACATATTCAGGAAATCACATAAAGGTCAAAATGGCTAAAATGACTGAAATACCCTTCTATGAAAAAGTGGATGCTACAAATCTACCCCCCTTAAAATAATTTTGTCCTCGAAATTAAAGACAAAATGCATGATTAAGAAATAACAAAAATCATACCTCAAGACTGGAAAAGATAGGGGTAACGTTCGCGCATCTCATCCTCTCTCTCCCAGGTAGATTCTCCTGGAGAGTGATGCTTCCAAGCTACGCGAACTAAGGGTATCGACTGTTCCGCAACACCTTCTCCCGTCGGTCCAGAATCTCAACAGGCTGCTCTGGATAACTGAGAGTAGGTCCCACCTCAATCTCAGAATGGTCTAGTACATGGCTAGGATCTGCCACATACCGTCTCAACTGCGATACGTGAAATACATTGTGGACTCCCGCTAAGGAAGAAGGTAAGTCCAGTCTGTATGACATGTCACCGACCCTTCTGCTGATAACGAAAGGTTCGACATAGCGTGGGCTAAGCTTTTCTCCACCACCGAATCGAATAGTGCCTCGAGTCGGTGAAATCCTCAAGAATACCATATCTCCAACCTAGCACAAGCATGGTCTCAATTAACTAAAACAAACACACAAACAAAAAAAACAAACAAACAAGATTCTAATCCTAAGTTTAAGCTATAACTCAAACTGCAAAGGTCTCCGGTGGCTGTCGGCCCAATGCCGCTGTCTGTCCTGCGCCACACGAAGTCGATCCCTGATGAGCTTTACCTTCTCAGCTGCGTCCACAACCATCTCAGGTCCCAGTAAAGCTCGCTCTCCAACATCATCCCAAGACAAGGGAATACGACACCTACGCCCGTACAACGCCTCGAATGGTGACATAGCAATGCTGGCCTGGTAACTGTTGTTGTATGCAAACTCTACCAAGTGCAGGTGATCCTTCCATGATCCTCCAAAATCCAGAACACAAGTCTGTAGCATGTCCTCGAGAGTTTGAATAGTCCTCTCCGACTGTCCAGTCTGAGGGTGGTGTGCAGTACTGAATTTGAGCTGAGTGCTCAAACTAGTCTGCAAACTCTGCCAGAAATAGAAAGTAAAGCGACTATCTGGATCCGAGACAATGCTCACCGGAATTCCATGTAACTTGACAATCTACCGCATATACAACTCCGCTAGCTTCTCCGTAGACGTCCCCACTTTGAATGGCAAAAAGTAGGCCGATTTGGTCAACCTGTCCACGATGACCCAAATCGCGTCTTTCCCTTCTGATGAACGCGGCAATCCAGAAACAAAATCCATCGTGATGTGCTCCCACTTCCACTCCGAAATGGGCAATGGCTGCAACAGTCCTCCTGGCCTCTGCCTCTCTGTCTTAACCTGCTGACAGACTAGGCACCTGGCTACGAAGCGTGCTACCTCCCGCTTCATCCCATACCACCATACATGCTCCTCCAAGTCTCTATACATCTTATTGGCACCTGGATGCATAGTGTACTGAGAGCGATGGGCCTCCTGTATAACCTGCTCTCGAAGCTCTCCGCTAGGCACACACAGTTTGGAACCGTGCCTCAATGACGAACTCCACATCTGCCAATCCTGCTCGAACCTGCTCTCGAATACACCGTAGAATAACATCGTCGAACTGAGCTGACTTGATCCTCTCCATCAAGTCTGAATGAATCTGTAGGCCCCACATCTGCATCTGAACTCCTGGCACGATCACCTCGATCCCCAAACTCTCCAAATCTGCTAATAGATGACGATCCATCGTCAAGCACATAGCTACCGGATACCTACTCAAGGTATCGGTAACTACATTAGCCTTTCCTGGATGGTACTGCAATGAAATATTAAAGTCCTTCATCAACTCCCACCATCTGTGCTGCCTCATGTTGAGCTCTTTCTGTGTAAACACATACTTCAAGCTCTTGTGGTCTGTGAAGATCTCTACACGCTCTCCGTATAGATAGTGCTTCCACAGCTTCAGAGCAAAGATAACCGCCGGCAACTCCAAATCATGGGTAGGGTAGTTCTTCTCATGCGGACGTAACTGCCTGGATGCATAGGCAATCACCTTCCCATGCTGCTGCAAGACACAACCCAAACCCTTTCCTGAGGCGTCACTGTAGATAGTAAACCCGCCTGATCCTGATGGCAACGTCAAAATCGGGGCTGTCGTCAGTCGCTTCTTCAGTTCATCAAAAGCAACCTGGCACTCCTCTGACCATATGTAACGCCCCAGTCCCAAAATACGTAGGACTAGGAACGTCGACATACCAGCTGTATACATACGAAGTACATGGCCTTGTATGTATACATAAGCTGTAATATGCAGAAGAAACCATAACAACTAATCTCATCCACAAATAAAGGAAAATAAAGAATTCATATAATCATCTATGGAAATGTATTTGTACAATATGTTGGGCGGAGACAAATCCACTACCAACAAGCAAAGGATGAAATACATAGAAAATGAAATAAGTTTGGCGACCGAATCGAAGACGATCCAATTGTAATCATCCTCGAAGATATAGCGATGATCACGGCTAGAGCTAGAACACCTGCGTAAGACAAGAGCACACACCTGGCGAGATAACCAGGTCCTCAGAGGGACGTAACAAGACACATAATATCATGCCAATAACTGAATAATAGAAGCTTAACATAAAAGTATATATATGCCTAAACAAATAAAGGTCCTTAACCATTCTATGTGAAAATACACTTTGAAGACAACGTTCCACACAAGGGCTCTCGAGACTAGAAATACGATACGTTAGCGTTTCAACCAAGACACTAGTGGCATCTAGAGAAAAGTAAATGCACAGCCCATTAGCACTCAAGTGAGAGCTAAAGGGCATCTAGAGAAAAATAAATGCAGGGCTACGAGCTCTTGGGTGAGTCACTAACGCAGCTAGAAGAAAGTAAATGCACGGCACATTTGTGTTTCAACCGAGGCACTAGTGGCATCTAGAGAAAAATAAATAAGTGCACGGCACACTAGCTCTCGGCTGAGTCACAAATGGCAGCTAGAGAAAAGTAAATATGTGAAAGCCCCTGCACCTAATAACTGTCTTCACCCTCCCCATGCACTACTCGTGCTGAATCCACACCACGATATTTCTAATAACCGCTAAGTCTTCTAGACAACTATATTAGCAGTTATATCCTAACGCTCGTCCTGTACGCACCGATGTACGGTCGGTACGCAAGTCCGAATCTATATAAGACACGTGACATCGTGGCACACATGTGTCGAGTCAATGAATGCGTCACAAACAAAGGTGGTCCCTTAACTCTAGGCCAAGTGTATAAAGAAAACTAAAGTATAATAATTTGCAACTACATATGGTTTTCAAAGAACAAGAAATAAAACATGCATGATATTGAGCAAGAAATTAAACAGTAAAGGAAAGGTGTCTTGTATGATGTTCGAGTGAGGTAAGATGATGTCCTGACGACGAATCAACAACAGCGCACAAAGAGGAAAGTGCATGAACAACTTCAGATGCTGAAAATAGTCTATTATCTAATTATAATTAATACTGCACCTATTACATTTATTTAATAAATTATGAAGTTAGGATATGGTATAGTTTTTCGTTTTAGCTTTCTAAAAAACTAAACAGATCGCATTTTCGTTTCCGAAATCTTCCGAAATCGCAAAAATACTGAAACACGTTTATTTTTGGGACACTAGATACTCGAACAGTTTTGTAGAAATCTATAGAACAATTTTTGTCTATTAAAATATGTTTTTGGAAACCTTACCTCGATACGCTTCTTTTAAAAAAACTGGAGGCAAAACGGAGTTCGGAGCTAGGAGATATCGTCGTTCCAAGTTGCTCTTGCTGCTAAAAAGCGGGGCTAAATTCTAATGACGAATTTTAGAGTTTCTATTGGACTAAAAGTAATTTCGAATTATGGCTGATAGAAGGGGGATGTATTGGGTTTATATAGGTATTTATTTCATATTTATCTCCTAAATTAGATAGGATTTGATTTAAATAAAAAACGATCTAATTAATGCTAGATATGATTCCAATAGGATAAGAATTTCTAATGGATAAATCTTCCCATAAATTTAAATCAAATAAATTATAAAAAAATAAATCAATTTGATTTCAAACCTTTAAATGATCACCATAATAACTTTAAGTATTATTCTATATTATCAAATAATTCAAATCATATGAATCCAAATCCAAATCAAACTCAACATAATAACTTTAAAATAATATCTAATATTTATCAAAATAATTTAAATCAACTAATAAATAAATTATTTAATCAAATAATATTTCAAATCTAGATTAGAAAAATCATAATGCTCCAATTAATCATCGTAAGTATTTTAAACAATATTTAAATTATCAATATTATTTAAAGTATAGTTGATAACCATCAAGATAATTTAAATAAATTCAAATATAATTAAATAACTGATTAACATATCAAAATAATACCCGATGTCATTAAATATTATAAAACTTACTTTTATAAATCCAAATCATTATTTAAAAATAAATAGACAAAAAAAATGTTTTATCGCTCATTTTTTTTTAAACCAATTTTTAGAAGACCAAAAATAATAAAAACATATTTTATATTTCAAATAAAAAATTTGAGAATAATATTTTTTTAGAACATTATTTCAAACCATTAATTTAAAACTAATTTTTGGTAACAAAAGTAATCACAAAATATCTTTTACAAAATTTCTACGAAAATTACTTTTAAACACGAAATTAAAATATATAGATATAATTTGAAAAATAATAATTTCGGGAAGATGAGTTACAAATCATCCCACCTTTGAAAATTTCGTACTCGAAATTTAAGGATTACTAGGATAGACGGACTTGGTTGATCGGTAAAAGGATAGTAAGAATTTATGATAAGAGAAAATAGATGGAAGGAAAAAGAGAATTTCTTTAATGAGAACATTAATCAATTTGGATGAAAAATAGAAAAAGTGAATGGATATGGCTTGATGTGCACGGACACGATGCACAAACACATTTGTAGGTGGAGAAAATTAATGGAATAGAGAATAATTAGCCTCTCCTTATATAGGAGGTGGAAGCTACTATTTAGATAAGGATTATGATAGTTGCAAATCCCTTTAGATAATTCCTCTATTTATTTTAAATAAAATTCAATAAATTTCAATCCAAATCTAAATCAATTTAAATCTAATTAAATTCCATCCTTTAGTTTAAAATCAATCAAATTTCAAATATATAAATATATTAATTTAACAATTTAAATAAATCCATAAAATCAAATCAAGATTTAAATCGCCACAATAATTTCAAAATATATTTTCCAAAAATACTAATAATATTAATTTCAAAAATTATATTATTATTTAAAAATAAACTAATAAATAATTACGAAATATATATGTATGTCCAAATAATATTTACATAAATATACTTTTCTAATATACCATTTTATAGGAAAATTATTTATTATTATATCTGTATAAATGAAAGGCTTTTCATAATTAAAATCATAAACTTGAAAATTTAGGCACGATAGCTAAAAATAATCATTATCTATATTATTTCGAAACTATAAAAATAGAAAAAACTATTTTTCAAAAATATGTACGCTCGCACATAGTCATACTAGTCAAGCAATTACGAAAAATAAAATTTTGCGCGCGACGTACAATACAACTACGCGATGTACAAAATAAAAAAATTAGTATCAAATTTATTTTAAAAAATAGTAAAAATTTAGGGTTTTTACACCAGACAAACTCTGCGTCCTTCCGGGTCAGCCTAGTCAATGGCTCTGCAATCCGGAAGAAATCCTGAACAAACCTCCTGTAGTATCCTGCCAATCCCAGAAAGCTCCTGATCTCTGCGACTAAGCTCGGTGCGGTCCATGCCTCAACTGCTCTGATCTTCTTCGGGTCGACTGAGATCCCATCTCCGGTCACCACATGACCTAAGAAATCAACTCGATCTAAAAAGAACTCATACTTCGTGAGCTTGTCGTACAGCTGCTCCTTCCTGAGAGTCTCCAGAACCACTCTCAAATGCTCCTCATGCTCCTCTGGGGTCTTCCAATACACCAAAATGTCATCGATGAACACCACCACGAACTTGTCCAAGTACTGGTGGAACACCTTGTTCATCAAGTTCATGAACACCGCCGGGGCGTTAGTTAACCCAAACGGCATCACCATGAACTCAAACTGGCCATACCGAGTCCTGAAAGCTATCTTCGGAATATCCTCCTTCTTCACCTTCACCTGATAATATCCTGACCTCAGATCAATCTTGGAAAATATGTTCGCTTCGCTCAGCTGATCGAACAGGTCATCGATCCTCGACAACGGGTACTTGTTCTTGATCGTGAGGCTATTGAGTGTCTTGCAGTCGATACACATCCATACCGATCTATCCTTCTTCGGTACAAAGAGTACTGGCGTACCCCATGGTGAAGAACTCGATCGGATGAAGCCCTTGTCCTGCAACTCATCCACTTGCTTCTTCAGTTCCACAATCTCACTGTTGTTCACTCTATAGACATGCTGAGATATCAGCTCTGCGCCAGGTACCAAGTCTATAGAGAACTCCACATCCCTGTCCGGAGGCAACCCTGGCAACTCCTCCGAAAACACATCCATAAACTCAGCTATCAGTGGATGTGGCACACTCTACTCCTCTACTGAAACTCCGTAGAAAACTCCGCTGCTCTGCTCTGAATCCCGCCTGGTGAACTCGAACTCTGGCTCTCCTGGCATACTGAAAAGAACTCTACCCCTGCGACAATCTGTACTGGCATGGTGCCTACTCAACCAATCCATACTGAGTACAATATCGTATTTCGGTAGTGGAATCATGAGCAGACTCACATCCAGTTCTCGGTCTCCCAAAACTACTCTCCGATCCTTACAAACATCACTGACGAGGATAATACCACCCCCAGTCGTGATCTTGCAAGTCCTAGGCAAAGGTTCAGAAGATAGCTTGTGTCTAATGGCAAAAGATACAGACACGAAGCTATAGGAAGCACCCGAATCAAATAATGCGAATACGGGAAAAAAGTCGATAAGAACAGAACCTGCTGTCAGATCGCCTGCTGCCTCGACATCCTCTGCTGCCATGGCGAAAGCTCGCCCCTGCTGGCCCCCTCTAGTCTGCTGCTGGTGTTGAACAAACTTCTGCTGCTCCACTGGTGCCTTGGTCCCTGCTCCCTGTCCTTTACGCCCGAAAGCCTCAGGACAGTCCCTCAACTGATGCTCTGATGAACCACAGAGTAGGCACTTGCCTAGCCTCTTCCTGCACTCACTCCACCTGTGTCCTGGCTTCTTACAGAAGTCACAAGTGTTGGCCTGCTGCTATCTCGGTGCCTCCTAACCCTGTCTCTGTTGTGCCTGCTGGAATGGCCTTTGCTGCTGGAAAGACCTCTGCTAATGCTACTGCTGAAAGTTGGGCTTCTTGGCTGGTCCTCCACTGCTGCCGACTGCATGGGAATCATGGCCTCTCTTCTGCTTCAGCTCCAGATCATCTTCTGCTGCCATGGCTTCCATCAAAATCTCCTCAAATATAGCATTCCTGTTGCTCTTGGTTATGGAGTTGACTTCCTTAACCAAACCCTTCCTGAATCTCCTAGCCTTCGTTGTCTCGCTAAGGCCCCTCCACAAATCTGCCTAGGTGGCAAAACTCCCCGGCGTACTCCTCTACAGTCTGGTTTCCCTGAACCAGGTTCTCAAACTGTGTCTCCAACGTGCCAAGTACAGTATCAGGGAAGAACTTCTCCTTGAAAAGCTTCTTAAAAGCCTCCCAAGTTTGCCCTGTAGTACCAACCCTGGGGTCCATCTGGTACCAAGTGCGGGCAAGATCCTGCATCATACTGCCTGCTGCTTCCACCTGGAGTCTAGTCGGTATCTCTGCAAGACAGAAAATCTCTTCTATGTGCTCGATCTAGTCGTCCGCGTAAAGGATACCCTCCGTACCCTTGAAGTCCCACGGCCTCCTCTTCTGGAACTCCTGAATACCTGGAGTCCTCGACTGGTATGGCTGAATCTACCCTTCCTGAGGTTGGACGGTCACCCTCTCCACTGCCACCATCGCTAACTGGTGGGTATTATCAATGCCCTGCCTCATGTCCTCTGACTGACGTCGCTGCATCTCCATCATCTGCTGAATGAAAGTAAAACACTGTGCCGCATCAATTGTCCCCTGGGGCGGTGGTGCTAGCATCCCCTGAACTCCTGGGGTAGTCCTCGGAGCGGGGGGAGGAGCACCCCCAAAAGTAGCAGATGGGCCCACCTGAGCTGGAACAAGTGGCACTGTGGTCCCTGGGGCCTACTGGGTCGGACGAGAAATAGCCGACCTCTCAGTGGTATCCCTGACACCAGAGCGCTGCGATCGTGTCTCCACCATCCTGAAGACAGATCAAACAAGGAATCAATTACTGAAAAAGAAGTGAATTTATCAAAGAAGGACAGTTGTTTTCAAAGGGAGATAATTAACAACAAGAATTGATAAGAATTTTCCTAATGTGATTGAGTACCTTAACTTATCCTATATGTTATTGCAGCAGGCTGTAATGATACTCTAGTTCGAGTACCACTACGAATCACACTAGTTGTGATTATGACCTGCATGTTATGTTATTGCACATGGATAACAACTACTGTATACATGGAGCTCATATGGTCATGAGTATACATGAATAACATATGAGTACACATGGATAAATATGAATACATGGAGTACATGATGGCCATGATAAAGTACATGAACATGACATACTCGATGTATCCGAGAGGATAACATCGCATGAAAAGATCCAGAGAGTACTAATCCGTGTGAACATCGTGTCAGCATCAAGTATACTAGTCTATAACAAGAGAACATATCCAAAGAAGTATAAAAAGATCAGAGAATGTACTCGCCTGGCAAATCGAACTGCTGATGATGACGTGTAACTAAACTGGGGTAATGTAAACCTATTTAAAATACACACGTCACAACCAAGTCTACAATATCAAGAGAAATAGCTACAATACAAGACTACATGCTTCTAGGTCCATTTTGGTCAAAGTCAACCCTAGGTCAACTCTGGTAAAACTTGGTCAACGCTAGTCAAACCTGGTCAAACCTGGGTCAACTAGTCCGTCTACTAATTTCTAGGTCATACACAAAATTCTAGGTCATTTGGAGTTCGTTTGAGTTGAATTGGATCAAGTTTGACCCAAAGTTGACTTTTGTCAATTTGGTCAACTTGTCGGCCAATTCGACTAAACTAAGCTCGAAATGGCAAACCAAATCTGTCCTAGGGCTCCTATAGTTATATACACAATTACAATCTAATCTAAGAGAATTAACAAGCATAAATATATATATATATATATATATATATATATATATATATATATATATATATATATATATATATATATATATTTTATATATATATATATTATATACCTATATGTATGTATATACCTATATATATATATATATATATATATATATATATATATATATATATATATAGGTATATATATATATATATATATATATATATATATATATATATATATATATATATATATATATATATATATATATATTTTATATAGGTATATATATATATATATATATATATATATATATATATATATATATATATATATATATATATATATATATATATATATATATACCTATATTTTTTTATATAGGTATATATATATATATATATATATATATATATATATATACACCTATATATATATATATATATATATATATATATACATATAGGTATATACACACATGTGTATATACAATACAACCAAACCTTATTTCTAACAAAAGATGATGTGTGTGTGTGTACTGGTGCTTCCTGAAATAGGATAAAATCTGAGATTAAAAACAGTAAAACGCAACCATGGAATTACTCAAATAATATACTATTTATATACATATATACAAAGTAAGAAACTATATATATATATATATATATATATATATATATATATATATATATATATATATATATATATAAATTTTATATATATATATATATATATATATATATATATATATATATTTTACACAAACGTTTAAATGGAAAATACGCAATGAGGCGAGATAAATAAAGAGTCTAAAATCCGGAAATATATCTCCCTCGACCCATTCGCGACATATATACATTAGGAATGGGTTTCAACGGAATTATATATATATATATATATATATATATATATATATATATATATATATATATATATATATATATATATATATATATATATATGCATAAAGCTATATAGAAACACATATATTCATAAATGATGGAAAAATTATGAAAAAAAGCAAAAGATTGGTTCCCACGAATCCAAAATCGCATATAAGTCCTGTAAACTCAGATTTAGAAGCTAAGAAGCTGAAAAAAATCAGAATATCATATTAATTCAAAAATCAAAAACTAAAAAAAAATAACCCAATTCACACAACGACCCAAAATCCAAATACACCAAACGAACCCGCAAAACTTGGCATACACGTTGGCCTCGACCCACGTGATGCATTCTTATACTCTCAGGTTCGAAATCGTGTCCGTGACGTATCCACAGAATGCGTATCGGAATTTTCCGATACCGCGTGGTACGCGTACGTTCTCGCTCATTTGAGCACTGCACACGCAACGAAATGCCTCGTGCTTGTGCACATAGCTGGGGGGGTCCTGGGGTAGGTCTAGTACACGATGACACGGCGACACGATGCGCCAAAGCGGCACACGCGGCCCCCGCACCCGCACGGCTTGCTGCGCGTGCGCACGCGCCCGCGCGCCCTGGTGCTCGTGGTGCCGGCCTCGCTGCTCCCTCGTCGGGCCACGCCGCGACTTGGGGTTCATCCTACGGGTCGTCTAGGTCAACATGTTTCGGGTCCTGGAACGGGTCTTCGCTGCGTCGTGTGCGCGCACGAAGTCCGTCTCCGCGACAAAAATGACAGGCTGAATGCACAATGGCTGAGCGGTGCACTCGCGATATCTCCGCGCTCGCTCAACGAAAAGTTGCGAAATTTTACAAGCATAAGGGCAGAGGTTTCCCCCACGTGCTCACAAATTTCAACGCAAAAATACGCTTTGTGCATCGCGCAATCACACGCGGATAGCAGGGCATGCACGGCCTCGTGCACGGGATCCGTGCACGTGTGTCCGTTGCCCGAAACGCCGCTGAAACAATGTCAAACCCAAAACTGTCTTTATGAATGTTTATCAAAATTATATTATCTAAACATCTATGAAGACAGAAACGAAAAACAACAACTTTCTATCCTAAGCGGCATTTCGTCGAACACGTGCCGTAAGGGACCGACACGGGCTCGATACCGCCATCAAACGGAGTCGAAATCCCACCAAATTTCGTGGGCAAGGCTAGGGCACCTATATGGATGCAAAAATGAATAAAAAACAGATTTGCAATGGTAGATTAGTACCTATTGAGTGTCAAAATTCAAGGATCGAGGCTCCTCGGTTGTCGTGTCGGCAGATTTCCCTCCAGCAAAACCCTCTGTCTCCACTCCAGAAATGTTCCAGCAGATCCTCCTCTCCTCGACGAGCGCAACGGAGTTTGTTTGGGAAGAAACGGACTCCGGATGAAGAAAATAGGTGTTTTGGAGAGATGGATCTTTTAGGGTTTCTTGGTGGAGGCTCACAATTTTCACAAATGATGAAAAGATGGGTGGGTGCTGCTGTGTTGGGCGGCCAAGGGGGTGTCTAGGGTTTAGGGTTTCACTTGGGCCATCTCCTACTCAATTAGAAATGGGCCCAAGTCAAAAAGCTCAAAGGCCTACATGCAAAAGGCTAAATAAATAAATAAAAGCCTTAAAAATAATCTAATGCACAAAATAAATTCTAAAAATGAAAATAACAATTCTAATGCATGGTTAGGCCCCTATACAAGTCCACTAAGGTTAAACCAGTTGCTAGCACAAACAAGAGTCAACATATTCAGGAAATCACATAAAGGTCAAAATGGCTAAAATGACTGAAATACCCTTCTATGAAAAAGTAGATGCTACAAGAATGGTCAATTTAGTTAGGGACAACATAAAGAGGTACAAAATTGACGAGGGAGTAGGAATAAAGGGCTTGGTTGCGAACATGAGGATAATCGAGGATAATTAGATAAACAATAGATATACATATAGTTTTAGAAAATATTCTATAAACCTCGAAAGGTATGTTTTTGCTAGTTAAAAATAGTTTTTATATAATATTAAATCTAAAAGAACTAGTTTTATTACAACTATAGGTAGAAAGCTATATATTAAATTTGAAAGATAATATTTTCAAGTAAGGAAAACCAATTTTTAGAATACCATATAATATTATTAAAACTAATGATATAAAAAAATTAATAGTACTCATTAATATACAACTATTTATATCTATAGTGTATCCCAATTAAATAAATAACATATATTATGTACATACTAATTTTACTATACTGATATAATAATAAGAGAAAAATATAATAATAATACTTAGTATATATTGTATGTAGGAAATTTAATTTAATATTTAATACTGTAACGAAACAAAATAGAAATATACCATAAATTTAATAGAAAGAAAGAAAAGAAAAAAATAAAAACAAAAACAATAACGAAAGAAACAGAACAAATCACCGCAACAATGAGTCAGTTTTTTCATTTCCTCCTCAGTTCACAAGGGAGTAAGTGGAGCTATGATACCTTATTAACACAAGTGAGAGGGAAGAGACAGAGAATAAAGAAAAGAAAAAGAAAAAAATGTGGAAAGGAGAGGTCGGAAGAGAGGAAAAGAACAAAGAGAAGAAGGAAGCCGGGAAAGTGGACGACGACGAGAGGGGAGGGAAAGGGGGCGATCGGGAGGGTCTCAACTAGGTTTGGGCGGCGCCGGTGGCACGCCGGCCGGGAAAGGAGACGGCGGCGCTGGATCGGTGGTTCCAGACGGGGGTTTCCCGGCGCTCCGGTCTGTGCGGCATGGCGCGGAGCAGGCAGCGGTAGGGAGGCCGAGGAAGGACGGCGGAGAAGTCGGAGAGAGGAGGGTATGGCTCGCCCGGGCATTCTCCGGTGGGGACGGCGGCGCCGGGGTCGGGCAACGGCAGCGGTGGAGGCTCGGGTCGCTGCCGCGCTCCAGTGTCGAAGCGCTAGGTGGAGGCACAGGGAGCAGCACTCGCGGAGGCGGTAGCGGGTGCTCCCGGCTGCGGATGCACGGGAGGAAGGTCGTCGCGTGAACGACAACGGATCACCGGCGATGCCGAGGTAAGGGCGGTGGTGGTGTTTGTTTGTTTGTTTGTTTTATGGTGGTGGTGGTGGTGAATTTTGGTGGCGGTGGTGCCTGAGGTTCTTGGATGGCAGCGGTGTTGTCGTGGTCAGGAGCAGGGCCGAGGCCGGGGTTTTGGGGCTAACGGCGGTGGACAGGAAGGCGGTTGGAGATAACAGCGGCGATGGAGGCTGGGGTGTCTGACACTGAGCGGCCATGGTTTGGTCGGCCGAGGTCGGAGGGTGGTGGTCGTAGTAGTCGGGTGCAGTGACGATGGTGAACGGGCGTGTTGCTGTTCAGGTCGGGGACAGGGAGGTTCGATGGTGCGGTGGCTGCCGGAGGTGATGCAGTGGTGACTGCCGTGGTTGTCGTCGGGACGGATGTCAACGGCTGGGCGAGGGCTGCTTAGGCTAGGGTTAGGATTATTCTTTTTGGGATGTACGTGTCGGGGTTGTCCTACACAGGGAAGGGTGTGATTCGTGTCCGGTGTGTCGGACAAGAATAGGCAAAGAATTTGTAATGGTAGTAGATATGGTGGAAGGATACCCGGGGTCGGACCCGAGGCCGTCACGGCTGACAAGGAAGAAATTGGACACAGACACTATGCACACACCTCGATGGAGAAATTTATGGATGTGAGGAATTTATGGAGGAGTACCTGTCTATTTATAGGATGTGGGAATTTCCAGTTGGATAAGGATTGGACCCAAATTTATTATTTAAATCAAATTTGGGTTTGATCTACATAAAGTTTAAGTTGTAGACAAAATCCAATAATATCTAAATCTTTATTCAATTTATTTAATAAATGTTTCATCCGATCTTAAAACAACTAGTTTAAAATTTTTGACTTTTTAAATATTCAAAAATATACTATAATATAAATTTCGAAAATTGAAATCAATATTTAAATATTAATAGTGAATACTTAAAATTATCTTTTTATTAAATTAGGATAAAATAATTTCGAAAGTGTAATAAATATTAAATAATTACTAAATCTCAAAAATTCAAAATATATACATGAATTGAATCTCATGTACGCGCTTGCCGATAATATCAATAAAAAGAATAAATTTCTCAACTACTGCTTATTTTGTACAATAAATTAAGAATGTCAAAAATTGATATTTGGAAATCTCGATGCGTCATTTTCTAATATTTTAAGTAATTAAAATCATCGCCACATATTATTTTGAAAACTATATTACATAAATAAAATCAAAAATATTTTCTAAAAGTATGTACGCTCGCACATATTCGCACTAGACGAGCAATTACGAAAAACAATATTTTGCGTGCGACGTACAATACGACTACACGACGTACAACACAAAAATTTTAAAATTAGTACCAAATTTAATAAAACAAAAAATAGTAGAAATTTAGGGGTTTTACATCCTACCCAACTTAAAAGAATATTGTCCTCAAAATTAAGAACTAGTAGGGGTGAAAAGACACAAGGGGTATCGGTGGGGAACAATCAATTATAAGGCTCAACAAAATTATGTCGTAAGAAGTTGCGATCTAGATCATAGAAAAATAATACGGGTATGGTCGTGGGTAATGAATGAGGGTCATGAGTTTTAAGTAACAATTAAAAAGTTAATGGTTAAAGTTAGTCATGATAACATGCAAGGAGTAATATGGTATCAAGAGGATAAATGGGAGACCTAAACGATATGTTTTGAGAGTTGGTTGAGGGCACGATTTAAGAGAGCGAATTAGGCTTACTCCTGAAATAAGCGAATTGAGGGTCATGGTAGAAAATATAGGGCCGAGAAGGAGGACGAGGAATTTAGGATGAAGATATAGCAACATTTCAGTGGTGATGGTCATAAATGATAGGAAAGCTAGAGGAAGTTCTAGCACACGCTTTTGTCCTTCTAAAATGGTTGAAGGCGAAAGCAATAAGGAGTGCAAGGACGATATTATCGATTACGAATATGGTTCAAAGACGACCGAATAATTTTAAAGGAATTGTCAAGGCAGTCGTGGATGGGATTCTAAAGGCCAAGTTTAATTATGTTCCATCCACGTTGAACGATAGACAAAAGCAAACCAAAGTGCACTCGGTTGATCAGACCATTATGCACCCGTAGACCACATATAGTTAGGTGCATTTATGAAATCAGAGTGCATTGCAACCTAACAAGAGATACAGAGTTAAATAATATACCTTTATATCATATGCAAATTGTGCTAACCTGTCTTGTGCATGGATGACTGTCGACGATGGATAAGTTGGTTATGAAATATTCTTCTGTCATGTTTCTTATGAATTGTTAAAAAGAACCTAGACAAGTAGAAAGAGCATTAGTAAATATGTAGCTTCACATGTTAAATTAGTGCAGATATTTGTGAGTTTCGGCGAAGAGCCGCTCGCAAGTACATGATTTGTGCTGACCCACGTTGTGGGCATCCTTTTCAGAAAGCAAAGGAGACATGGGGATTTCAAGTGAGGGACTAACGCTTGTCTAGCCCAGTAGAGCTGTGGATTGTCTCGAAGCTTCTTTTCATTCCAGTCAAAGTTGCAAGTCTCTTTTCCTTTGAAGGTGTCTTTACATTTCCAACATGTAATAAAGGGATATGATGTATGGGTATTGCAACTATTTCAAAAGAGAGTTTTAAAGAGAATCATATAGCCAAGATAAGGCAATCTGAGTTTGCAAAGCTTTGTATATGTATTCCTATCAAGTTTATCAATAAAAAAAGTATTTCCATTTCAAATATCTGTGTCCAATATTTGGTTTTCTGTAATAAATGGGTGCGTGCATGTGTTTTGCTTGACTAGTTGTTTTGTGCAGGTACTTGGCCTTGTACAAGCGCAACTTAGGCTTGTACGGCATCATGCCTTAGCGAGGACGAACGATCCCGCATGGATCTAGGCAAGGGGGATGACCCTAGCGGGATCAGGACGTGACAAAGTGGTATCAGAGTACGGCTTTACGTCCTTGGCCTCTTGCAAATATTATTTTCGAAAAAGTATATAAAGTATTTTGATGGCTTTCAAAGGTCCCGCTTTTGAGTTATAAAAACCAATGTCCCATACAATAAGTCCATAATATTTTATGAGACTGACATAAGTTATACTCTTTTATAGAGAAATGGATCCTCCTCGACCATCTGGCCCAACCGATCCGATAGAGCAGATCATGACCATGATGGAACTACAAAGACAGGACAATGAGAAGCTTGGCCAGATACAACAGGCCCGACTGAAGGCCCAGCAAAAACAATTGGATGCCTTGACCCAGCTTGTAACTGTGCTAGCGAGAAATTGAGATACTACCGCAGCGACCAAACCGACAGGAACACCTGAGATTGAGCCTGTAGATGGTAGCGAACACCAACCAGTGCATAGGCGTACTTTCTTTAGGCCAAAGGACTTCTTAGACACGAAACCTCCAAAATTTGAAGGCAGGACATCACCAGATAAAGTGATGGACTGGATCAATAAAATGGAGAGTTTGTTCGCGTTCGTAGGAGTTCCGAGTAGCAAGAAGGTAGTTTGTGCCGCTTTACTACTACGTCTGCTAGCAAAAGATTGGTGGAAAGCGAAGAAACCAGAGCTGCTCTTAACTTCTAGGGGTGGAAAGATTTCTTGGGCCTCGTTCAAGAAAGCATTTTTGGAGCAGTATCTCCCTTCTGCTATCAGTCTGAAGATGGAGAATGATTTTATATTGTTAAAGTAAGGGAGCATGTCCGTGGAAGACTATGAATCTAAATTTGCCAAGCTGGCAAATTTTGCTGCTGTTATGTTACCAACGGAGCAGGCCAGCATAAATCAGTTCGTTCAAGGTCTGAACGATGACATTCAGTTGAGTGTATTGAACCAAGAATGTGAGTCATATCCTTAGGCCTTTGAGGCAGAGCTACAGGTGGAACAATTTAGCCTGAGGAAGGCGTCAGCTAAAGTTCAGTACAGTCGCAATCCATCTGCTAAAAGATACCACGACGGCGAGAAAAAAATAGAGGAAGATAGTCGCAACACAGTAGAGTGCAGATTCTGCGGCCGTCAGGGCCACACCATAGATAATTGTTGTACAAAAACTATAGAATGTAGCTACTACGGCATGAAGGGCCACACAAAGGAAACATGTCGTTCTTTGAGCAAAGCTTGCTTCGGTTGTAGCCAGCAGGGTCACGCCGTCAGAAATTGTCCAAAGAGAAACCGAAACGATGCTGAAGAGCATGGGCCACTGAGAGACCCACCGCCAATCAGAGACAATCCATATAATCGGTAGTTGTGAAATGCCACAATGCGACAGCGCGCATCTATAACTTCGTCTCTCTACTTAATACTGATGGAAATTCTAGCGGAGGTGTGTTTATATCTTAAGTTTTGAGGAGAAAACTTTTCTCAGTGGGTTATTATGTAGTGCCCCAATCTTCGTGGTCTACTATGTAATACCCACGGCTTGCTGACTCAGTCTCGAACTGAGTATTTGGGAAAACCTTTGTCGGTATCGATTGATCACGGATGAAATGCAATGAACCTTTCCAACTGATGGATCGGCTTCTATTGAAGTGAGTCCAATAGTTTTTGTTGGATGTTTTCTTTCGCTGCTTGGTTTTGATGAATGCGTTTTCGTGTTGGTTTTCGATAATTGGTTTTCATTGTTCGCTTTCATCGCATATCGCATTCATTCCGAATCTTGAGAGAAAGAGACCAAAGTATGTTAATCAAATGTTGGTGCCTATGCAGGGGGACGCATAGACATACACAGGACGTAAACGATGCGTGAAGTCCCTCCTTCTCTCAACTAAGATTCATCTTGGTGAGTTGCTCTAATCGGGCTTGCATTTATTTGTACGCCCTAATAAAAATGATCTCTAGTCCACTATGTTGCCTCGTCCCTATGATCAACGATATCACAATAACCAAAGATAAAGAGAAGATAATCAATTGAATCATATGCTAGATTATATATTGCCACTTTATCTGTTTCCATGTGAATTATATCTATTGCCTATGAATATGCTTCAAATGTTTAGATGTGTACAGACGGACTTGTATAAGTTGCCACAATAAAGAGAATCGTCCCAAAGCTAGGAGCCATAGCTCTGTTATAAACCAAAGTAAAGCATAAATATATGTGTTGCATAACAGTCGCCTTACAGAGTATGCATAGTGTAGAAGCATAAAAAAATTTCAGCAAATGAAGCCCCATGCGCCCAAGTCAGTGTACCTCCATCCGCCCAGCCAACGAAAGCTTCATGCGCCCAGTCAGTACAACTTCATGTGCCCAGCCAGTGAAGTTTCATGCACCCAGCCAGTGAAGTTTCATGCGTCCAAGACTAACTCCTCCGAAAGAAGGGCGCATAGCCTGAGACTGCGCCCAAGCCTGACTAAGTCAAAGCCTTGATCAAAAATGTGCACCGAAGCGCACGACCACGTCAGTGTTCATGAGCAGTCGTTTACCGAAGCATACGACCACGTCAACGCTACGACCAATCCACGATATCGCAGCCTGTATGTGCCTACATCCTATGCGTCCAAAGCAGGACTATGCGCCCACAAAAGAACCAGCGTGTTTCCCCATATGGACGCATAACACCATTCCAGCTCAAGAACGACCAAAGGAGGGCCTCATCCCTCTTCAAACACACAGAACGGAGAGCATTTTCAAGAGCCAAATTATTGTACTTCTTGCCAGTGAGCCGAGAGTTAGCAATTTTCTTAGGTTTTCTTCCACTTTTGTAATCAGAGTGTCAACGGAGTAAAGGAGCAACTACCGCTCGATCTCCTTCGTCCCATTCCTCAGAATTCTTTTTGGTACTCGGGGATCCTCAGTACAGGTTCTCTCAGACGTACTCAATTTATGGTGCCTTGCGCTTATAAAAGAAAAGACAGCATTTTCTTCTTCTTTTTTGTGTGTGTCCACAAAAATGATGACTCTGTTGGGGACTACCTTTTCCTCTGACGAGAAGGTTGTGACGCAATCCGATACTAACAAAGTGGAGAGTACTCAGAAGATGTTGATCATAAAGTTCGATCAGCAGACGTTCGAAGAGATGCTCACTACAACAAATATGGCCTACAATAGCATGTGCAGAACGCTATAGAAAGCCATCTATAGCGTATTCTATCCGCTATAATTGCCCACACTATAGTATGTTAAGGCCTGTGAACGCTATAACATTATAGCGTTCTTGAATGCTGTAGATGTATTATTGCGTTCGTGTATCTTGTGGATGGTTTATAATGTTTGTGAATGCACTAGATGGATTATAGCGTTCATGAATGCTGTGGATGGTCTATAGCGTTCTTGAATGCTGTTGATGAATGATTGTGTTCATGAATGTTGTAGATGGTTAATACGTTCTTTAATACTGTTGATTTATTATATCATTTTTGAATAACCTATTCTATATCACATACAATTAACCTGTACATCACATACAATTAACCATATAAAAAATCATGCAGAATCACAATTTTAATTTCAACAATTTCAATCGCAAGTTCCATTTTGATCAATTAAGATATATAAAAGGTTTGACAAAATAAATAAAATAATTCATACATTTTTCATTAAAACATTCAAGATGTACAAAAATTTATACGCCTAAAGTGATTGAAATAGTAGTCCAAAATAAATTTTTCATAAAGAGAATCCAAGATGTACAAAATGTTTGTAACCTAATGCTAGTCCAAAATTCAACTAAACCATTTTGTTTCCATACAAAATATCTGTAGGCCAAAATGCAACTCGATCGACTCTTTTCTTCTAGCTTATATCCACAATCATCAAAAATTGACACGCCAACCTACACAAAATTGAGAAGAAAACACCTTAGCATTATTATATAAAAATAAGTTCACTCATGATCTTGTATCCATATATTCCATAAAAATTTATCTTTATTGCATTTGTATTCCAAATTTGGTAAGTATGGAATGTGCTTCTGATCAATAATATACTAATGAATTTAAGACCGCACAAGCTCACGCGAGAGGCCCCATATGGGTTTATGAACGATATTGGATCCTAAGATAATAAAATGTAATTTAAATATAAGATGGATATTAAAAAATGAACCATAAATAAATAAGACATGTAAACTGATGGTGAAGAATATAGTGTCACATGCATATGTGAACATTTACAATATACAAGAAGGAAAATGAAGAATGGCACTGATTCATCACTTTAATTTCCTTTAGAATCAATTTCAGTGTTAAGGTCAAGCAAATACCATGATAATATGAAGTGGGACATTCTTGTATGCATTATTAGATGTGATGGAAATCAATTCCAAGCATGGACACCCCTACATTGTTTTTCCTAGAAATCAATTTCGCACAGCCCAGACATGTGGGAAGATCCAAACAAATGTCACTCACCTTGTTTTTCAATGAGACATACCAACTTCTGCCATAACATTGCACTTGCACCAAACATATCCTTTGCTTCTCAGTCTCAGCTTTAGGCAAAATTTAAGAAGAAAAAGCCATAGTTCAAGTTATTCTCTGCTACAACTCGTTCTCCACAAACAATTCATACAGTTGTGTATCATATTCTTATATTCAAGAAGACTATTCATCGAAAATAATATGGTTGCAATTGTCAAGTTTTAAACTTTGAAATTGTTTCAAACACAAATGTCTTAATTCCTAAAAAAGAGAGGATACAACCATTTAGATATAGATGCTCAATACAATCGACAATACAACTTTCTAAAATGGAGTAAAAGCTGGTGAGTTATGCCAATGTTTGATAGCAAAATCCTCATGCAATCTCCTTTTTAAGACAACCATTTATTATGGATGCTGTAAAATCTTGAGAAATTTTGTTGGAGGAAACTGATATTAATATCAACAATCAAGGCATGAAAGGATTATGAAGTTTGATAGCTATAGATGTCAATTCATAGAGGTATCTTCCTTAATTGAAAACATAAACATTATTGCCATGTTCTTCATCCCCATATCTGCGTAGGTTGATAGTGACTCCTTAGTCGACTTACTGGAACGGATCTTGAAAATTTTAGTAGCATCTGATTAGTATTGGTGATATAATTTTTCTGAGATGTACTAACTTAATACCCTCCCTCAACTAATATTTTTACCTTGGTAACTTCCCGTTAAAATTTATGTTAAAAATTATACATATAATTTTTTTCCTAAACTACCCCTTCTCCTTCTCATTCCACCACCCCCTCCCGGCCTTGCTGTAGACGACCTATACAGCGTTCTATAATTTAAGTCACATTTTTATATTTATTTATCATAGGAGGCTAAGTTCTGTTCGGGAGAAGGGTTACAACCCCGGTCCTTGTTTGGTTTAAGGGTTGTAAATCGGCTTCCAAATAGTTCCCAAGTCATCCTATATATATATATATATATTATATATATATATATATATATATATATATATTGTCATCCTATTCAGTACTCACATCTTGATATATATTTTCTATTGATTTTGTCTCGTATTTCACATATTCTACATGCTCTTATGTATACTTTGATTGGAGGCTAGGTTCTGTTCGGGAGAAGGGTTACAACCTCGGTCCTTGTTTGGTTTACGGGTTGTAGCTCGGCTTTCGAATGGCTCCCAAATTATCCCATATCTTTGTCTTGTATTTCATTATACTGTCTCTTATAGAATTTGTCAATTCATATGGAACTGCTGTTAGTGCTTGTACTTGCTCATTTTCCTGACAGGATACCGTTGATATATATTACAGATGACTTTGAGGCAGATTGCTCGACCTATTATGGGGTCGAGTTAGATGGAGTAGACCAGGACCGTGGCCTGATAGTAGAGTCACTAGACTTTGCACACCCAGAGTAGTGTAGCTTAGTTAGGTTTGCCTGGACTGTGATCCAGCTAGTACTTTCAGACTGTAGTATTTATATTATATTCTGTGACTCTGTGATGTTGCGTATATCTCTGGACTTGTGTTGGATCTTGAACTTATTTTCTATTTTTATCTATCATATTTCCCTTCCATGCTATCTACCTTAGTTTTATTTTGTGATTGAGACTGTATTGCTATGTCACCTCCATTCGGAGTGTATATACTGTACAGGTACCTTTATACTGTTTAGTCGTAGTATTTACAGACCTTATATACAGCATTCTACTGCCGATTCTGCAGCGTAGGCTAGACGTAACCACGTACTCGTGCCCCTAATCAGGGTCCGGGTCGTGACACTTGTCCCTTCCCCTCCCTGTCCCCTCTAGCTGCCAACTCTAGTTTGATCATGTTGCCAACTCTAGTTTTATAAAAGAGTATCCTAATTGCTTAATAGCATTAGGCAAGCAATAATGACTTACCACAATATATCACTTTAGTTATACAGTGATTTGCTATCCAATTTGGATTTTAGTATAATACATTTATAGATTATCCAAGTTATATTTAGTTATTTAGAATATTACTAAGAATTCACAATTATGAGACAATGCTAATTTTTTTTATAATTTATACTGTATGAAAAAATATCCTATAATTTCCATCATTGAGAATACCAAATATATGTACCTCTTCAGGATATTATAACTATATTTATAATGCAATCAGTACAAAAACACTCAGAAAAGCGTGAAGAAAATGAATACAAGAGAGAATCTCAGATGCAGAATATGCAGATGACAGATAGTACCCACAATGACCTTGTGCATTATGGCATACCTATGCAATAAAAATCAATTGAGTTCGCAATTAAGTGCCTTTCAGAATCATTATTTTTGTCCACAATTTTCCTATAAGTAAGAGGAGGAAACCCCTAAAATTCTCTTGATTCTGTAGAATTGCACATTTGCCTAATTAAATAGGAGTTGTAGGTAAAATAAACCAGAGAAGAAAAATAAACAAACTCAAATTAAACAGATGCCCTAACACCTCAATGAAAATTCAAGAAGTAGAGAGGTTGACGCCATCACCTCAATGCTCGTCCGATACAAAAATATTAGTTCGAGGCCGGAGATGAAGAACTAGAGTCGTCATAGTCGTCGACTATAGCTCATTTGAGGAGTAGGAACTCGGTCAATGACTATCTCTTGGCGATGATGTCTGTGACAACAACGCTTAAAATTTACAGTAATTTTGGAGATCATAACAGATTTACCTCGATAGAATGAAATTACCGGAGTACCTGATCCCAAGGGCAGTCAAACACATCGATAAGAAGGAACGACGAGGATAGACGTTGACTCATCGAAATCGACCGATTGTTGTCAACGGAGTCCGAAACTACCAGAGATCGACTGGATCCTCATCATCGACGAGATCTGAATAGAGAAAATGATTGATCCAAACAAACAAAGATATAAATTAGAAGATGCCCATCATAAATACTATGATATTTGATCCCATTATAAAAATCATATATCAGAGACATGAGAAACAAACAAGGAAATAAAGTTGACAAAAATAGACTTTTTTGGATATTAGCATTATGAATAAGTAACAAAAATAGACCCTTTTGGATATGCAACTGTCATTTGATCCTATAAACTTGATTAGGAAATGGGGTTGACAAAAATAAAATAAGGAAAAGAAATTGACAAACATGGAATCAATGTTCTATATACTAAACATTGAACTTCTTATGACAAAGTAATTTTACTTGACAAAAATCCAACGATGTCACCATTATTGTTAAGTTGGTACCAACTTTAATATCTCCATTTGCATTCCTTTTGCTTCCCAATTCAACTAAAATCCTAAGTCCCCTATCAATTCATGCAACTATTGGTCTATATTACATAAGTGCAAAAGAATGTCCAACCGCTGACACTCATCTTATCCTAAATTAGCGCTACTTTTGGTATCACATAAATATATCCACTTTATAATTTCATACATGTAACTGATATGTTTATGGAGAAAGTATAATAACATCAAAAGAGTATAAGAATGATTTTATCCTTATTCATAATGCAACATGATTACCCAATCAATTACTTACAGAAGAGAAACTTTGGCACAACCAAACTACAGTTTCGCAGTTCACATATAAAATTATTGAGGATACTAGAAACATGTGCCACATGACATGTTAAATGGTACCAACAAACTACTCCAAAGTAATAAGAGTAACTAGCACCAACCATAAGGATCTTCTCATGTATTCTACCATAAACCAAAATATTTCATAAATTTGTCACTCTTAGCTACCTTAAAAACTAAAACATTTCTGTTTTACGTGTAGACCTTGATCAACTATTGCCAATGAAGCACATAGATAAATCAAAGTTTTAAGCATCGGCACACACGAATACTCGTATGAAGATTACGATGTCGGGTATTTTTGAACCTTTAGATGGA
Source organism: Iris pallida (assembly GCA_029216955.1). Classification (NCBI taxonomy): domain Eukaryota; kingdom Viridiplantae; phylum Streptophyta; class Magnoliopsida; order Asparagales; family Iridaceae; genus Iris; species Iris pallida. Next base: position 10,019,121 of record JANAVB010008798.1, read on the forward strand.
TAGGGACATAAGGCAAAGGTTCGAAAACTCTGTTTTGGGATCAATGTTAGAGCATTCCTAAAAGTTCCATCCAATTCTAACTTTTAGTACCCTAAAACTAATAAAACACAATATCAATTTAAATTGAGAAGGATGGCTGAAAGATATAACCTTAGAATTCTTGAAACGACGAACCAGATTTATTCTATAGATTGATCGACCAAAGAGTCATTTAAATAAACACGTAATGAATCTAACTGAAAGCTCCTCCTCATGTACTTATAGTGCACATCAACAACAAAGTTTTTCCTTTCATAATTTAGGAAACCCCGCTATATTCATTTGATAAAGAATGCAGACAAACATTTAATTATCTGAAATGAAGTAGAGCAAACTACCTCCTCCGATCAGTGGATAAGGATGACATGTTTTGCCATGGGAATTTGGTCTCCACTTCCGACAATAGGTCTGGGAAGATGGAGAGGAGTGATTTCAGGGTTATATATACATACTTGTAGTAGTCGAGATTGGTTGTTAGGTATTTGTCGACCTTCCTCTTTTTTTCTAGAAGCAGTTGTCACAAATGAGATCCATGGAGGCATCGAAGAGGAAGGTGACCTCGGAGGGGCCGAGGGTCCTGGTAAAGAATTTGAGGAAGTGGTGGAGGCGCTCAACGTCGGCTCCATCTCCTTCGTATCCTCCGCCCGCTCCATCTCCAGTAGTCCTCGAGGAAGAAAAATTAGGATTAGGGTTTGGGGATCCAAGGGGAGAGGAGGAAAGAAGGCGCTTTAGAAAAAGAAGAATGGAAGAGAGAGATAGGGGAGGGGAGAGCTCAGGAGAGAGTTGTTAGGGTTTTGATGGGAATAAAATTTTTTAGGGGAGGGATTTTTTATGGGAAAGAAAAAATGAGAGGGGAATGAAAAAGGAAAGCGGTTCCTAAAACTTTAGGGAATGGATTTTGAAAACTTCTATAAACGTTACAACATTCGTAAAATGCTATAGAACTTAATATGTAATTTTTGTTATGCATTTATAATAGCAATCCAGAAAAGCATGCTATTACTAATAGTATTCTATAGCATTCAGAATCGAACGCTATCAAAAATCTGCTATAGTAAGTCCTATTTGTTGTAGTAGCTCTCGAGGAACGGCTCTACTCCCTCAAAATTAGCAAAGCCAAACAAGTCTCGCAAGAATTGGCTTCCGAAGGCTCGTTGCGTATATCCTGCTAGTGCCATAGCGGATATGCAGCTGGAGGACTCTGTCACATGGGCGCATGACTCTGCCACAGAAGTCCCCCAAATGGAGAAGGCTCACACCGTTTCGGGCTCTACTAGCTCAGTGACTTCTTCCCTCTACAACCAACAATAGAGTGTTCAACACTCGAGACTTTGCAGAGAAAAATACTACGATGCCAAGAATCGGGGTGTACGGCACTCTGGCTAAACCCGGCGAGGCTCACGAACGAAGGAGGCAAAACTGGAAGAAAACAGCGCTACTGCACCAAGTATGCGCCCGAAGCCATGCGCCCAAGGGAGTGCTTGGGCGCATAGCCCCAACCAGAACACTTCTGTCTTCAGCAAGCTGGGCATTCAGAGTCATGTGCCCAAGGCTATGCGCCCAGGCTCTCTGGATCCATACTATGCGCCCACATCAAAGCGACTCAAACATGCTGTCAAGAAGCATGCGCTCAAGCCCAGTCTCCAAGGCCTATGCGCCCACAGCAAAAAGATAGGTCCCAACGCGTATAGCACGGGGCTGTCTTCAAGGACATCATAGAACTTAGGTGTAGGGGTTGGCCCTGCACATGAACTAAGTCTAGATGCGCCTACTCTCCTTACGAACCCGCATGCAAAGCTCGACGATGCATGCAACATGGGTTGTAAGACAAAACTCCCTTCCGCTGACTTGCACGACATGATAAATCATAAGCGTAAAGCGAGGGAGAACATAACAATTTATAGTGCACTTCCGTACACCAATATTGTTATAAACTGTTGTTGCTCCAAAGTGACAAGAGTGCCTCAGAGAAAGTCCGTGTTTCGGCGACTACACTTCTCTGACGACGAGAAGCCACTATATGTTTCATCCAACATGGCTTCATGGGGTCCCCCTTACGGAAGCCCCAATCAAAGACGGTGGACCACCAACCCAACCTTCTCTCTCAGTTCCACGAGAAGGAGAAGACGAAGTCTACCAATAGATGGCCAACAGGCTGTCACATTTGAAGGAGTCTATATAGGCACTCGATCAAAGGCAAGATTTCGTATGGACGACGAAGATTTTCAAGCCGGGGGTAGCATTCCCTCATAATCTGAAGCAGATGACCCCCCACACTGGAGGTAGCCTTCCAGAGAACGATGATCCCTTCGAATCTGATGGCGACTATCTACCTCCTCTACCTGAAGATGAAGAACTTATTCACTCGGAGACAGACAGTATCAGCACCAGTTGTAATGCTTCATCTGTTTATCCTCGCATGTTATCTACATACATGATGGACAGAGAAAGACCTGAAGAAGCCAGTGATCAGACTAGCAAACGGCTAGAGGGTCTCGAAACAGCATTCGCCAAGATTACTGATATGCTTACCAGTATCATGGCAGTTCAAGTTGCTGGGGCTGTTCCTCCACCTCAACAAAATGTCTCGGCCTACGCTAGTCTAGCTCACAGCAACAACCCTTATTCCCTACAAAAGGAGTATCATTCCGTGGCGCCTCCTCCAAATCTCATAAATACTGGGGGTGGTCCTTCGCCAACAACGCCTGACAACCGTTCAGCAGTCGTTTCCCAACACCTGTTGAATCAACAGGATGTAATTGATTCCTTGGTTGCTCGCCTCGACACTATCTCGTACAAAGACGAGCTTTAGAAGATGGGGATATCTCAACCGTATCCCCCTGAGTGGGAGAACGCTACTTGCCCTCCTAACTACAAGCCGCTGATGCTAAACTCATTTGACGGTTTGACTTCTCCTTGTCAGCACATGACGTACTTCGATACGCAGACTCTGCTCTTGTCCAGAGACGATTCGTTCCTGTCGAAGCTGTTTATTAGCACCTTGCAGGGGGTAGCCTTCGAATGGTTCTGCAGTCTGCCTGACGGGTGTATCAATATATTCAAAGATTTGGAGAGGTTGTTCCTCAATAGGTTTAACGAGAGTGGCATGCATTTTAGTATATCCACTCTCATCGAGACCAAGCAAAGGAGGACCGAGTCTGTCATCGCCTTCATAGAACGCTCCAGGCGGCTAGCACTGAAGATGCCCTTTGGCATACCAGACTTAAAACTCATGGATACTTGTCGACATAACCTTCTTCCTACAGTAAAGTTTTGTCTAAGTATACATAAGTATGATATATGGCCCGCTTTCATTGGGGCCGCTGATGCTGCTGAAAATGACGTTTCTAACGTGAATCTACTGGGGTTGAAGACATCCAAATCCAAAGACAAGGGCAAGCATCCTCAAACTATCCCTGTTCGTGGAGGTAAAGGGAAAGAAGTCCTGAAAATCGACACATCCAAAGGAGCTTTCTATTCTCAGGGCGCCTTCGACAAGCCTAAGGAGACCTTCTCCTTCGATGAAGACGATGTCATTACCATCTTTCACACATTAACGAAGGGTAATAAGCTGACATTGCCTCCACCACGATGTCCTGCAGAGGCAACCCAACCCAATGATCCCAAGTACTATCTCTATCATCAGTACGTGCATCACTCCACCAAGGACTGCGTCGTCCTAAAGAAGAAGATACAACAGCTTATCGACAGCCAAGTGATCAACCTCAAAGCTGAAGACAAGGTCATATGTGCTAACATGATCTCTCTTCAGTTTGGCGACTTTCCTTCTACAGAAGTCCCAGACAGCGTGGTCCCAATCCCCAAGACGATGATGGAAGTTGTCAACCTACCACCAGCGCGCAACTCGACCTTGGTCCCACACACAACTGAACGTGGTGAGATCATGTGGGTCCACCCGAACCTTGTCCAAGAAGTGACGCAGGGGGTAGCACCTCCCAAAGCAAGAAGGGACAAGAAATTCAAGCCATGCCATTTGGTTTCCTACCCCATCTACGAGGTTCTATCTGGCAAGACGCGATTGGGAAAGACTTATCTTCGGACGTACGATCCCGCACAAGAAGAAGCACTACCTTCTCAAGCTCCTGCTGCCCCCATAAGCTCAGAAGCCGGCCCGTCCAAGCCTCAAACTACGGACAAATCCAAGCAGAAGGAGACGCAGTTTGACAAATCTCTAAAGGCGCCAGCTCTCGAAGGCATGGATCGACCCTACAACTTTGATATACTGGCTCAGCTGGCCAATACGCCTGCCAGGTTGTCTCTGTTCGACCTATTGCGGCTCTACAAAGAAACACAGATGGCCTTAAGTGAGGCATTACTACATGCCGACTCTTATCTTGCTAAAGTCAAAGCCCCCGCTGAAGATCCTATCTCTTGTCCCCACTGCCACAGTACTATGGAAGTGGTGCCCAACATTACCTTCTCACAGGAGGACATGCTACTCAAAAATAATCGTCATGATAGACCCCTGTACTATACAGGGTATATCGGGGCGATCAAGGTGGACCGTATGCACATCGATCTAGGATCCTCCCTCAGCATCATTCCTAGAAGTTTGCTTCAAGTTCTGGGAATCTTTCTGTACAATCTATCCACAACCAACACAACCATCATGGCTTTCAATGCTGGTCGAAGCCATCCGCTGGGCAAGATCCGTCTCAAATGCCAGATCAGTGATCTCCGAACAGAGGTTTTCTGCTATGTGATCGATGCCAACGTATCCTACAACGTCTTGTTAGGACGTCCATGGATACACGAAAACATGATCGTTCCTTCCACACTTTACCAGTGCTTCAAGTATGTCAACAGTAACAGTGTCGTAAAGACGGAGTTTGCCGATGTCGATCCTTTTAAGGGCATCGAAGCTTACTATGGGGATTCGGTACTTTACCAATCTCAGCCCCCCAAGGATGACGGCAACAAAGCTGACAATGAAGCTGAAGCAAGTCCATCTTCCAATGATAGCCCCCTGATTATTCGAGTCAAAGGATGTACTACTCTAAAAAGTACTCCGAAGCCTCTCACAATCTGGATGAAAAAGAAGAACCCTGACAAGGTCAAACCATTGACCATCACTCTCAGCAAGGCACCCTGGAAGGAACCTACTGATGCCCATCCTTCCAATCCTGAAGAATTACCTTACGTGGTGAACTCCGCCAAGACTGTGGCTCCTCTTCCAGATGATGATCCTCTCAATGAGTATATCAATACTCAGAATAATCTTTGAATTACTCCAATGTCTATCAATCTGTAAACCACTACATAGATACGATAAATGCTCTAGAGAACGGTATAGGACCACACCTCTGCATGTCGGTCACAATACCTCACTTGCGGGAAAACGTTTACCCTGAAGATATTCTCTACTTCATCGTTCCAGCTAGAAAGAAAGATGAAGAGCTAATCATCTTCGGTCGTATAATTGGCAAGAGAAAGTTCGTTCCAGACTCTACTTCTTCCAAGCACAACACGGAAGCTGACTATGACTTTAGAAAAATGCAAATTTTTTGGTATAGTTGGCAGGCCAAGAATATCATCCAGAATATGTGTAGTGCCCCGAAATTCGTGATACGTATTTTATACGTGATCGTATTTCTGACCAGTATTTTTCATTTTTCTTGACCAGTTAAGTTGTGGTATATTTCATACTTAGCATTGTAGTTTAATTGTCGTTTATCATTCCTGGATTAATTCTGATTTAATGGAGCTTGGTTTTATTTGGATAGGAGAAGGAATTGGTTTGGTTTGGTTTATTATGCATTGGACCATCTTAGCTAACCTCTATCCTCAACACAACTTATCCTCCCCCATTAAATCCCCACCTAACACTCTCTTTCCTCATTATTTTCCTCCATTAATTCCTCTTCTTCTTCCTCCACACAACTCTCCAACCCATTAGGCAAGTGCACCTTGCCACCATATGAGAACCACTTTTATTTGTCCATTAGCTAGATTAGGCCATGGAGAACAACTTTAGAACTTGACATTTTGTGATTTGGAGCTTTCATTTTTCTAGATCTAGGTTTTGACTATTTTCGGATTTACATAGTTTTGATCTATTTTGGTTGGATTTTTGTGGGTTTTGATGCTTCCATGTGGAAGAGAATTCAATTTTACTCAAGTTAGAACTTTGAAAATCTAGATTTGGCTTTGATTTGGCAAAGATATGAAAAATTGAATTTTTGGTGTTCTTGGTGTTCTTCTCGGCCTGGAGTAGCAGCCTGCAGCCTGCGCTCTTTAGCGCAGTGCTGGATTGCGCATCCTCCTCGGCCAGCGCTCTTTAGCGCAGTGCCGACCGTGCAGCTTGCCCCTTGGCGAACTGCGCTCAACCCGCCTGCGCATGGATTCATGCGCAGACTGCTCATGCGCAATCTGCTCCTGCGCAGTCCATGCTCTGCGCAGTCCATGCTCTGCACAATCTGACCCTGCGCCATCCATTCCTGCGCAACCTGATCTTGCGCAGTCCATACTCTGCGCAGTCTACCTCTGCGCAGTCTACCCTTGCGCAATCCTCTATTGCGTAATCTAATCAATGCACAAGGCAGCCCCTGTACCCTTGGCCCATGCGCAATGACCCATTATGCAGTACATCCCCTGTGTCCCTTCAACCCTGTGCCCTTTGACCCCATGCACAAGGCAACTCTTGCGCAGCTCTTCCATGCGCAGTGCATACCCTGCGCAGTACAACCCCTGACCCTCTTGCACAACCCACTTGTCTATGATGAATTTGTTTATTTCTTGAGCTTGGCTCTTCTATAGCCCTGTATAATGATATTTTATTAGATATTTTACGCCCATTTTATATCCATACGCCTTTTGTCATGAACTTGATTTTACTTAATATATTGGAATGACTATTGTACATGGTACGATATGACAAAGAACTAGCATAGCATGACAGTGACCCGTAATGGTGCACTCCTGACATGACCAACCTGACTTGATAGTGGCCCGTCGTGGCGCACTCCTGACAAGTACCCTGACATGAATTATCTTGATAACTTGATAGTGGCCCGTGGCGGCGCACTCCTGACTTGACATGACTTGATAACTTAGCTTGACTTGTCTTGACACCGTGGGTGTTCCTGCTTGCTTGTGCAATCCACTCGTATTGTCTTGCATCATGTCTAGGACGTGACTCCCTGGTTCCCACGGTCAGGGATTCATACTGAATCTGGCTAGGTTAATGACTAGATTGATCAATTAGTTCATGGAGAATTTCCCAGTTACCTGTTGCCCCTTTGGTCCCGGCCCTATATATATATACATGGGATTTGTTGCTATCCGTCGAGATGAGCGTACTTCCAGCCCGCCGTCGAGCGTGGTACCTTAGGACACATGTATCTTACTACAGTGTGTCTGCTATATCATGCTATCTTTTCCTTTTCTTGCTGGAAGCATTCAGGTAGTAACAAACAGGTAACCGGACTTGGAATTCTCATTGCATCTTGTTAGTAATCAGGTCTGTGATAACCCTAGTTAGTTAAAGTAGTAAGCCGTAGTACTTGCTTGGCCGTGATTGATTGGATGGAGTCTAGTCCCTCTCGTCCTGTCCTGATCCTGTGCAAGGTCATGACATGACATGATTACTCGTGCTTTACCTTAATCATGTTTAATTGCAAGTCTTGAATCCGCGTATTTTATCTTGCCGATAAATGGTGGGAGAAACCAAGTTCCGTTCAGACGAAGGGTTACAACCCCGGTCCTTGTTTGGTTTACGGGTTGTAACCTGGCTATCTGAATAGTCCCATGGTCATCTCATCGTATATCATCCGGTCATGCCTTTCCATATGTTCTGTCTTTTATCGATTCTGTACAAGATTTGTCTTTTATATCTAACTATCATGCCTTTTTCTTAAATTACTGTCTCTTGTTATGTAATTATATTATTGTACTGATTGCTGGCTTTGTTCTTATTTCGTGGCCTCCTTTGTGGTACTTGCTCTTTCTAGGGTCTGACCCAGCTGGTTTTGTATGGCCAGATATCGGAGCAGCAGCAAAGGATCTACCTGCTTTCCAGCCCGATGGTGGACACTAGACGGAACCCGGGCAACGAGTGGGTTTTCTCTTTTGTTTCTCCTACTGTATTGTTAACTGATATTCTTTTGAGGCGTTTAGCCGACGAGCACTTGTTAGCTCGATGCACTTTACTTCTGTCTGCCTACGGGCTGTAATCATGATTGGCAACTCGAGGTTGATCATGTATGACTTAACTCTTGCTAGTCCTTACATTTTGTACGACTAGCTTCATGATCATCTGGATATGTAATGTTTGGGACGCCTTACAATTGTATATTTGGTGGTCTGATATCTTGTTACTATCATTACTTGTTGAGATTGAGACAATAGCTTGATTTGACCCTAAGAGACTGATAGTTTGTAGCGTACCCTCACATAGCTAGACAGCCGTGACCGTATAGCGGGATGGTTGCCGTTCCGTTATACGTAGCTGGCTGTGCACGTCCCCGTTCTTCAGTATTCTGGTTCTGGGGCGTGACATGGTTTAAGTGGTGGCCCATGCAGGTCTTGGCATTGAAGAAATGTGAGGGTTTACCGAATAGATGTCTCAATCTGTACTCGCCTTTGATCTCCACTCGTAATTCTTATCTCCTTGGATTCCTGACTTGATAACATGCTTGCATCATTGTTCCATCCTGGTCCTTCCTTAATATCCTTGATGTCATTTGCTTCAGTGGCATCATTCCTATTGATCAGCCAGAAGGAGCTCAGCCAGCAGCCCAGCAACAGCAAGAGGATCAAGATCAGTCCTCGACAGCCGCCTCCCGAGCCATACCTTCTGGAGAACCAGTGCCCCCAGTCCAGCCAGTTCAGCCAGCAGGATCAGAGGATGGGGCCTTGATAGGGCTCATCCGTGAGTTGATTGCGTCTCAGGATCGTCGAGGTGATGCCTTGCAGCAAGCAGTACAAGAAGCTCTGAACAGAAGTGGTCCTCGAGGGAACAGTGCGGTCAACAATTTCAAGCGCCTGAACCCTCCCTTCTTCGATGGCAGCGAGGATGCTATTGCTGCAGATGCCTGGCTACAGGACATTGAAGTGATCTTAGAGGCAGCCAGGACCCCTGAAGCAGAGAAGGTGGCGGTGGTGTGCCTGCAGTTACTGGATCTAGCCCGCAGCTGGTGGGCTATGCAAGCAGCGAGTTTGGGTACGCCTGTCATGTGGGCGGTATTCAGTGATATGTTCCAGACCAAGTACTTCGACGCAGTGGCTAGATATGACCTGCAGACCAGGTTTAGTAATCTCAGGCATATGAGCAGGACGGTCGACGGATATGCGGCCGAGTTTTCAAGGTTGAGTCGGTTTGCCCCCACCTTGGTGGCAATCGAGCTAGACAGAGTACAGCGATTCCAGCAGGGGCTCCATTTGGAAATCATATTGGCAGTCGAGCAGTTCGAGCACACAACTTTTGATGCCGTCTTGCGAGCAGCGAGGAGGCATGAGTACACTTCCCGAAGGATAACGGATCGGACCGGAGATCGGAAGCGGTCTCGCGACCAGATGAACCAATCGTCAGCACCGGCCCCAGCAGCTAGGGCCTTGACCATTGGAGCTACGAGGACAGATTCGGTCACCTCCTTACAACATTCTGCCCCGATCTATCCCCAGCAACGGAAGCAGAAGCAGTCTTCCGTAATGGGCTGCACTCATTGCGGGAAGCCAGGGCACGTTGTTTCTGAATGTCGTAGAGCACAGGGGTTGTGCTTGGCTTGTGGAGCACCGGACCACATGATAGGATCTTGCCCGTTCAGAAATAGATCATCGTCGACAGTAACTAGTCCCTCGGTTATGGGACCAGCACCAGCACCAGAACCAGCTCCAGTTCACCAACCATAGCAGCTCCCGTTCCCGGGTCCATTGCTGACTCATGCCCAGGCCTTCCAGCAGCAGAGGCCTCAGCAGTTCGCCCTGGCCCAGGCCTAGATCCAGAATCGGCCGAGAGGTATATGTGTCCTCTCATCTTGCTTTTCTACCATCATTATGAGGGCACATGTCATGTTCCATGTGTCCTAACTACAACGGTATATCCCGGACCCGAGCCATGTCCTAGATCATTCGTAAACGGTTATTGGTACCAACCTTTTTCGTATGAGGAGAGGCCCGTGTCCCTGTTTGACCAAAGAGAGAGACCTAAAGCGTAAGACTATCAGTTAAGTCCATGTTGCTTGAGTTCGTCGCTCCTTGGAGAGTCAAACGTGGGAGTGTGAGGATGATATCCGATCACGTTATCCCAATCGATTTGGCTCGTGAGGTGTAATGTCTTCCTTATGCCTTGCATTTCGATTCCTTGCTTGCATGTATGATTGTATGATTGATTGGTAGCATAGATTGCTTGCGATAGTATAGCTGTCCCGACATCTCTAGCCTCTTGATTAAATTCCGAGGACGAAATTATTTTAAGGTGGGTAGGATGTAGTGCCCCGAAATTCGTGATACGTATTTTATACGTGATCATATTTCTGACCAGTATTTTTCATTTTTCTTGACCAGTTAAGTTGTGGTATATTTCATACTTAGCATTGTAGTTTAATTGTCGTTTATCATTCCTGGATTAATTCTGATTTAATGGAGCTTGGTTTTATTTGGATAGGAGAAGGAATTGGTTTGGTTTGGTTTATTATGCATTGGACCATCTTAGCTAACCTCCACCCTCAACACAACTTATCCTCCCCCATTAAATCCCCACCTAACACTCTCTCTCCTCATTATTTTCCTCCATTAATTCTTCTTCTTCTTCCTCCACACAACTCTCCAACCCATTAGGCAAGTGCACCTTGCCACCATATGAGAACCACTTTTATTTGTCCATTAGCTAGATTAGGCCATGGAGAACAACTTTAGAACTTGACATTTTGTGATTTGGAGCTTTCATTTTTCTAGATCTAGGTTTTGACTATTTTTGGATTTACATAGTTTTGATCTATTTTGGTTGGATTTTTGTGGGTTTTGATGCTTCCATGTGGAAGAGAATTCAATTTTACTCAAGTTAGAACTTTGAAAATCTAGATTTGGCTTTGATTTGGCAAAGATATGAAAAATTGAATTTTTGGTGTTCTTGGTGTTCTTCTCGGCCTGGAGTAGCAGCCTGCAGCCTGCGCTCTTTAGCGCAGTGCTGGATTGCGCATCCCTCTCGGCCAGCGCTCTTTAGCGCAGCGCCGACCGCGCAGCTTGCCCCTTGGCGAACTGCGCTCAACCCGACTGCGCATGGATTCATGCGCAGACTGCTCATGCGCAATCTGCTCCTGCGCAGTCCATGCTCTGCGCAGTCCATGCTCTGCGCAATCTGACCCTGCGCCATCCATTCCTGTGCAACCTGATCTTGTGCGGTCCATACTCTGCGCAGTCTACCTCTGCGCAGTCTACCCTTGCGCAATCCTCCATTGCGCAATCTAATCAATGCACAAGGCAGCCCCTGTACCCTTGGCCCATGCGCAATGACCCATTGTGCAGTACATCCCCTGTGTCCCTTCAACCCTGTGCCCTTTGACCCCATGCGCAAGGCAACTCTTGCGCAGCTCTTCCATGCGCAGTGCATACCCTGCGCAGTCCAACCCCTGACCCTCTTGCACAACCCACTTGTCTATGATGAATTTGTTTATTTCTTGAGCTTGGCTCTTCTATAGCCCTGTATAATGATATTTTATTAGATATTTTACGCCCATTTTATATCCTTACGCCTTTTGTCATGAACTTGATTTTACTTAATATGTTGGAATGACTATTGTACATGGCACGATATGACAAAGAACTAGCATAGCATGACAGTGACCCGTAATGGTGCACTCCTGACATGACCAACCTGACTTGATAGTGGCCCGTCGTGGCGCACTCCTGACAAGTACCCTGACATGAATTATCTTGATAACTTGATAGTGGCCCGTGGCGGCGCACTCCTGACTTGACATGACTTGATAACTTAGCTTGACTTGTCTTGACACCGTGGGTGTTCCTGCTTGCTTGTGCAATCCACTCGTATTGTCTTGCATCATGTCTAGGACGTGACTCCCTGGTTCCCACGGTCAGGGATTCATACTGAATCTGGCTAGGTTAATGACTAGATTGATCAATTAGTTCATGGAGAATTTCCCAGTTACCTGTTGCCCCTTTGGTCCCGGCCCTATATATATATACATGGGATTTGTTGCTATCCGTCGAGATGAGCGCACTTCCAGCCCGCCGTCGAGCGTGGTACCTTAGGACACATGTATCTTACTACAGTGTGTCTGCTATATCATGCTATCTTTTCCTTTTCTTGCTGGGAGCATTCAAGTAGTAACAAACAGGTAACCGGACTTAGAATTCTCATTGCATCTTGTTAGTAATCAGGTCTGTGATAACCCTAGTTAGTTAAAGTAGTAAGCCGTAGTACTTGCTTGGCCGTGATTGATTGGATGGAGTCTAATCCCTCTCGTCCTGTCCTGATCCTGTGCAAGGTCATGACATGACATGATTACTCGTGCTTTACCTTAATCATGTTTAATTGCAAGTCTTGAATCCGCGTATTTTATCTTGCCGATAAATGGTGGAAGAAACCAAGTTCCGTTCAGACGAAGGGTTACAACCCCGGTCCTTGTTTGGTTTACGGGTTGTAACCTGGCTATCTGAATAGTCCCATGGTCATCTCATCGTATATCATCCGGTCATGCCTTTCCATATGTTCTGTCTTTTATCGATTCTGTACAAGATTTGTCTTTTATATCTAACTATCATGCCTTTTTCTTAAATTACTGTCTCTTGTTATGTAATTATATTATTGTACTGATTGCTGGCTTTGTTCTTATTTCGTGGCCTCCTTTGTGGCACTTGCTCTTTCTGGGGTCTGACCCAGCTGGTTTTGTATGGCCAGATACCGGAGCAGCAGCAAAGGATCTACCTGCTTTCCAGCCCGATGGTGAACACTAGACGGAACCCGGGCAACGAGTGGGTTTTCCCTTTTGTTTCTCCCACTGTATTGTTAACTGATATTCTTTTGAGGCGTTTAGCCGACGAGCACTTGTTAGCTCGATGCACTTTACTTCTGTCTGCCTACGGGCTGTAATCATGATTGGCAACTCGAGGTTGATCATGTATGACTTAACTCTTGCTAGTCCTTACATTTTGTACGACTAGCTTCATGATCATCTGGATATGTAATGTTTGGGACGCCTTACAATTGTATATTTGGTGGTCTGATATCTTGTTACTATCATTACTTGTTGAGATTGAGACAATAGCTTGATTTGACCCTAAGAGACTGATGGTTTGTAGCGTACCCTCACATAGCTAGACAGCCGTGACCGTATAGCGGGATGGTTGCCGTTTCGTTATACGTAGCTGGCTGTGCACATCCCCGTTCTTCAGTATTCTGGTTCTGGGGCGTGACAATATGGGATATGACATCAAAAGCGACGAAGGGCTAAATTAAGGTCGAGGACGATGGTTGCCAATACGACACTTTGCTCCTCCCGGCAAACCCGAGAATTACTATCAACGAAGCGGTGTTGGTTTGGGCTATGTCACTCCTCCAACAACTCCCGAAAGATCAGATGATGAAGCAGATCGTTGTTCTCATTTTCTGATTACTCCCTCTAGGACTCAGACTCCAACATCGACGACATGTTCAAAGCAACTATGTCCGTCAACATGGTTTCCGTCGACCAAATTACAGACGATGTCCAATCAATCAAACTCGAACAATGGGCTCAAAAGATGGACACCAGGTGGGAGCTGTGCTTCGAACAATGGGAACCACCTACCGAAGACGAAGTTATCCAAGTCAATCTAGGAGATGAAGCATCCTTCAAACCAATCTTCATCAGCAAAAGTCTATCTGGCGATGAACGCCAATATCTTATACTGCTTATAAGAGAATACATCGACATCTTCGCATGGAGCTATGAAGACATACCAGGCTTGGACCCTAAAGTCGCCATGCATCGCTAGAATATTTCGTCTAAAGCTAAGCGAGTGAAACAGCAACAACGATAATTCCGACCAGACGTCATGGAAGCCATCGAGAATGAATTCAAGAAGCTCATTGCCAGTGGATTCATTCACGAGGAACAACACCTAGACTGGGTTGCCAACATCGTCCTAGACATGAAAAAAAATGGTAGAGTTCGAGTCTGTATCGACTACCATGATTTGAACTCTGCATGTCCGAAAGACGAGTTTCCTCTACCGATCACTAACTTAATGATCGACAATACTTGCGGCTTCGAGCGGATGTCCTTCATGGATAGGTTCTCAGGCTACAACCAAATCAAGATGTTCCCCGACGACAAAAAGCACACATCTTTTCGAACACCGTTGGGGGTATACTGCTATACGGTGATGCCTTTCGGATTGAAGAATGCAGGGGCGACATACCAGCGAGCCATGAACATATTTTTTTGCGAACATTTGCGTAAAACTATGGAGTGCTACATAGACGAATCACAGTCAAAAGTCGTCTCAAGGGCAACCACCTCCAAGACTTGAGAACGGTGTTCGAACTAATGCGTGCACACCAACTCAAGATGAATCCACCAAGTCTTTTCTGGGAGTCTCCAGCGGCAAGTTCCTTGGTTTCGTCATCACTTCAAAGGGTATACATCTGGACCCAGAGAAAGTGAAGGCTATTCTCGACATGCATCCTCCAAAAAACCTCAAAGAGCTACGTAGACTACAAGGAAGGCTAGCCTACATCAGACGATTCATTTCGAACCTCTCTGGAAGGTGTCAACCATTCACTCAGCTTATGAAGAAAGGCGTATCTTTCGTCTGGACTAAACAATGTCAACGTGCATTCGACGACATCATTGTGTATCTTACAAGCCCTCCAGAATTGGTAGCTCCAATAATGGGAAAGCACTTCTTACTATATGTCTATGCTATGGACCATTCTTCTGGCGCTCTATTAGCTCAGAAGAATGAAGGCGGCCATGAACAGGCAATCTACTACCTCAACCGCACAATGGTGGGTGCCGAGCACAGATACACACATGTGGAGAAGGAATGCTTTGTACTGGTATTTGCCATCCAAAAGACATATCACTACGTGTCTGGGCAGACTATCCACATCATATCTAAAGTCAACTTTCTCAGAATACTCATGACTAAACCGGGTTCTCTTAATTCCCGTTTAGCTACATGGGCAATATTGTTGACTCTATATGATATAATCTTCGTCCCTTAGAAGGCAGTAAAAGGCCAAGCATTATCTGATTTTCTAGCAGCTCATCTGGTGCCGGAGTCATCCAAACTCTACGATAAAATCTCCGACGAAGTGGTGGAGTCTAACATTGCAACTGAAGAAATCCTTATTTGGCAAATGTTCTTTGACGGCGCATCAAGAACAGGGCCCAAAGGAAACATCGTGGCTGGAGTAGGTGTCGTATTTGTGTTACCTGATCATCGAGGGGATTATAAAGTTCTTCATGAAGATCTCATCCCCTACCATAGAGAAACAATCGAGCTGGCGTGTACTTTCGCTAGATTCTTCATCGAGCACGTGCCTCGACTACAGAATATAGAAGCAGATGCTCTAGCCGGTCTCGCTGCTTCCTTGACCGTTCCAACCAATACCCAGAAGTCGATCACAGTGTCTGGTCGAGAACTATTCTGTGTAAAAAATGCCTTGCATATTCATCACAGTTACGCAACAGAAACAAATGTCGATGTTAAAGACTGGAGATTTCCTTTCATAGACTACACTGTCTATGGAATCCTCCCCGAGGATCCGAAGGAAACAGTATCCATCCAAAGGTGATCCCTCAGATTTTACTACGACACAGCTACCAAGATGTTGTACCGACGCTCTTACGACGGGCTACTGTTACGATTCTTATCAGACACAGAAGCCAAATACGCACTTCGGGAGGCACATGATGGAGTTTGTCGTGCACATCAACCAGGCCCCAAATTATAAGATTATCTCAAAAGAATGGGTTATTACTGGCCCCCAATGATAACAGATGATGTTGAATATGCAAAGAAGTGCAAAGCTTGTTAGTTCTACGTCGATTTCATTCATCAACCTTCGGAGTTTCTACACCCGACGGCAGCATCTTGGTCCTTTGAAGCCTAGGATATGGATGCCATAGGACCAATTAGCCTGCCATCCTCCAAAGGACATCGGTTCATCCTAGCCATAACCGATTATTTCTCCAAATGGGCGGAAGCTATACCGCTCACCGAAGTAAAGACGTCAAACGTGATCAGTTTCAAAAAACATCACGTCATCTACCACTTTGGCCTACCTCGCAGGATCATCCATGATAATGGTCCACAGTTCGCAAGCCATGTGTTCTATCGGTTCTGCGATAGGAATCGAATATAGAACGTAGCCTTTTTTGCCTACAATCCAGCGGCTAACGGACTAGCAGAAGCCTTCAACAAAACCATCATAAAACTTCTCAAGAAGTTCGTGTCTTCAAACAAGCGCGATTGGAACGAAAAACTCGGTGAATATCTATGGGCCTATCGTACAACGGTTCGGACTCCAACAGGCAGTACGCCATTCTCTCTGGTTTATGGGAGCGAAGCACTTCTTCCCTAGAAATCCAGATTCCTTCTCTTCGAGTAGCCTTAGCCAGCAAGCTAACTATTGAAGAAAGCTATCGTCTGCGACTCCAGGAGCTCGAAGTGCTAGACAAAAAATGCTTGTTAGCTCAGTAGCGCATTGAGCTGTACCAAGCATGCCTTTCCAGAGCCTTCAATAAAAAAGTGAAGGAAAGGATCTTCCAAGTCGGTGATCTGGTCCTAGCAGTGAGAAGATCGATGGTCATGATGCACAAAACAAAAGGAAAATTCCAGCCTAAATGGGAAGGTTCTTTCATCATAGAATCAGTGTATTCCAACGGTGCGTACCGGCTAACCAAGCCCGATGGTGACTTGCTCATGATGCCTATCAATGGCAAGTTCCTGAAGAAGTACTATGTGTAACCACTTTTACACAATGTTCAAATATGTTTAGTCATGTAAATGTAGAGTACGATATTTATATGATTCAAAAGAAGAAGAAAAAAACTATCTAACTATTATTCGTATTTCAAAAGTCTTGAATACGCCCTGGATAATAGGTCCTCTAAATATTTCTCCAGTGGAATCATTCCTATTTTTTACTCTGTCCAAACTCGGTTTGACAAAAACAAGTCACGTCCCTATTACCTCTGAATTATTTTCTGATAATTATTCCTCCAGTAAAATGATTATCCACGTAACCTCTGAGCAAAGCATTCATCAAAAATTGTCATGTCCATACTACCTCTGAAACTTTCCACTCCTACTTAATGTTATATATCTTTCCACGTCCATATTACCTCTGGTCAGATATAGAACATCCTCTGCTATTACGCCCATATTACCTCTACTAGCAGCTTCGCTAAACTTATTATCTATATTCGAATTATTCGAATATAAAACGGATAATAGGTCCACATCAAAAAATTCCCCAGCGAAATATCCACCAGAAATATCCTTGCTATGTCCATATTACCTTTAGCATCGATATTTCACAAAACCACATTCATTTCCGAAAGCTTATTTATTTTGTACGTAAACGTCTATCAAAAGACAGAGAAAAGGTACAAGAGCCGTGAATGGCCAAGAAAAAAAAGTTACAAAATCTACGGGATACACAGACGATTGATGCTGTCCCTCAGAGCTGCAATCTCGGCCTCAGACTTCACAGCAGCTCGGCTCCGTGCCTCCTCCTGATGAGTGGCTTCATCTTTAAAAAGGATCAGACTCTGATGCTTCCCCTCCAACTTCGCCAACTGTTCTTCTAATCGGGCAGAAGTGGTGGCAGTCATGGTAGCCTGGGACAAATAATCCTCCTGTTCAGATATTGTCGCCCTCAAGTCGGCTTCCAGCTGGGCAATCTTGTTCCTGATCTACGCAATGTGATTGTGCTTCTCGGTGATTTGCGTAGCCAGTCTATTCTTTAAGGCAGCACGGGCCTCACTCGCAGCATAGAATTGGCCATACTGGTCAGCCAGCTCGCCAATCTCCTGGACGAGGGCATCTTTCTTTGCCTGGAAGGTAGCCTTCTACTTTGCAAGAGCCGTCATCAAAGCGTCGTCCTCTGTACGAAACATTGACGTCGGACTCCGCTGTTTGATGTCTCGAAACTGGCCACCTGACCCTCCAGGTCATTCAGGACCTTCTTCAGAGTGTTGGCCCGCTCTTCATAGCTAGCTATGCTCTCGAGGGCCGCCACTTGGCATTCGGCAACGTCCTTTATAGGGCTGAAGGGGGCATTCTGATTCAGGATGCCAGAAAGTTTCACTTTCAATACAGAGTAGAAAGCCCTGACAACTTCAAGGGCCATCTCCTCATCTTCGGTAGAGGTCATCAGAGAAGAGGCTTGGAAAGTTTCTTCCACCTCTGGAAGAAATGCCTGACAAGAAGCCGAACATGACAGAGAAAACAATATACATCAGTAACCAGAAAAAGACGGAGGAAAATATAAAAAGGTTGTAATTTTATACCTTCGACTTGCTCAACTCCAACTTGGACTGCGCCGTCAAACTTGGTTTCAGGGAAACCAAGAGCAGGCCCGGACTATTCAGGGAGAATAATGTCAAGGTCCTGAGCAGCATTAGGCCTGGTTTCTTCCACAAGCTCAGCCAGAATAGGAGCAGATTTAGCAACAGCCCCCCCTCCCCAGCAGGTTGCTCGACCTCTCTTTCTGAAGCCAATATCGGCTCATTAATAGCCCCCTCCATAATAGAAAATTTGGAGGAGCCGGGAACAACTTCTGTCCCTCTTCCAATGGCGGGGACTATCCCCACAAGGGGTTCTTTCTCCTTGTCTACAAGGGAACACATAGACATGGTCAGCCTCATGAGGAGCACGCAAAATCGAAGTCTAAAGATCTCATCCAAAGAGAGGCGCAAAGGCAACGTACCCGCAGGAGGATGAGTCGATTGGACTTGGTTCTCGTCCAGCTCTTTCATCGCAGTTCCTATTACAGACATATCTCCCACAGATATGTCGTAGGAGAAACTGATCTTCTGACCGCCATCAGGGTCTGGGCCTTCGCCCTACTCACCCCATCGCTCAGGTCTTACAGCCGAAGAAGACCATCCCTCATCCAACAGTCGAGGACGAGCAGGGGATATTACACCACCTCCATCTCCTCAGGCGAGGAGGCACCTACCTTAGCTGTAACTTCGAGGTCCTATACAAAGGACAAATGCAAGGGTGAAAAAGCTGCTAAAGGCATGACCAGAACGGCTATGTAGTCTAGAAAGGGATCTACCTCCCGGATAATAACGGCCTGTGACGCCGTTCCTTCTCTTTCAGTTTGTCGGAAGGACCTCTTCAAGGGAGGCGAGCCAGCACCCACTTCCTGGCTCTCCTCAGGGCAACAGTTTTCTTCTTTCGCTTTAAAGTTAGCCCTGGGCCAATTCAGTTGAAGCTTTCCTCTTCTGGGGAGGATTGAGAGGAGAAGAATCATCGTCTTTCGGGTCCTCCTTCGGAGACACTGTTGCCTCCCTAAAGATAGCTTCTGGCAGCGGTACTTCAGCTGGTTCTGTGGTGGGAACAGTACTTTTCTTCTCACGGCCTTTTGGTGCCATTTTCGTAGGAAGGGGGTCAAACCGAGTCCCAAATATCAAGCTATGTTCACGATCATACTGAGGATAAAAAGTGTTGATCTGAATGTAAAATTTGGCGGCGGCGTAGCACAAATGGGTCTCAGGCTTATCCAGGGGCAGAGTAAAGATCGCCTCCGTGTACCCGGCGCTGTAGAACATCCAAGCACGTGCCCCGTCAATCAAGCTACCTATCGACTCCAAATACGGGCTGGCATTTCCTAGAAGGAGCTGACTATAGCCGAACTATCGCGCAAAATGGCTTGGCAAATACGGCTCCAGATAGGCATGATTCTTATTTCGGAGCACCAGATGCGATGGTCTAATAGACTGAAGCAAGTGGAACGCCCCAGCAGTCAAATTTGTGGCATGGACTCCTTCATCCACTAATATATCTCCTGCAATACCGTTGCCGGACGGAGGGGATACTCTAAAAAACTCATAGTCCTATAAAAAGCCTAAAGCCTTTCTATAAGCAGGTATACCGGTGACGGTCCAATCTGCATCACAAAATCTACGAAGAAAGGCATCTTCTGCCACAGAGTCTGCCACCGGCCCAGCATTCATTAGGGAAGGTGTGAAACCCGTAAATTTCCAGTTCATTAATTGAATCAATTAGCTAAATATAAATCATTTGTTAATTTAGGAAAATGCATTTTTTCTGGAATTTTAGAGTTTAGCAAAATTTGTAATTTAATTAAATTAAAAAATTTAGTGTTAATTTTATTATATAATTTGTTTGCTAAATTAATTATTATTTTTAGGAAAAACCATATTTTTTTAGAAAATTATTAATCCTGGAATTTTATTTTGGCCTGACCTGTCCCGAAACTGTTCTGAACCCATTTTGAACTATTTTAGAAACCGAACCCAATTCCGGTTTTCGAAACCATTCTTAAGTATTATAGGATATATTCATATTTTATATTTTAAAACAATAGAATTCTTTTTATTTCCATTTAAATATTCATTTAAACCTCTCTTTTTCTCTCTCTTAAATGCTCTAAACCAACAACAAAGGAATAAACTTTCCTTAACTCTTTTATTAACTCTCTTTCCCTCTATCAATACTCATTAAACCGTAGCTAAGGAAAAGGTGGTTCTTTTCCTTCCTAAATGGCCGAGCACTTTCCCTTCCCCTTTCCGAACGTCGGAGCCCCCTCGGCTCCCGAAACCGCCGGTCAACTCTTCATTTTTGGTAACCTCCATCTCCTTTTCCTATATAAACCCTCTTTCCCATCCCTCTATCACCATCTCCACCATTTCCCCAAAGTTCTAACCGTGCCCTAGCCTCATTTTCGACAACCCGATAAGAGCCCCGCCTCCAGCGGCTTGCCCGATGCCGTCCACCGCCGCCCGCAGCCGCCCCAGGCCGTGCCCCTGCCTGACGCCACCCTTCCGAGGCCGACGCCCTACCGGCGACCAGCCCCGGCCGCCGTTCCCCGCGGCCGTGCGTGCCAGCCAAACCCGGACGGCCCCCTGTCCCCGCTACTGCCGTCTGTGCCCGGTCCAGTACCTCTCCGTGCCCTGGCTTGCTGTCCAGTGTTTCCCATTCTGCGTTCTATTCGGCTCCCTCGCAGACTACGTTTTCGTTTCCAAGTTATCCCGCGGCTCACCGACCAACGGATTTAGGGTAATTTCTGATAATTTTAGTAGTTCGTCCCTCCCGTGTCGAGTCTGTGATGAGTTGGTCCCCGATTCCTCCCCGGGAATTCGTATTTTGGTTTACGTCTTGGTTTTCGGAATTCCTGAAACCATATTGGTTCTGTGGTTTCATCGAATTCTCGGAATTTTCGAGAATTGATTCGGGAAAGTTTCTGTATTCGGAATTTTCGTTTTAATCCAGATTTTTGGAATTTGTTTCTGATGGTTTGATTTCGGAATTTCCGAGATTGTCTCGGAAAAGTTCCGGGGATTTTTGGATTAGTATTTAATTCAGATTTTTTCGAATGATAGTTTGTTGGTACATTATTACAGTGGTGTTCCGATCCTATTTCGGGTTTTCCGAATATTTTTTTGGAATGTTTATGTGGATTACAATTTTTATATAAATAGTTTCTGGAATTATTGATGGGTTTTCCCTGGTTGGGACAAGTTTACTGGTTGTGTTTCTGGCATTTTCCCAGTTTTGGGTTATCCCAAAAATAGAGGGAATGCTGCCGAAATTTTATAAAATTTATAAAGGAATATTTTTAAATCGATTTTCGGAAATATTTTATAAAATAGAATTTGGGCGACGACCGTACCGGTTCATGGGTCATAGCGAAATGCAAACGAAACCGGTCAGGCCGGACGTTGAGGCATTAGCTAATTTTGTGACGATTGGACCAAGTCTGAGACTCATAATAATATTTATTTTAATTTATTTATTTTGTTTTAGTAATTAAAGTGCAGGATATTATTTAGAGCTAACTAACCTTTTCTCTTATTTCAATTTATATAAAATGGACTGTAAGGGCATAAGCCCAGCTTTTATTACTTTCTGTGGTTTTGTAATAGTTAGTGTAGTTTTATTCTTTTCTGGGTTGTGGTTGGCGTAAACACGTAAAAAATAGTAGAATAATTATTTTGTAGAAAATCAATATTATTTTCTCATATTAACTAAATTAGAAAAAATTACAAGTTATTATTTAAACAAATTTCACGTTTTTTCTCATTTGAAGAAAAATATTATTTTTAAATATAATATAATGAAATACAAAGTTTTATTAAATAAATTGGAAAATACGATTTTTTTCCAATAAAAAGTTAAATTGACTTTTCTTCGTAAGTTAGAAACTCACCTCGATAAGCGTTCTAAAGTAGAGTTGTAAATAACCTAAAAATTTGATTAGGACAAATACTAGAGATTATAACTAGCACACCTAGATATGGATTGAATATTGGTGCTAAGTCAGGAATTCTCAATTGTAGGGTTTCGAGGATTGTACTAATATCATCCCGGAATCAACATCGAATCCAGTTATAATCAAGGCAAGTACAATTTGTGTTAGTTTACCAATTATTTAGTAATCGTTTTATTGAAAGTTTAAACCACGATGCAATACGGAACTCTCTCTGAGAGCATTGACTGATTGACTGTTGGGTACTGGGGAGTAGTGTAATGAGTATGACCACATCCAAAGTAGTATACTGACTGTGTTAGCTTACCCCTCATACGCACGGGGATAAGCCATATCGTATCAATAGGATGCAACTGTACAACCCAATTCGGTCATATTCATTGCCTATTCATATCACAATATTTTAACTGCTGGAGAACTATTTATTTTAAATTGTTTAAAAGTGCATAACTCTATTATTATTTCACTTGTTGGATTATCATGAATTGTACTTTGCTCCCTCCTGACTGGAGACCAATATTTTTAGGTGATTGCGTCGTCGAGGATCTGATGTCTAACTCTGGTCCCGCAGAACTTGGAACCTCAGAATCTTAAGAGCTGGATTAGTATTTATTTTTCTTTTGGAAACAAGTGTAATAATTGAATGCTGTATTAATGTTTGTTGTATTTCAGGCTTTTTAAATTGAATAAAATGTTTTTATATTTTGTTAGAATTTTATCTGCATGTGTTTTACTGCTTGATACAGCTTACTGTCGCCGTCTCAACATCGGTGCAGGCTGGGCATGATCTGATTCGACCCAAGAAATTGGGATCGGGTCGTGACATGTTTTTAGTGGTGGCCCATGCAGGTCAGATCTGTAAATTGGTCTCGTCAACTTAGTCTAGACCATCGCGCAGTTCTGTAACTTGACCTAGGGATAGTTGAGACTTTAGGAAAACAGACTTTAGAAACAACTAGAACACTTAGATGATATACACCATGTTACATTATAGGGCCAAAAATTATTTACTTAAATATCTATTTTTGCCTGCTTATAGATTCGTAGGATACCTTGTTTGTGTTTGTACCTAAACCTTATCTAGATTAGGTTGATTGTACCTCTGAGTGTCCCATGACTTTCGAGATTATTTTCCTACCATAATTTTCAGGTTCTAGTATACCTTGTTTTCCATAAATAAATTCACTTTATTTATTTTGATTCTGGGAAAATACAACTGTAGGAATCCGATCTAGAAGACGATCGCTTTATCCCTTGGACGATGCGAAGAAGAAAAGCTCTCAAAAATTCGACAGCAATTTAGATATTCTGTATATCTGTACAATAAATGAGAAGAGAACTCTATTTATAGAGTCAAAAAAATAAATGAAAAGACAACTGTCTTCATAATCTATGCATAGATGATAATCACACAGGACTCAAACGTACGCAAGGTTAATGAGCAGTTACTAGACGTGGCCTGTAACTGTTGGACACATGGCAATCGTGCATGAGTCGTGTGCAAGTTACTGAGCACGCATACGAGAGATTTATGGCATGTCTGCCACGTACTCCAATCTGATAATTTGAGATGAAATCCATGCCAACTGGTTGAGGATGAAATCCACGCAGACTTGGGACAGAAGGCTTCAGAATACACGCCAATTTGAGGCAGAAAGCTTCAGAATACACGCCAACTTGAGACAGAAAGCTCAAAATTCACACAAACTTGAGGAAGGAACATAGAAGTTCAAAATACACGCATACTTGAGTCAGAACAGCCAGCTGTCTTGATTCGACGTGCCTCGACTGGCATAAAATCTCTGACATTGATTGCCTTGTCAGTCACATTAAATGACAATAAGGTCTTTTTGATACGCCAACTTGATGAAGACTGAATCTTGTTAAGGAAGATTTTGAAAGTCACGCAATAGTCGGCTGAGATCTCTCGAGTCCCGTGCATACGTGGCATACAAGGAGACATTCTTTGACTATCGTGCTGTCAGTCATAATGACACTCTGATAAATGATGAGCTGTCTCTGTGTACCATTTAAACTCTGCGTATATTTGAGGAAATGGTCTGATAGAACTCAGCGTGTATTTTAGACATTGTTGTAGTAGGCTGTATTAACTCAGCGTAACTTCATTTTTGAGGCCTATAAAACCCCCTTCAAAGTTTTCAAAAAATGATAAATTATTTCGAAATACTTTGAAATCGAGATGATAAAATAAATTTAGTAACGCTGAGATGATTCAGGGAAAGATTTCTTCCGAAATGATTGGGCTGTTGGGATTCTGTGCGATTTAGGATCCCGTGCAAAACTCCTATATCGAAGCAAATGATGACTTTGCCGTTTGAAATTCTTCGTGAGCCTATAAAAAAGCCATAAATCACTTCCTTCTTTTTTTACTTGCTTTAGAGAGAGAAAATCCCACACAGAAGAGAAACTTCGTCTTCTCTGACTTCTCCTTCTCCTTCTCAGCAATGGCTCCTAAAATCGACGCTCAGGCTAAGGGCAAGGCCCCTGCGACGTCTTCGCGTGCCACCACCGACAGACTTCCTCGCCGCGAAGCTACTCATCCCCCTATGCAACGTAAGTGACAGATGGGGATGCGAACTGATGAAGACGAACTGATGAAGATGAACTCCACATAGAAATCTTAGGATTCGTAAAACAATCAATAATGAACTTTTGAAATATATCCCCCCTTCTTAGGGCAAAGGATATTAATAAAGTATGCCCCCTCTTTAGGGTTGGCTATACTTCACATCTTCGTATTTACGAAGCTCTGTGTTTTACGCAAATGAGCATGGCTCTCATGACTCTGCGTGATTTTTCATATGTTGGCAGAGATATCGATGTTGAATTATTCACGCAGACTTCTGAGAGTCATCCTCTGGATAGATTAGTCTTGATCTGTCAGCGTATTTTTTGTCATTTTCACCTTAGTGTGATTCTGGCAATGAAGCGTGACTTTCATTCTAATCTATCTAGACTTTGCGTGAATTAATCACATGCGTGAATAAATCATTCAGCGTGTCTTTTTGATCTTTGTCTGAAGTCTGCGTGACTTATGAAATTTTCTTCGAACACTGTTAAACACGCATAAGGCTCGTAGACATAAATTTTTCTGAAGTTTATGTGACAAAACATGTCTGATCTTTTCTTCTTTTCTTTTCTGTAGTGAACATCCGAAATGAAGAAGCTGATTATAAAGGACATTTGAGCTTCTCTTTCAAACATGACTTGTCTCATATAAAATTCCCATAATTCGACACTCATGAAGCTAGATTGTCTTTATTGACGAATCAAGACCATACCACTCTGCTCTGTCTGATAAATGGTGAACCACTCCAGAGTCTTGATTTGGTACTTCATAAGAAACTGACCTTTCTGTTTGGGGACGCCATAGTACATAAGTCACAACCAAAAGGCATCAGGGAGAAGGTCTGCTTCTATTTTGAAGGTGATGCAAGGAAGCCCATGTACTGGCCGAAGGTATCTAGGGGTTTGTCTATCATGCAATTCATGCACGCCAGTTACCCCAGAAAGATGACATGGCACTTAACAGAAAATCAGCAAGCTAAGGCGAGCAGAATCATTTACAAGAAAGACGGATTCTACAGTGCTTCGGAGAATCACGTATCCTTGTTTCCAGGTTTGAAGCCGGGATGTGTGCCACCCGAGGACTCGTCTATATTGAAGCCATTCAGGATGCCTGTTTTCATAAATGAATTCATGGCAAATGAGAAGGCATTCTATCCTACTGATTCGACGCCGAGGATGATAGGCTTAATGAATCAGGAGAATATGAGGTGGAGGACTCTGGTCCATTGGGTTCTGGAAAAGTTTGAGAATGAGCTGAAGCAGATAAATCTCTATGACGCGATCGTCAATTCCTCCTACGGCTTCAAACCCAACCCATTTCTATTCCTGGCCTTGGTTGAAAGATATAACCACCGGACGGGAACATTTATGACTCCCAAAGGGGAGATGGGTTTTGCCCTTCATGAGATGGAATACATCTCTCATCTGCCTTCAGGCACACTGCCATATGAAGAATATGTGCCTACAACCGAGGAGCTAAATTTTCTGTCGGAGAAGAAACCGGAGATGGTGCATCTGTTTGAAGAGATGATGTACCATTTTGGCACATGCACTCTGTATTATAAAAGTACTAAAGAAGAAGCCGGCTGCCACATCCAGAAGTGGATGTCTTATCTTTTCATGAATCGTGAGAAAGATGAGAAGATGATAAATAAGAAGAGAAGATATCAAATTAACTCCTTCAAGCCCCTCTCTGAGAGTGAAATCACCAATCTACTAGAGAAGTATGACTGGAAAGATTTCACAATCAATGAAGACTGGTATGAGTTTAAAGCCGGAACCACCTTCAGATCATATGTGAGACAGAGTGGAAAACCTTTGTCAAAGAACGGTCATTTAGCCGGATTCCTCTTTCTCTGGCTAAGAAGATTTGTTGTTCCTGGCTCCAGCTCTCTGGATAGAATACATAAAGGCGTTGTTTTTACAGCAGTGCCTTATGTACGGCTATAAGACAGACTTATTATCAGCGATGACTTGCAGGCTGAACGCAGGTCTTCGAAATTTTATAACCAATATGCTGTCTAATCAAAGGAAGATGACCGATAAATTCCCAAGAATAGAGATGCCCTATACTTATTTGTATGGTTGGCTTCTTCTCCATCATGACGGTCTGATACCTCCGGGAGCAGGAGGGAGCGGCAGCCTCTTTTTAGAAAAGTACGCCGGAGAAACTTTCTGGAAGGTTCACACTCTTCCAGAATACAGAAATGTTTTGAACCGATCATCACATTGGTCGATTCAATGTGCTCCTCCGCCACTGGGTTATGAGAGCATGCCTCTGAACATGATAGACGGAGAAAAAGGGCACAGGCTAGATGACGTAGCTTTTCAATGGCTGCAGCGGATTGGGCCATCTCATCTGGTATATCGTCATGAAGAAATGACGTACTTAGAACCATATCTACCAAGCCGATTTGCTCGGCAATTCGGATATGACCAACTTCATGTTGGGAATGCCACCACCTGCCTTTCTGTTCGTGAAGGACTAATTGATGGAGCTCGGGCATGGAGATACTACGGCTAGAGATACAAAAGTTGAATTCTCTATGCCGAATCCTCTATCCAGGGCGGTGACGAAAATGCTCTATACATACGCCCGCTTCTATGTTTCATCGAGCACTTTCATGCCGAGTTTTCATTTGAAGACTTTTGTTGCAGAAGACGACCCAGCTCCATCAAAGAGGTCGAAGAAGAAGATTGTTATTCAACGATTTACTCCGGAACCTGAAGATGAGACTGCGAAAGTTAAACCCTTATATGAATTATCTCTGGAGCAAAACTTTCCTGATGAAGTTCTTTCTCCAATATTCGTGTCCACCTCTAAGAGGAAATAAAGTAATGAATCTGAGATAGTATCTAAAAAGAGTACTAAGTCTCAAACTTCCAAGAAGAAAGGAGTTTCAATAACTGCCACCTCATCTCTAGGTGGTATCCCAGTTGATGAAGACGATGCTGCCGACAAAGATGAAGATACAGATGAAGACGATGCTCCTTTGATAAAAAGGAGATCGAGAGGCAGATACGCCAAGAAGACTGTCAGAAAGATGAAGGGCAATGAACTCCTGGAAACTATTATGAGTGGAGGGATCTTGCCAGAGATCGATGAAGAAGATTCTACGGAGAGAACAGAATCTGATCATGTTCATCTTCCAGCAACTTCAGCTGAACCGACTGAGGTAGAGTCGACTGTCCCGACGACAAGTGGAGTAGCTGCTGAACCTTCAGAGATAAGGATTATCCCTTTTGAGCACGGGAAAGAGGGTGTCATCCAGGCATTAGATGATCAAATTGAATATTCAGAAGAAGAACCAGCTCCCGGGGCAGAAGTTAGGGAACAACCGGAAGTTCCATCTTTTCAACCTAATCAAATTGAAGAAACTCAGGTTGAAGAAAATATTTCTTCGGCCAGAGGCGATGAAGACGTGCCAACGTCTAAATTATCAGCTGCTGATGAATTATTGAAGAATGTTTGCAAAGACATCATTCTTCAAACTAACATTCCAGAAGAGACTGAACCTGCAGTCAATACCGAGTCCATGGAAATTGAAACTCAAGAACCTGAGCTCGCTATTATTACTGTTCCTGAGATTCATCCATCTCAAGAAATAGATGTTGATGTGAATATCATGGATTCTGGATCAGAGACCCATCCTGAAGCTGGGGATCCAAGAGAGTCTGAAGAAGAACGCTCTGAGAAAGAGGAAGAGGCTGAAGAGGAAGAGGATTGGCATCCTGAGACTTCCACTCATTATGATGAAGATAAAATCAGAGGAAATAGAATGGAGCTCAGTTCTGAACCTGCTCAATCTCCTGATAATGCTCCAGCACTCAGTAATTTTGGAGCTAGTAGTAGTCACATAAAGCAGGTGTCAGACACCATTATGGATCGACTGCAAGAGGATGCGAGACTTCCTCAACATATAGAATATGAACCTCAGCCTGGTAGAATTTTATTTCAAATTCTATTTCTACTGTTTCTTTTTCTTTATATGCTGATTATTTTTCCTTTGACTAGTAGGAACTGCTGCAGCAATGAGCTCGACTCATGCTCCATTTATCCAGACTGATGTTGATGAAGGGAGCTCGCATTTGCCAACTTCTCCAGCGACACATACTTCAATTCCCAGGACAGAGAACGTACAAGCTTCTTCTTCAATAATGACAGCAACTCCTGGGTTTGAGACGGGATTGGCAAGGACTCTGGGGATGTATTCAGATATCATCTATTCATATCTGGATACGTACTCCAGGCGTTTCTTGAAAGACGAAACTATGCCCTTCTCTGAGCTCCGAACGGTGGTCAATTTCCCGCTCTTAGCACTGCGACACACTGGCTGTGAAACTCAATGTATCTTCTTTGAATATCTTCTAGATGAATTGGAGACAACTATCCGAAGATACTGGGAGATCAAGAAGGAAGATGTTAAATCTTTGACTGTGGCTGAGATCGCTCAAATGGAACATGAAGCCCAAGCTCAGCAAGCTGCTTTAGAAGAATTTCTTGCTTCTTCATCTGAGAAGTTAGTAGAAAAGGGTGAAGAAATATTAGCTACTCGTCAGAGAGTAGAACTTCTGGAAGAGGATGAAATATCAAAAGCTGAAGAGCTCAAGAAGTTGAAGGAGGAGCTGGCTCGTCTTCAGGATCGAATTGCCTTCATGGAAAAGGAGCAGGCTGAGGTCGTCACTGCTCGTATATCTGAAGCTGAACGCCGTCAAACTCTTCAACAAGAGCGGGAGCAGATGCAAGCAGAGCAAATTAAAGAAGTTAATCGTCGCCAATCTGCTATTATCACTTTTGATGAACAAATTGTCGCGGTCGAAGCAGCAGAAAGAGTTCGCAAAGCTCATGATGAGAAAATGAGTACTGTACTTGATCGTATTAAGGAGCTAATAACTCCTAATAAATAGATCTTTTACATTTTCACTTGTAATCAATATTTTGATTTTGAATGAAGACAAATGAGAACTTTTGATATGATTTTTGACTTCGTTGTTTTGATAATAATGTATTCATAGAAAATATGTTCAAAGGTAAATAATACATGACACATTTCAATAGAATAGAATATACAAATGAACTTTGTAATTCTATCAGATGATATTAAACCAGAGATGATCTTAGTTTGATACTGATTAAAAAAATAGAATTCAGACATAAAAATATCTTTGAACTCAATTTTTCATGATCTTTGGACTCGAGAATCAAAAGACTAGATATCATTTTCATAAATATGATACTGAGATAGAAAATTCAGAGGTAATATGGACATAATTTTGTAGATATCAAATTTGCTAAGAAAATGATACAAAATAGAATATCTATTTCCACTGGGGATAAAAGATATCGAAACGATTCTTGTAAAGAACAATGACTTTGGTATTTTTATTAGCTGGGGAATGATAGGAGAACAATCTTGACAGATGAAAATATTACACATAATATTTCTTCAAGAATTTGCCATTAATGGGCATCATAGTAACTTTACCATCCATAGTGGTAAGCTGATATGCCCCATTAGAAAAGACTTTATTCACAATGAATGGACCTTCCCATTTTGCATCAAACTTGTCTTTACTCATGTGCGTCATAGTCATCGGACGTCTGACTGTAAGAACAAGTTCTCCTTTTTGATATGCTCGAACTCTGACTTTTTTGTTAAAAGCTCTTGAGATTCTAGCTTGATAGAATTCGATATTCTGTTGAGCATATAACCGCTTTTCATCCAGAGCTTCTAATTTCTGAAGTCGAAGACGATCATTATTCTCGGTGGCAAGTTCATTAGCGATTGCTATCCTTAAAGAAGGAATTTGAATCTCTAATGGGAGAACAGCTTCGCATCCATACACCAAAGAGAAAGGTGTACATCTGGTGGCATTACGAACTGTAGTGCGGTAAGCCCACAAACATTCACCAAGTTTCTCACTCCAATTATGTTTGTTAGTAGAAACAAACTTCTTTAAGAGTTTGATGATGGTCTTGTTGAAAGCTTCTGCTAATCCGTTAGCTGCCGGATTATATGCGGTAGAAGCCACATTTTTGATCCGATGATCGTCACAGAATCGAGTAAATTTCTGGCTGACGAATTGTGGTCCATTATCATGAATAATGCGTCGAGGAACACCAAATCTGTAGATGACATGATGCTTGATAAAGTTGATGACGTTAGAAGTCTTGACTTCAGATAAAGGAATAGCTTCAGCCCATTTGGAGAAATAATCGGTTATTGCGAGAATAAACCGATGACCTTTTGATGACGGCGGATTGATTGGGCCGATAATATCCATGCCCCAAGCTTCGAAAGGCCATAATGCTGCCGTTGGATGTAGAAATTCTGAGGGTTGATGAATAAAATCCGCATGGATTTGACAAGCTTTACACTTCCTTGCATATTCGATGGCATCTGATACCATAGTAGGCCAATAATAACCCATACGTCGAATACGGTCTTGAAGTTTTGGTCCAGGCTGATGTGCTCCACAAATTCCATCATGTGCTTCGCGGATAATTTATTGGGCTTCACTACCGGCAACACATCGAAGAAGTAAACCATCATAAGCTCGACGATATAAGGTTTTTGTAGTATGATTGTAATAGAATCTGAGTGATCGTCGTCTGATAGATGCTGCCTCACTCGGATTATTTGGAAGAATATCATACAATACGAAATCTAAGAAAGGAAGTCTCCAATCTTTATCCGTATTCTGAGTCTCAGCTAAATTACTGAAGGTGAATTCCATACTAGAATCAGATGAAGATGATAATGATTTACGACTTAATCCAAATCCTCTTGTTGTATTGACATCATAAGATGTTGATTCTTCAATATCAACTGGAAGCCCTAGAGTTAGATTGTTCTCAAGATGAAATAATTCTCGATTGTAAACAACAATTATTTGTTGACGTTTAACCGGAATAGCTAACACTGCCGTAAGATTAGCAAGAGCGTCAGCTTCTGTGTTACATGCTCGCCTAACATGCTCGATGAAGAATCCTTCAAATGAAGAAGCCATAGATATGGCCAATCTATAGTAAGGAACCAGATCTTGATGGCGAACTTCATAAGTACCTCTTATCTGATTGACGATGAGTTTAGAATCTCCATAAGCTTCTAAATGTTGAATATTCAAATATTTAGCGAGTTGAAGACCAATAAGCAATGCATTGTATTCAGCTACATTGTTTGAACATGGTTGATCGAGAGAATAAGCTCTTTGGATAGCAAGACCTTCTGGCGATACAAGAACGATTCCAACCCCAACGATAATGTCACCATTAGGACCTATTCTTGAAGCTCCGTCAAAGAATAGACGCCAAGTAGGATCTTCTTCAGCAATTTGGTTTGAATCTAGGACTTCATCTGGGATTTCATCGTAGAGTTTTGAATTTTCTGGAATTGAATGAGCAGCCAGAAAATCAGCTAAAGCTAGTCCTTTGACCGATTTCTGAGGGATATAGTACATATCATACTGAGCAAGTAAAATTCCCCAATTAGCCAATCGAGAATTTAAAATACTTGGTTTCTTCATCATGACTCGTATAGAATTGATCCTGGAAATGACATGAATGGTCTGGCCAATGATATAATGTCGTGTCTTTTGGACAGCGAACATAAGGACTAGACATTCTTTTTCGACTGGTGAATAACGAGGTTCAGCTCCGGTCATAGTACGACTGAGATAGTAAATGGCTTGTTCATGACCATTTTTATTCTTTTGAGCGAGCAGTGCACCCAATGAATGACTCGTTGCTCGGGTATATAGAAGGAACGGTATTCCTGAAATAGGAGGTACCAATACTGAGGGGTTCATCAGATATTATTTTATGTCATCGAATGCTTTCTGATATTCATCATTCCAGACAAAAGAAACACCTTTCTTCATAAGTTTATTGAATGGTCTGCAGCGTCCTGAAAGATTAGAGATGAATCTCCTGATATAAGCGATCCTTCCTTGAAATCCTCGTAGCTCTTTTAAGGTGCGTGGAGGACGCATCTCTTGGATGGCTTTGATTTTCTCGGGATCTACGTGTATACCTTTCGAGGTAATGACAAAACCGAGAAATTTGCCACTAGAGACGCCTAAGAAGGACTTAGTAGGGTTCATCCTTAATTGATGTCGACGCATTAGATCAAATATAGTTTTCAAATCTTGGATGTGATCCTCTTTTTGTTGACTTTTGACTGCAATATCATCAACGTAGCATTCGACTATTTTCCACAAATGTTCACGGAATATAGTGCTCATAGCTCATTGATAAGTTGCTCCTGCATTCTTGAGACCGAATGGCATCACTGTATAACAGTATGTACCGATCGGCGTTCTGAAGGAAGTGTGTTTCTCGTCATCTGGAAATATTTTAATTTAATTGTATCCAGAATACCCGTCCATGAACGACATCCGTTCAAAACCACAAGTATTATCGATCATAACATCAGTAATTGGTAGGGAAAACTCATCTTTAGGATATGCCGTATTGAGATCACGATAGTCTATGCATACTCTGATCTTGCCAGTTTTTTTAAGGACAGAAACTATATTAGCCACCCAATCGGGATGTTGTTCCTCTCTAATAAACCCAGAAGCCATGAGTTTATTAACTTCAGCTTCAATTGCATCCATAATATCTAGACGGAATCGTCGCTGTTGTTGCTTGACCGATTTAGCATTTGACATGATATTGAGTTTGTGAGTTGCTATCTGTGGATCAAGTCCTGGCATATCCTCATAGCTCCAAGCGAAGACATCGATGTATTCGCGAATAAGTTTAACCATGTCTTGCTTATCAGTTTCTGAAAGACTTTCACTAATAAATATTGGTTTGGGGATCCCTCTTCACCAACATCTATTTGAACGAGTTTATCTTCAGTTGGAGGTTCTCTTTGCTTGAATCTAAACTCCCATTGATTATCTAGCCTTTGGGCCCATTGTTCTGATTCGGATGAGATTTCAAATTCGTCTTCGTCATCTTCTTCAGGACCATCAACAGAAACCATGTTGGAAGACAAAATGTTACGGTGGAAGTCACCAATACTTGTATCAGAATCCCAAGAAGAGGTACTAGAAGAATCAGATCTTTTATCTTCGTTAGATTTAGGAACTTCATGGATGATATTGATAAAGGGAGTAGGAGCAATATAACCCAATCCGCATTTCGTTCTTCCATATTTTAAAGAAGGAATCCGAACAGGCATTTTTCTTCCTTTCCCATTACTGAGGCCAGTTCTGAAGTCATAGCCCATATTTTTGATAATATCTTTAGATTGCTGGCTGTAACGACGCAACTGTAATCTTCCAGAATCGTCATTTCTATCATCATCTTCAAGGTTGATAGGGTTTTTTGGTCCTTTGTAAAAGAATATTGGAGTGTCTCCTGGTTTTCTGCTAGGTACTAGAAAGCATGAACCTTGTACTGATTCTAAGGATACTACTGTATGAAAAGTCTGTACAACTCCTATGGTTATTGTTTTCAAGTCATCTAACAAATGCAAATAATTTTGAACATGATTACAAACATCAATATACTGCAAAGATGGAGAGATTTCATTAATTTCAAAAGTAGTAGTATTTACATCAGAAGGAGGTTGAACCTTAGAAATTTTAGCCAAATCAATGACTAAAGGGGGAGAAGAAGAACGAGAAGGAATTTTGTTTCGATTAAGATCGATCACAAATGACTCAGAAGAGGTGAGCTCCCTTGAAGCTTGGGATGGAAAAGTAGTTTGCCCACCAACAGGGATTACCAGAGTGTCCTGTTTTATAGATGAAGATGCCAGAAATGTAGTACGCCCACTGACAGGAATGATCAATGTGTCTTGGGTAGATGATGGAGGTAATGGAGAGATACGTCCGCTCACTGGAATAATAAAAGGGGCTTCTCCAGAGGTTTTAGGAGACTGTGGCAGAGTAGTTCGACCTTTAACAGGAATTATCAAGGTCTCACTTTGCGGATCTTCTTTTTTCATGGCTTGTACTATTTTTGTGTACTCCTCTTTGTACATCCGGGAATCACTGAAATAAGCTTCAACCCCACGGAAATGATTTATATCACCAACATCCTTTCGTACTTTTCCATCGCTGTCAATGTATTTGAAGCACTGATGAAGAGTAGAAGGCACCACATTATTTTCATGAAGGAAGGGTCTTCCCAGGAGAAGATTATAAGATCCCACGATCTCGATCACATAGAAAGTGACTTTGGATCTGAAATCGCCTATTTGAAGTTTCAGATGAATCTTTTCCAACGGTTCGCTTCGGCTTTGATTGAATCCCAATATAGTAGTAACCGTCTTGGAAAGTTTGTGAAGAGGGATTTTTAATTCATCTAGCAGACTCCTTGGCATTATGCTTAAAGTAGACCCTGGATCAATAAGAATACGATCTACCTTCATCGTATCGATATAACCGGTATAGTAGAGAGGCCGATCATGTCGATTATCCTCCAATAAGATGTCATCTTGTGTAAAGGTGATATTCGGGATGATCTCCAATACACTATTGCAATGTAAGCAAGTAACAGGTTCTTCATCTGGCTTCTTTAATTGTGCGAGACAAGAGTTAGCCTGAAGAAGTGCCTCACTTAATGTCTCCCGAGTCTCTTTAGAAAGACGTAGAAGTTCGAAGAGGGACATTCTAGCTGGAGTATTAGCGAGTTGAGCTAAAATGTCAAAGTTATAAGGCTTCTGAAGTCCAAGGGGAGGAGACTTCCTGATTGGTTTGTCGAAGCGAACTTGTTGTTTACCTTTCTCAAGTGCTGTGGGCTTAGAAGGAATAGGTACAACCGGTGTAGTTGAAGGAACAGGTACAGTGGATGATTCTTCCTCCCGAGGAACATCAGGAATATCTTTGTCAACTGGAGAGATATCAGGAGTATCTTCAGGACTATCAGGAGTATCTTCAGGACTCTTGGAATAATCTTTTAGATAATGTTTCCCTGTTCTAGTAGCACCAGCAAGTGCTTCTTCCTTATCTTTCGGCTCTGTGTCGGAAGTAGATTCGAAAGAAGTCATATGACATGACTTAGTTTTTTTGGCCTTCTTAGATTTTAGGGAAGTAGTCTTTTGAATGGAAGGAGATTCAAAATCTGCCACCAGATCGGGATAAATCCATATAATTTCTCCTGTTTCAATAGTGATTGGTACTAATCCCTCAGACTGTAGAGGGGGAATATTCACGATTTCAAGAGTTGCCTTGGGAATAGGAACGATCCCGCTTTCCAGGAGTTGAGGAAGAAAATCTTCGAATTGCATAGAGACAACATTGGAGGTGACAGTCTTTTCTTTCGGAGTGAGAGTGACAGCTCCAGATTTGATCATTTCCTGGATCTTTCCTTTCAGTACAAAACATGTACGAGCTGTGTGACCCAACATTCTATGGTACGGACAGTATTTAGGATGATCTGTCTTGCCAGCTTCATCGGGTTTCTTGATTTCAGGTAATTGTATTTTATTATCTTTAAGTAGACATTCAAAGATACCAATGACATCATCGTCGTCAAAAGAGTATTCTTTTTTGGGGCGAGGTGCTCTTGGTTGTTGATTTGTTGGAGCTGGGGTAGCTTGGGCAGATAATACTTCTTGATTTTTGCTCTGGAGATTGACTTCGAGAGTCTCGTTTCCTTTACGATTGTTAGGTCGCGTACTATTGCTAGTATTTTGACCTGATTTATTGGGATTCATGTGTACCCCCAGACCTTTGAAAGTCTCGACACTGACTTCGGCAGCTTTGGCACTAACGATGAAGGAAGGCCAATCTTGGAATTGAGTGGATCTTGTCCATATGCTGATGATTGGTAAGAGATTTGACTTGCAAGTGTCGATAGTGACGGCATCGGGAGTTCCAAGAGGCATTTTTAAAGCTTCTCTTCTAAATCTTTCAATAAAACTTTCAGTGCTCTCATTATTTCTCTGTTTGATTCTTATAAGAGCAGACATAGTCATGTCATTGAGCCTTTCATAGAACCGTTCAAGAAACATTTGTTTAAAGCCGGCAAATGAGGTAATACACCCATCAGGGAGACTTCTATACCACTCATAAGCCGTTCCCTTGAGACATCCGACAAACACCCGAGTAAGGAGGGCATCACTTGGTTGTAGCTGGTCAGTCATCACTTCAAAATGATTGATAAACTGACTAGGAGAAGTGGTTCCATCAAAGAATGAGATAGTAGGAGGCTTGTATTTAGGAGGATATGATACTTGCTTCCATTCTATTGGATAAGGTTGCTTGATACCTAACCTTTGTAAACCATCTTTCTGTTTAAATGCCTCAAATTGGGTTCGGAGATTCCTTAATTCTTCAATAACGACTCTGGAAGATTGTGAAGTTGTAGCTTATAGAGAATAGTTAGGAGGAGGGACAGCATTATAAGCACTACCCCCAGCTCCCGAATGGCTAGGAATTGGTTGAGCTTGTCCAGGGATAGTGGATTGTACTGCTGGAGGAACTTGCACTGGACCTATACCAGTGTCAATCGGTATGGCGTCAGGTACAGTCCGTGGATTTTGTAGCTGGGTTGCCATAAGTTCATACATTGATTTCATAGTATCAGCCATAGATTTCATTTGTTGTTCCAAAGAAGCAATTCTTTGTTCTTGAGGAGTCATCGAAGAAGAAGGTTCATTGTTTAAATCAGTATTCCCATCCACCATATAAGTTGTGACCATACGCGGGATTGTTGATGATATTGTTTGTTCTGAATCATTGCTTTGTGTATCAAAATCAGTCGTAGGAGAACTACCCCCAGTAGAAAGAGGTGGGAAGTTGGATTCTCCAAGGAATTTAGAATAGTCTTCAGAAACCGAAGTTCTTTGATTAGAAGCCAGGACTCTTGCTCTGGTGCCTCTGTATACCCCATCTGGACTATCAGTTCTACCCCCAGAATCTCGAGAGGTCATGTTAATAGAAGCGAAAAGAGGTTCATCTTCATCAGACATAGGTTCACCCTGGATCCGATTAAAGACAGACTGTCGTTTAGTTTGACATTTGTATTGAATTATGACCCTTGGCTGGAAGTCACATTCATGATCAGCATGGTCATGATCCATTGACACAGAATTATTCCTTCTTTTTTGTTGAAGATGTTCTCGTAAATCTGTATGTGAAGATTGAGGTATATCTGAAAACAATCTTTGTGCATTTTTAGGAATGTATTTTCTGTTCTTGGGTCTTGATGGCTCTTGATTATACAAGGAGTGATTAATCTGAGCCACATAATTTCTGGCATATTCTGCATCCGGATCTCTTACTTTTGTTTCCGATTGGTGTGGTTTCTTAACACCAGAAGTGCTTCCCAAGCGGGATTGATTAAGTTTCGTTCTTAGATCTGTTGGAGGTAAAACATTGGTTTTTGACACTTGAAGTTTTCCTTCCATTGATCTGGATATTTACAGAGAAGGAAGTGTTGAACCATCCCCTTGAGTAGGAGTTGGTAACAAACCTTTTTGTAAAGGCAAATTATGTGCCCAATTTGAAGTAGTCGTAGAAGAAGACATTAAGAAATGTTTCTTTTTAGACTTGTTCAAATTTTGAGACATAGAATGTCCAGAAGGAAGAATAGGCAAAAGACTATTTCCTTTTCTTTGACTAACAAAATTGTCAGTCAAAGCTGTTCCTGAAGTAAACACTACAGGAGCAGAAGAAACAACTAAAGAGTTGTTCCTATTCGAAGGGACTTTGTGAGCCATTTGTGGAGGAGCCATAGCAAGACTACCCCCAGTTCTAGCAGAACTTGGCAAGGAGGAAGAAATAGCTAAAGAGCTATTCTTCTTAGAATATGCTGGTGACAATTTGGCTAAGGAGCTAGTACTGTCCGCATATGAAGTCTTGGCTAAAGTGCCAGATTTTGGTACGCATGTTGACTCAGAGAGAACTGATCTGGTGGATGATGCGTGCGGAATACACGCTGAGACAGGCTTGGTTAAAGAACCAGTGCTGTTAGCGTGATTTTTAGGTTTGGAAATGCACGCTGGAACAGGCTTGGCTAAAGAGCCAGTGCTGTCAGCGTGACTTCTGGACTGCGTGACTACGAAAACAGATTTGGCTAAGGAGCCATCACTGTTAGCGTATCTTTTGGATGCTGTCGTTTTCGAGCACACAGGAGTATGCGTGCCTGCAGTGGAGTTCTTGCCAGTGTTAGTAATGGACACTATGGTAGAAACTTTACCGTCTTTGGTTGCCAACAGATTCTTAGGGACGTAGACAGATCGTCCCTTTGATTTGGCAGTGGTGATAGAGGCTGAAGTGTGCTTGCCACCCTTAGCCTGCTGCATTTCTTCATAGGCGAGTTGATTGAACTGAATCGATATCACCTTCTTCGTCGATCCGACCAACGAAGCGTCGCATTGAGTTATTGCCATCTCAGAAGAGGAGATGGGTTTCCCCAGCAGAGTCGCCAATTTGTTTTCCATAAATAAATTTACTTTATTTATTTTGATTCTGGGAAAATATAATTGTAGGAATTCGATCTAGAAGACGATCGCTTTATCCCTTGGACGATGCGAAGAAGAAAAGCTCTCAAAAATTTGACAGCTATTTAGATATTCTGTATATCTGTACAATGAATGAGAAGAGAACTCTATTTATAGAGTCAAAAAAATAACTGAAAAGATAACTGTCTTCATAATCTATGCATAGTTGATAATCACACAGGACTCAAACGTACGCAAGGTTAATGAGCAGTTACTAGACGTGGCCTGTAACTGTTGGACACATGGCAATCGTGCATGAGTCGTGTGCAAGTTACTGAGCACGCATACGAAAGATTTATGGCATGTCTGCTACGTACTCTAATCTGATAATTTGAGATGAAATCCACGCCAACTGGTTGAGGATGAAATACACGCAGACTTGGGGCAGAAGGCTTCAGAATATACGCCAACTTGAGGCAGAAAGCTTCAGAATACACGCCAACTTGAGACAGAAAGCTCAAAATTCATGCAAACTTGAGGAAGGAATATATAAGTTCAAAATACACGCATACTTGAGTCAGAACGGCCAGCTGTCTTGATTCGACGTGCCTCGACTGGCACAAAATCTCTGACATTGATTGCCTTGTCAGTCACATTAAATGACAATAAGGTCTTTTTGATACGCCAACTTGATGAAGACTGAATCTTGTTAAGGAAGATTTCGAAAGTCATGCAATAGTCGGCTGAGATCTCTCGAGTCTCGTGCATACGTGGCATACGAGGAGACATTCTTTGACTGTCGTGCTGTCAGTCATAATGACACTCTGACAAATGATGAGCTGTCTCTGTGTACCATTTAAACTCTGCGTATATTTGAGGAAATGGTCTGATAGAACTCAGCGTGTATTTTAGACATTGTTGTAGTAGGCTGTATTAACTCAGCGTGACTTTATTTTTGAGGCCTACATACCTTAGGATTCATATTCTTTTTGGAATAAGATTGAATTCTTTGGTCTTCTTCTTCTTTATCAAACCTAAATTTTGAATTCTTCATTACTTCTCTACCTTTAATTGAAATCTTGATTCGTTCGCTATGTAGATTTTTGAATTCTCTTAGCAACCCTGATAAATTCTTATCTACCCAATATATATCTACAACCATTATCCAACCTTTTGCCTTGATCTCCTTTCCAATTGACTAACTTTCTCGGAATCATTCCTGAATCAAAATTCTTCTGGGATCATTTAAACCTCAAGGTCAATTATTACCAGAAGAATTAGTTTAGTTCATGATTCTCTTAAAGGGGTTATTTTCAATTTCAATATTGATTGTTATCTCCTGAGTTATTCCAAAGACCGAGAATATTCTCAACTGTTGACTTCCTCCACTCATCTTAAAACCCTACTCTCTCTATGCAATTTCTTGATCAAATCAAGGCCTGGAAAGCTTCTATGATCATGAAGCAGGAACGGTCAAAAAAATTGATCACATTTTTGAATCCATTCTATTGTTAAATTTCCTTTAGTCAAGGAGATTTTTAGCTGTCCCAAAGCTATTTAATTTCTTGGCGTTACTAGAAAATTTTAATTTGATTTCCTTGAATCAATGAAACTTACCTTCTCTCAAATTTCCAACTTTCCTTAGTTATGAAATTATTCTTCTCAAAATAATTTTCTGTATTCCCTGAGTGATTTGTCAGGAATATTTTTCATTGGTTTTTCTTACTTAATCCGAATCTGTGATGCTTCTATCTTATCTAGTGTTTAACTCAATTATTCAAATCAAGGTTGATCATTTCATCTTTGGAAAAGAAAATCGAAGGACAGATACTCCTCTTGATTTTAGCCCGAGTCTCTTGAATCTCAAACACATTTTGATAAATCCCTCAATCTCAGAAGAACAGTCATCTACATTTTCTATCCTGTTTAGAACTTTAAACTAGTTTGAATTTTTAAAACTCCTCTGAAATTCACATGGACAAAGCTGAGGAAATATTTAGCAACCTAACATGACTCCGCACATTTACGTGATAGTCATTTATCTGAATTATGAAAAACTGTAAGTTTACTGCAGCTAGTTGTAAACTGGCGAGGCATAAACTCTAAGTTGAAA
Source organism: Iris pallida (assembly GCA_029216955.1). Lineage (NCBI taxonomy): Eukaryota > Viridiplantae > Streptophyta > Magnoliopsida > Asparagales > Iridaceae > Iris > Iris pallida. The sequence continues at coordinate 10,060,702 of JANAVB010008798.1, forward strand.
TAATGACAGGTAATCGTTAGGTTTCCAAATATTATTGAGACTCTGTTCTATGTTTGTTAGCCATGAAATGGATAAAGTTGGAAGATTACCCGGTAAACTAAATTATTCAAGTTATGGAGTCAAAAAAAATTATTGCAGTCAGGTGCACACTGGCGAGGCATGAATTTGAAACAAAGTGACTTGAAAATAGTGGTTTTTAAATATTAATAAGGCTATATTCATATCATGGTTATCTTTAATCATTCTGAGGATTTGTATCATAGCACTTACTCCCACTTCCAGAAATATTCTATCGGATTATATTCTTGTCATGGCTATTTTTAATCACCCTCACCATCTTAAAATTATACAACTTGTTGATTCTTTCTGAGTCACAAACTCCTATACCTCATACCAGTTTGAATTGAAAATGGTCCCTCATTTCGAAAAATTATATTATCTTTTGATGTCGTATTTTTATGACATTTCTATTTTATTTGATCTCATTTTAATACTTTAAACTCGTTATGATTATTTAAATTATACCTCGATGTTTACTCATGATTTTGATCACAACAAAATATTCTAAACTCTATCTAGAAGATTCTAAACATGTTTACATTTTATCTTTATATTTAGCAATCATGCCTCGAATCTGATTTTGCCTTATGAAGTAAATCTAGAACATTTTATAGCTTGTATTTTTAGAGTGCATGATATATAGGATATATATGAGTTAAAATGTACAAATGGTGATTAGTATCGAGGAAAGTTTGTGAATAATTTGACATTGAAGATTAAAGGTTGTCAATGTTAAGCATAGAGATGCACTCTAGGAAAGTGCATGGTGAAATAACTATAAAGGATAATCGAAACAAGAAATATTGGACTTAAAATGTAAATAATTGAGGATGACGAATTGTATGAATAGAAGGGTGCCAATATATAAAAAAAAGGGAGAAATGGAAAGATTGGTTGGAAAGATGTAATAAGATTTATTTTGAGGAAGTTTAGTCAAATGAAGGATTTGAGCTTAATCATGATAAATAAAATTTTATACGAGTTCGAGATCAAATATATAAATAAAGAATTGAAATCAGGATATATACATGTTAGTCTAAAATCACAGTAATGATCATCTATGAGAAAGAAATGATAAAATTTTATGGATCGTGACAAATCAGAATATTGAAACGTGGTGTAGGATTTTAGATATGATATTGAGCACCAAGGCTTGACATTGAAGTATTAAAGACTAGGAGTATCAAATCATAGAATTAAATTGAATATATTAGCAAGCTGGGAGAAATACATATTGTATGAATATGAGATGTGTTCAAGATTGAAAATATAGAAGACAAAATTTTAAGGTGATTGGCAATTTAGGAATGGAATCGGGAATTTAGTAATCATGGAGAATAACATTATTTCTAAAAGAGGGAAGAATGTAAATTAAATAGTGGATAAAATTGATGAATATATAACATTAGATGAGTTTTGGGATTGTTAACCTACTTGGGCATAAGACTGTTAAGGAAGATGTCCAAACTGATTTCAGGCATGATTGCATGATTAAAATCCTGACCCTATCCTTTAATTTCGAGGACGAAATTTTCTAAGGAGGAAAGGTTGTGAAACCCGTAAATTTCCAGTTCATTAATTGAATCAATTAGCTAAATATAAATCATTTGTTAATTTAGGAAAATATATTTTTTCTGGAATTTTAGAGTTTAGAAAAACCCGTAATTTTAATTAAATTAGAAATTTTAGTGTTATTTTTATTATATAATTTGTTTGCTAAATTAATTATTATTTTTAGGAAAAACCATATTTTTTAGAAAATTGTTAATCCTGGAATTTTATTTTGGCCTGACCTGTCCCGAAACTGTTCTGAACCCATTTTGAACTATTTTCGAAACCGAACCCAATTCCGGTTTTCGAAACCATCCTTAAGTATTATAGGATATATTCATATTTTATATTTTAAACAATAGAATTCTTTTTATTTCCATTTAAACATTCATTTAAACCTCTCTTTTTCTCTCTCTTAAATGCTCTAAACCAACAGCAAAGGAATAAACTTTCCTTAACTCTTTTATTAACTCTCTTTCACTCTATCAATACTCATTAAACCATAGCTAAGGAAAAGGTGGTTTTTTTCCTTCCCAAATGGCCGAGCACTTTCCCTTCCCCTTCCCGAACGTCGGAGCCCCCTCGGATCCCGAAACCGCCGGTCAACTCTTCATTTTCGGTAACCCCCATCTCCTTTTCCTATATAAACCCTCTTCCCCATCCCACTATCACCATCTCCACCATTTCTCCAAAGTTCTAACGTGCCCTAGCCTTATTTCCGACAACCCGACAAGAGCCCCGCCTCCAGCGGCTTGCCCGACGCCGTCCACCGTCGCCCGCAGCCGTCCCAGGCCGCGCCCCTGCCTGGCGCCACCCTTCCGAGGTCGACGCCCCACCGGCAACCAGCCCCGGCCGCCGTTTCCCCGCGGCCGTACGCGGCAGCCCGACCCAGGCGGCCCCCTGTCCCCGCCACTGCCGTCTGTGCCCAGTCCAGCACCTTCCCATGCCCTGGCTTGCTGTCCAGTATTTTCCGTTCCGCGTTCTATTCGGCTCCCTCGCGGACTACGTTTCCGTTCCCCAGTTATCCCGCGGCTCACCGACCAATGAATTTAGGGTAATTTTTGATAATTTTAGTAGTTCGTCCCTCCCGTGTCGAGTCTGTGATGAGTTGGTCCCCGATTCCTCCCCGGGAATTCGGTTTTTGGTTTACGTCTTGGTTTTCGGAATTCCCGAAACCATATTGGTTATGTGGTTTCATCGAATTCTCGGAATTTCCGAGAATTGATTCGGGAAACTTTCTGTATTCGGAATTTCCGTTTTAATTCAGATTTTCGGAATTTGTTTCTGATGGTTTTATTTCGGAATTTCCGAGATTGTCTCGAAAAAGTTCCTGGGATTTTTGGATTAGTATTTAATATTTAATTCGGATTTTTTCGAATGATAGTTTGTTGGTACATTATTACAGTGGTGTTCCGATCCTATTTCGGGTTTTCCGAATATTTTTCGGGAATGTTTATGTGGATTAAATTTTTTATATAAATAGTTTATGGAATTATTGATGGGTTTTCCCTAGTTGGGACAAGTTTACTGATTGTGTTTCTGTCATTTTTCCAGTTTTGGGTTATCCCGAAAATAGAGGGAATGCTGCCAAAATTTCATAAAATTTATAAAGGAATATTTTTAAATCGGTTTTCGGAAATATTTTATAAAATAGAATTTGGGCGACGACCGTACCGGTTCATGGGTCCTAGCGAAATGCAAACGAAACCGGTCAGGCCGGACGTTGAGGCATTAGCTAATTTTGTGACGATTGGACCAAGTCTGAGACTCATAATAATATTTATTTTAATTTATTTATTTTGTTTTAGTAATTAAAGTGCAGGATATTATTTAGAGCTAACTAACATTTTCTCTTATTTCAATTTATGTAAAATGGACTGTAAGGGCATAAGACCAGCTTTTATTACTTTCTGTGGTTTTGTAATAGCTAGTGTAGTTTTATTCTTTTCTGGGTTGTGGTTGGCGTAAACACGTAAAAATAGTAAAATAATTATTTTATAGAAAATCAATATTATTTTCTCACATTAGATAAATTAGGAAAAATTACAAGTTATTATTTAAACAAATTTTACGTTTTTCCTCATTTGAAGAAAAATATTATTTTTAAATATAATATAATAAAATACAAAGTTTTATCAAATAAATTGGAAAATACGATTTTATTCCAATAAAAAGTTAAATTGACTTTTCTTCGTAAGTTAGAAACTCACCTCGATAAGCGTTCTAAAGTAGAGTTGTAAATAACCTAAAAATTTGATTAGGACAAATACTAGAGATTGTAACTAGCACACCTAGATATGGATTAAATATTGGTGCTAAGTCAGGAATTCTCAATTGTAGGGTTTCGAGGATTATACTAACATCATCCCGGAATCAACATCGAATCCAGTTATAATCAAGGCAAGTACAATTTGTGTTAGTTTACCAATTATTTACTAATCGTTTTATTGCAAGTTAAACCACGATACAACACGAAACTCTCTCTGAGAGCATTGACTGATTGACTGTTGGGTACTAGAGGAGTAGTGTAATGAGTATGGCCACATCCAAAGTAGTATACTGACTGTGTTAGCTTACCCCTCATACACACGGGAATAAGCCATATCGTATCAATAGGATACAACTGTACAACCCAATTCGGTCATATTCATTGCCTATTCACATCACAATATTTTAACTGCTGGAGAATTATTTATTTCAAATTGTTTAAAAGTGTATAACTCTATTATTATTTCAATTATTGGATTATCATGAATTGTACTTTGCTCCCTCTTGACTGGAGACCAACATTTTTAGGTGATTGTGTCGTCGAGGATCTGATGTCTAACTCTGGTCCCGCAGAACTTGGAACCTCAGAATCTTAAGAGCTGGATTAGTAATTATTTTTCTTTTGGAAACAAGTGTAATAATTGAATGATGTTTTAATGTTTGCTGTATTTCAGGCTTTTCAAATTGAATAAAATATTTTTATATTTTGTTAGAATTTTATCTGCATGTGTTTCACTGCTTGATACAGCTTATTGCCGCCGTCTCAACAACGGTGCAGGCTAGACATGATCTGGTTCGACCCAAGAAATTGGGACCGGGTCGTGACAGAAGGACAATGCAGTAGCAGCCACCCCATCAGGAAATGATACGGAAGCTCGGTCCGGACGAAGTGGGGCCTGCCATCGGGAGTCACCGCATCCCTGACAAAGTCCCGCAAACCTCGTCCAGTGGCACAGACCATCGCAGGAAGCAACACGAGACGGTATCCAAACGCCAGCTTCACAGTCAGAAGTATCATAACCCTGCTTATTCTCTCAATGGACCCTGAACCTCCAGGGACTACGCAGTCACGAATCCAGATCATTAAGAAAGCTGCCAACATAGCTTTCTCTGACAACGGATATTCGGCTTGATGGAAGTAGTGGCCAATCCAAAACCCAGGATCATTGTTGTCCTCAGTATCCGTCGTCTCATAGTCCACCATCCGGGCCTCTATATCGGACTTAGTCATAGGTTTTAAGATCGAAAAGAAAGCCGGATCCTCCTCTTGAACGAAGACATAGCCCGTCCAGGGTCTCGTGTGGGGATTGGCCCCCTCGGTCCTCCCTTTCTTATTAATCCTATGACAGATAAGAAGGTGACAAAGCAATTCCTTGTATATATCAGTCATCTCCGAAGTTTTCATTCTCCAGGTCCCGAAGTTCTTCATCACAAGGCACGTACTCTTCATAGGGCTCCGTACCCTAGGGAAGCTTCGACACTTCCTGCATTTCATGGAGAGCCAATCCCATCTCTCCAGTCGGAGTAAAGAAGGTACAAGTATGAAGGTTATATTACTCGACCAAAGAGACAAACATTGGCCAGTTGACCCTCATACCATATTGAGTGGCCCTAATAGCATAGTAAAGGCCAGCAGTCTTCAGGACGACTTTATACATGGAAAGAATCTAGTCAGTGAGATTGCTCTAGAATGAAGATGGGTACCGCCAGCCCTCCATCCGTATCTTCCCTACGGGATATGACACACCCCCCGTCATTATCAAATGGCAAAGCGTGTCAGTGGCATACGGATGGAGGTTAGTGGGAATGTCGTTCACTACGGCACCAGGCTGCAGTCCCCTCGTAGAGTAAGATGCAGAGCCCCGAACACATTTAAAAGTTTCCTTCCTTCGATCGCCTGAGTCGAACTGAATTCTCCCAGAGACGATTTCGGGAAGCTCAAGAGTTAGCTCCCACTTCATCCGTCGCCGCACAGCTAAGGCAGTGAAAGCAGACAAAGGATACTGGCGTTCCATCGACAGTAGCCATATCCTCTAATTTTCTAGACTGATCACCATGGGGTTTTTCAAATGTATGGTGGTCTTGCCATTTTCAAAACCTACACTATCACCAAACAGAAAGTATGGTTTTTTGAAGCGACGTGCCCCTTCACGCACGAACTTTTCATCATTAATCATCTGCTGCATGAAGGTCTTATCTTGTTCAACTATAGCGAGGGTCCGCTCCATAGGCTGATTTTGACTAATCTTGGCCTGAACTGCGCTGATCATATCTGTTATGGGACTGGTATCAAGGACCTAATAAGCGGAGCCGAAAGGGATTTCGTCAAATTTTGGGACAAACATGTTTACAGAAAACGGGCAGAGAGAAAGTGAGACTCAGAAAACTTCAGAAAAAAAAAACTAAGCCTGAAGGCTCCTATGCGCCCAAAGGGATATGCGCCCAAAACAAGACATGTGGGCGCATAACACACGAACAGTGCATCGGCGCATAACAAGCCACTGCTTAGAGGGTGCATAACATGGCAACACGTGGGCGCATAGCACACCACAGTGTTGGCGTATGACTTCTCTGGGCGCATAATGATGCTCACAGAAGTATGTTGCCTTAGGCGCAAGCGCCCAGGTAGGAGAAAAGTCCGAGCGTCGCAAATTAACGCTCGAGACTTTGTTTTTGAAGCATGCCCTCACCAAGAGTCGGGTCCTAGACTACCGAGGACGCTGCCGCAGGAGGAGAGTCACTTGGCGCAGCCCCCTTACCCTTCGCGGATCTCTTGGCGAGCTTGGGAGACATGATTCTCAAAGAAAGAAGATGAAGAGTTTTTATGAAAGTTTCAAAAAGAAGGGAATAATAAACTTCCTCTCTCCTTCAAGGCCTATTTATAGGCCCGCATCACTTCCTATGCGTCCACTTGCTGTATGCGCCCATTGCGTTGTATGCGCCCATAACGGCTTATGCGCCCACGTAAAGAATCAGCTTTCTGTACACTATTCGACTGTCCCTTGCTGACGTGGATGACGTATGAAGGATGGACCGCTTCAAATTCCATTCCGATGAATCTGTCAATTCAGATTTTGAGGAAGATCTCAACAGTCGTATCTCTCTAACATGCTGGCCAAATACTATGCGCCCAAATAGAGAGCCGTGCTATAAGCCCATTGCATCACGAGAAGATGATCCATGCTTCTTTCAAAGTATTTCGAACTTGTTCAGGTATCAAAAGCTTTGAAGGGGGTCTTGTAGAAGCATAAAAAAATTTTAGCAAATAAAGCCCCATGCGTCCAAGTCAGTGTAGCTCCATGCGCCCAGCCAACAAAGCTTCATGCGCCCAGTCAGTACAACTTCATGCGCCCAGCCAGTGAAGTTTCATGCGCCCATCCAGTGAAGTTTCATGCGCCCAAAACTAACTCCCCCGAAAGGAGTGCGCATAGCCTGGGACATGGCTATGCACCCAATCCTGACTCAGTCAAAGCCATGATCAAAACGTGCACCGAAGCGCACGGCCACGTCAGTCTCCACGAGCAGTCGTGCATCGAAGCATGCAGCCACATCAACGCTACGACCAACCCACGATTTTGCAGCCTGTATGCGCCTACATTCCATGTGCCCAAAGAAGGACTATGCGTCCACATAGGAACCAGCGTGTTTCCCCATATGGGCGCATAGCACCATTCCAGCTCAAGAACGACTATAAAAGTGGGGACTCATCCCTCTTCAAACACACAAAATAGAGAGCATTTTCAAGAGCCAAATTGCTGCACTTCTTGCCAGTGAGCTGAGAGTTAGCAATTTTCTTAGTTTTTCTCCCACTTTTGTAATCGGAGTGTCAACGGAGTAAAGGAGCAACTGCCGCTCGATCTCCATCGTCCCATTCGCCAGAATTCTTTTTGTACTTGGGGATTCTCAGCGCATAATCTCTCAGGCGTACTCGATTTGTGGTGCCTTGCGCCAATAAAAGAAAAGACATCATTTTATTCTTCTTTTTTGTGTGTGTCCACACATAGGTCCTGGACAACTTGTATACAAGGAAACTAGATCTCTCGGGCGGTTCTGGGGGCACGTTGAATCGCTCGACCTAGGGGAGATTGTCTAAACATTTTGAGGTACAAGAAACCTCGAGTGTTGTATCAATGTCCAAATAGCGATGAGCTTAACCCATGTGTCACAGCGGCTAATCACGGGAAACGACCCATGGACCAACATATAATTTGGTACATTTATGAAATCAGAGTGCATTTCAACCTAATAAGAGATGTAGAGTTAAACAGTATACCTTTATATCATATGCAAATTGAGCTAACCTGTCTTGTGCAGGGATGACTGTCGGCGAAGGGTAAGTTGGTTATAAAATATTCTTCTGTCATGTTTCTTATGAATTGTTAAAAAGAACCTAGATAAATAGAAAGAGCACTAGTAAATATGTAGCTTCACATGTTGAATTAGTGCAGATATTTGTGAGTTTCGGCGAAGAGCCGCTCGCCAGTACATAATGTGTGTTGACCCATATTGTGGGCATTCTTTTCAGAAAGCAAAGGAGACAGGGGGATTTCAAGTGAGGCACTAAAGCTTGTCTAGCCCAATAGAGCTGTAGATTGTCTCAAAGCTTCTTTTCATTCCAGTCAAAGTTGCAAGTCTCTTTTCCTTTGAAGGTGTCTTTATATTTCCATCATGTAATAAGGGGATATGATGTATGAACATTGCGACTATTTTCAAAAGAGAGTTTTAAAGAGAATCATGTAGCCAAGATAAGGAAATCTGAGTTTGCAAAGCTTTGTACTTGTATTCCTATCAAGTTTATCAATAAAAAAGTATTTCCATTTCAAATCTATGTGTCCAATATTTGATTTTCTGCAATAAATGGTGTAGGATGTGGAAAATTATGACACGCTGTCATACGCTCAAGGCCATACGCTTATCAAAAGCCATACGCTTAGTGGATATTTTATTATTTCTTCTTAAAGTGGCAGCACAGCATATATTAAAAAGAATAAATCTGACGTCTCGTCTTTCGTGCAAAGATAGTTGTCATAAAAAGAGCAACCGTCGTATAGGATTTCGAAGAGTTGGTTTTGTCTTTTACGAGGACAGCTCAGCAGATCATTAATGCAAAGTCATCATTACTGTCAGTTTTGACAGTCTGTCAGCCGTCATATCTGCAGTCACGACGCTCGAGAAAATCTTTTGACAGTTATTAGAAGATATGGCGTATCAGAGAAGATTGATGATGGCCACGTGGCCATTTCTTCAGTGAGCGTATGAAGTCTATACGACTCCTTCCTTCTTCAGTGAGCGTATGAAGTCTATACGACTCCTTCCTTCTTCAGTGAGCGTATGAAGTCTATACGACTCCTTCCTTCTTCAGTGAGCGTATGAAGTCTATACGACTCCTTCCTCATCAAGTGAGCGTACGACTCCTTTCTTCTCCAGTAAGCGTATCAGCTTTATTTTGTTTCTACATCATCCAAGTCAGCATATAACTCTCCTTCAACGAGGCAGCGTATTACAGCAACCATATCCAGGATTACAGTCAACACACGTTCTCACGTGTTCTGTACCCAGTTATCCACTTCTCTAGAAGTTATGCAACGTGGCATCTATGCCATCAATCTCTCCTGAACATGCTCCACTACTTTCAACCGCATGCTAATGTGTCTCCATCAGAATTAGCCACGCGTCCCTGTAGTTATGCACACGTCAAGTAACTACCTGAGCGTATGCTTAAGGACAGTTATCCTGAACTCTATAAAAAAGAGTTTCTTTATCTTCATCAGACACTACAGTCAATTTCAGAGAGAACAGAGAGATTGCTCAGTTGCTGTCCAAGTTCTTCAAAGTTCGAGTCTTCTTCATCGCATCGTCCAAGGGATAAAGTAATCGTCTTCTAGATTAGATTCCTACAGTTGTAATTTTCTCAGATATAAAATAAATAAAGTGAATTTATTTATGGAAAACAAATTGGCGACTCTGCTGGGGAAAGCGGTCTCCTCCAACGAGATAGCAACAACTCAATGCGATACTTCGTCGATCGGCTTGACGAAGAAGACGATGGTTGTATAATTCGACCAATCGGCTTATGAAGAAATGCTCAAGGCGAAGGAGGGCCGCACTGCTTCCTCCGCTCTTTCTGCTGCCAAGAAGAAGGGACACTCCGTCTATGTCCCTAAGTCTTCCACAGCAGTCCGAGACGCTTCTGTCACTTCTCATGCTGACAAGAACATGTCTTCAACTTCCATGAAGCACAATTCGGCTTCTCGGAACACGGCAACAATGGCTTCTCCTAGTCACACTGACAAAGTTGGTTCTTTAACCAAGTCAGCGTGTACAAGGAAAACCATCTCTGGACATGTCAAAGTCCCTTCTCCCTCTACTCTTACGACAGCAGTCGGCTCTTTAGCCATTGATGACTCTGAGCGTATGGCATTCAAAGGGCAGCGTACGACAAAGGCAGCGTACAAAAGCTAACATCAGGCAGCGTACGCTAAGCCAAAGCCAGCGTATGTGTTTGCCATTAAAATTGTTTTGATTGAAATCTTAATACAAACAGAACAGTAATACAATATAGGACTTAGATGTAGTCCTAGGAGTACACTTTTGTTTAAGCTGGGTCCTTAGTGCCAATGGAGCGAGTGGTAATGCGTTGACTCCGTTGACCGGCTGACGGCGGTTATCGGTTCTCTGAAGGTGTTGATTGCTCTGGGTGCTGGAGCTTGCTGAGAGGAGGAAGACGTTGAGTGTCTAGGACTGCCTCTCTGGTGATTCTCTGTTGTGGATTCTTTTTGAGTCTTGTGTGTTCTGAGTCTCTGTTTGTGTGTGAAGGAGATGACCCTTCTATTTATAGTTTTGCAGGCTGGCTGCTCATGCGCGCATGCAGGATGCGCCGGTGTGGGGATGCCACGTGGAGGTTGCTGATGGAGGCGCACGGATGCTGCACCCTGATCGAGGGGGAGAACTCTTCATACTGCTGTTGTGAGCCGGCACGTAGCAGAGAGAAGATCTTTCTGTTGCTGAAATCTTGGATGAGTTGAGTCAAAAGACACGTGTCGTCGACTCATGGTTCGAAGATCTCAGATTTGGTGGAGAGAAGTGATCTGGTGAGCTGCGCCTTGGATTGGGCGCAGGAGGAGGCTGCGGCTCATAACCTTTAGGAGTTACAAACCATTTGGGGCGCATGGCTTTTGAGGCGCATGCAGGCGACTTTCCTTCTGTCTTTCGGGATCAGAGAACAGTCTGAGGCGCATGGCTTTTGAGGCGCATGCTGATTTGGACGCATGGCCGTAGAGGCGCATGCTGATGGTGGAGTGGCCACGTGGCAGTAGCCGTCGAAATAAAGTCATGATGATGCTGATGTTGCCGACGCTTCGTTTTCTGAACTGTTCAGACTTTGGGAGGCGTGCTGCCAACTCTGTCAGTTCAGCATTTAATGTTGGTGACGTTCGATGGACAGCTGAGTGGGCGCGTCGGTTGGCGTTCCACTCGGTATGGGGATGTGTGGGGGTGCACCCTCTGCGATGCGCTTGGTACTGAAGGACGCGTCTGTGTGATGCGTTGTCTGACCGGCGCGTCTGTTGCATGGCGCATCTCCATTGGTCCGGCTATTGAGTTCTTCGGAGCTTTGATGGCTCTCTGACTTAGCTGAATTCGAAGGAGGTGAGTTCATTCATCATAAATACAAGTTTATTGTATCGATTTCGGGAAGGTTGCCACTTGGCGCATGGGTTTGATTTGCCCTGGCCTATGAATAGCAACAGTTTGAGAGAGTTTTGTTGTCTCTCCTTTTGACTTCTCGACGAAGATGGATTCGACTGATCCTCCTCCTTGGCAAGACATTGTACTGTGGATGATGATTCTCTTTGTTTGAAGAAGCTTTGACGGTTCCTTCAGAAGACTGAGATTCGCCAAGTTGGAATGGACATAGATGTACCTAAGCCTCATTATGATGGAAGAGCCCCAGGCTGGTAGATGCGCCTGTGTGCTGACGAGGAAGTGATTCACTCTGACGGGGCGAAGTGATGCGCTGGAAGACAGGTACAGCAGGTTGTAATTGTTGGAACACAGACTGCCTTGGTGGTGGAGCCACTGTCTTACGGTAGCAGCAGTTGATGGCGACCGTGGCACAAGTGTGCCCTGTGAGGGGCGCATTATGCTTGTTGGTCGGCTCTCCTGATCGACGTTTTTGTGAGTGATCACGTTGCGCAGATCGTTGGAGGAGAGTGCTACCTTCGCACCCCTTCAGGCGCATGGCAAGGCCAAGCGCCGGGGTGGTCAAGTGAGAGCGCCACCTTCGCACCCCCTTTAAGGCGCATGGCAAAGCCAAGCGCCGGGGTGGTCAAGTGAGAGTGCCACCTTTACACCCCCTTCAAGGCGCATGGCAAAGCCAAGCACCGGGGTGGTCAAGTGAATGCTGTACCCCCTGATCTCCCGATCAGTAGTGGGGGAACAACATTTAAAGTGACTTGAACGGACCTCAGACGCACAACCAGAGGAGGCGCGGGAGTTCAAGACCACTAGGTTTGCCTTGCTCTACTTGGTTGTGAACGCAATAAATGCGCCCAAGTGAGACAAGGACTTTGAAGGTCGGCTTGTTTCCGGCGCCGCAGCACCCGAGTCGACCTTATACAGCTTACCATCAGCAGCGCGCATGATTGTGAGCGCATGCTTCTGGTTTGCCATTGGCATAGCACGTTTGCGGCGCATGGCCCGTGCCGCCTTGGACTTCTTCGTACCAGCCCGTGGGGCGTATAGTACTCAGAGTCCAAATTATCCTCGCCATAACAGCGAGTGAAGAGCTTGCAGCCGACCCAGAAGAAGAGAAGAACAACTGCAACTTGTGGCTCGAACGGGCTCCATTTTCTTTATTTATTTTTTGGTGCCTTTTTAAAGGAGGCAAGAGGTCTCTATATATAGAGTGGAATGAGGCCTCCCTTCTTCTCCTTTCCGATGTGGGATTAAAAGAAAGATCCCTTCTTTTTCATGCTTCTACAAGACCCCCTTCAAAGTTTTTAAAACTTTTGGACAAGTTTTGAAATACTTTGAACAAGAAGCATGAATGGTAGAGCTGTTTAGGTGTGACAATCCTATCAGAGGTAGTATGGACGTGATAGGTTTGGGTACTTCCACTGGGGAATTTATGTGGACTTATCATCCATGGCGCACCTTGGTTTTAGGTACAGATAATAAGTTGAGAGAGAGAGAACCAACATATTTACTCAGAGGTAATATGGACGTGGTAAATATGGGATTGATGGTAGAGCTTTTCCTACTCAGAGGTGATATGGACGTGGTAGGAATGACTCTGGAGAGAGATACGCGGAACTACTCAGAGGTAATATGGACATGGAAGTTCTGCTGGGGATAGTGTAGTCCTTTACTCTGTCTTTTTAGAAATAAAGAAGTACACAATTTTCTGTGATGTGTTCATTTTCATTGTCATGAACTTGATAATTTGTGTGGACCTATTATCTTTTACGCACCTTGGTTTTCAGGTACAGATAATAAGTTTGAAGGAACCATTATGTTTGCTCAGAGGTAATGTGGACATGGCAATCATTGGGTTCGAAATGATAGAATCTCCCTACTCAGAGGTATTATGGACGTGGTAGGAATGATCCTGGGGGATACGCTGAACAACTCAGAGGTTATATGGACGTGGAAGTTCTGCGATAAATGTACAATAACGCAGGGGTTGTTTGTACAAGATGTTTACTCAGAGGTAATGTGGACGTGGTAAACATGAAGGGTAGCGTAGGCTTACGAAGTGTAAGATTCTGCTTTGTAGGGTGTAGAGAGACAACTCAGAGGTAATATGGACGTGGTTATCTTTCTACTGGAAGATGCCACGGAACAGCTGGGTTCCGAAGGCGTATGAGTTTGTGGAAAGAGGTTGTTTGAGGAAGTACATGTCTGAAGGATGTCAAGAATAGTACTTCTTTAGGAACTTGCCGTTGATGGGCATCATAAACAAGTCCCCATTGGGTTTGGTGAGGCGGTAAGCACCGTTTGAGTATACCGTCTCTATGATGAAAGGTCCTTCCCACTTGGGCTCGAACTTTCCTGGTGTCTTGTGGGTCAACACCATTGGTCTTCTGACTGCTAAAACCAGGTCGCCAACTTGGAAAGTCCTTTTTTTGACCTTTTTGTTGAAAGCCTGTGATATACGGGCTTGGAAGAGCTCGATGCGTTGTTGAGCTAAGAGACGCTTTTCGTCAAGTGCCTCCAGTTCCCGCAGACGACGACGTTGATTGTCCTCTTCTGTGAGTTTGTTTGTGATCGCTACTCGGAGTGAGGGGATCTGGATCTCGAGAGGCAGTACCGCTTCGCTCCCGTAGACCAGGGAAAATGGTGTGTTGCCTGTTGGGGTCCGTACCGTTGTGCGGTAGGCCCAAAGACATTCGCCGAGCTTTTCGTCCCAGTCGCGTTTGTTGGATGACACGACCTTTCTGAGCAGCCTGACGATAGTTTTGTTGAACGCCTCAGCTAATCCGTTTGCTGCCGGATTGTAGGCGGTTGAGGCCACGTTTTGAATGCGATTCTTGTCACAGAACCTGCTGAAAATATGGCTGATGAATTGGGGACCATTGTCATGAATGATTCGCCTGGGTACTCCGAAACGGTAAATGACATGGTATTTGATAAAGCTGACCACCCTGGAGCTTTTTACTTCCGCTAGTGGGACTGCTTCCGCCCATTTGGAGAAGTAATCGGTGATGGCCAGGATGAAACGATGTCCTCTTGATGAAGGAGGGGTGATTGGTCCTACAATGTCCATGCCCCAGGCTTCGAATGGCCAGGAGGCGACTGTAGGATGTAGAGGTTCAGACGGTGTATGTATAAAGTCTGCATGAAGTTGGCATGCATGGTACTTCTTAGCATATTCCACTGCGTCGGCGGCCATGGTTGGCCAGTAGTAGCCCATACGTCGCAGTCGATCTTGCAACTTAGGACCTGGTTGGTGAGCTCCGCAAGTTCCGTCGTGAGCTTCTCGAAGAGCTTCGGCCGCTTCTTCGTTAGATAGGCATCGAAGGAGAAGCCCGTCGAAGGAGCGTCGGTACAGCGTTTTAGTGGCTGTATCGTAGTAGAATCGAAGAGAGCGTCTCCTGACTGAGACGGCTTCCTTCGGATCTTCCGGAAGGATTCCGTAGACGGCGAAGTCGATAAACGGGAATCTCCAGTCTCGGACATTAACATCGGTGTTTGTCGGCACGGCGTGAGCCATTTGCAAACATAGGTTGTTTCTGGGACAAATCAAGTCTCGGCCAGTTACCGTGACATAGTGTTGAGTCCCAAGGGGCGCGGCCAATGAGGCTGCGAGGCCAGCCAGAGCGTCAGCCTCCAAGTTTTGTAGATGGGGTACATGTTCGATGAAGAACCCAGTGAAGGTTGAAATGATGTTCAATGCAACTTCATGGTAAGGGATCAAATCTTCACGACGAACCTCGTATTGCCCCCGAATCTGGTTTACGACGAGTTTCGAGTCGCCGTAGGCTTCCAGATGATCCACCCCCAGCTGTTGTGCTAGCTGGAGTCCCATGACGAGTGCGTTTTACTCAGCAACATTGTTGGAGCACGGCTTCGAAAGAGAGTATGCGCGCTGGATGACCAGCTGATCGGGGGAGACCAAGACTACCCCCACTCCTGCGATGATTTGGCCGTTGGGGCCCGTTCTTGAAGCGCCATCGAAGAACATCCGCCAAACGGGGCTTCCTTCAGTGACGTTTGATTCTTGGACTTCATCCGGGATGTCTTCATAGAGTTTTGAAGATTCTGGGATGGGGTGTGCAGCTAAAAAGTCAGCCAGAGCCTGACCCTTGACCGCCTTCTGCGGGACAAACACCATGTTGTATGGCGTTAGTAGGATCGCCCATGTAGCCAGCCGGGAGTTTAATGACCCTGGCTTCGTCATGAGAACTCTGAGTGGATTGACTCGGGAGATGACGTGAATTGTCTGGCCCGAGACGTAATGACGAGTCTTCTGAATGGCAAACACCAAAGCCAAGCACTCCTTTTCAACGGGGTTGTACCGGTGTTCGGCCCCGATGAGAGTTCGACTGAGGTAGTAGATTGCTTGCTCGTAGCCTGCATCGCTGTTTTGAGCCAGTAAAGCGCCGAGGGAATGATCCATGGCACGGACGTAGAGGAGGAATGGTTTGCCGGCGACAGGTGCCACTAGGACTGGCGGGCTTGTCAAGTAAGCCTTGATGTCGTCGAAAGCCTTTTGGCACTCCTCTGTCCAGACGTAAGAGACTCCCTTCTTCATGAGCTGAGTAAAGGGTTGACATTTACCGGAGAGGTTTGCTATGAACCTCCGGATGTATGCCAGACGTCCCTGTAAGCCCCGAAGTTCTCGAAGGTTCTTCGGAGGGTCCATGTTGAGGATGGCTTTAGTCTTCTCGGGATCGACATGAATGCCTTTTGCCGTGATGACAAAGCCCAAGAATTTGCCGCTAGAAACCCCCAGGAAAGATTTAGCGGGGTTCATTTTGAGTTGATGTGCCCGCATGAGATCAAAGACCGTCCTCAGGTCCTGTAGGTGATCTCTTTTGAGGCGGCTCTTGACTGCGATGTCGTCAACATAGCACTCAACTGTCTTACGAAGATGTTGACGGAAGATGGTACTCATCGCTCGTTGGTATGTTGCACCGGCATTCTTCAAGCCGAAGGGCATTACTGTGTAGCAGAAAACACCTTTCGGAGTCCTGAATGACGTGTGTTTTGCGTCATCGGGGAACATCTTGATTTGATTGTAGCCTGAATACCCGTCCATGAAGGACATGCGTTCAAAGCCACATGTGTTGTCGATCATTACATCGGTGATTGGGAGCGGGAATTCATCCTTCGGGCAAGCAGAGTTGAGATCCCTGAAGTCGATACAGACTCGTATCTTCCCGTTCTTCTTGGTGACAGGGACGACGTTGGCTACCCAGTCCGGGTGTTGTTCCTCACGGATGAAGCCACTGGTCAAGAGCTTGTCCACCTCCTGATCGATGGCATTCATGATGTCCGGGCGGAAGCGTCGCTGTTGTTGTTTGATAGGTTTGGCATCTGGTAAGATGTTCAACCTATGCATCGCGATCTGTGGATCGAGACCCGGCATGTCTTCGTAGCTCCAGGCGAAGACGTCAATATATTCTTTAGCCAGTTGGACTAAAGATTCTCGATCTTCTCCTTCCAAGATTTTGCTGATAAAGATGGGTTTAGAAGAAGACCCATCCCCGAGGTCGATCTGCTCGACTTCGTCTTCGGTGGGAGGTTCTCGTAACTCAAAACGAGACTCCCATTGTTCTCCTAGGCGTTGAGCCCAGGGTTCCTCTTCGAAGGGTTCCGGCAGTTGGTCTTCGCCTTCATCTTTCTGAGGTTGCGCCGATGTCATGTTAGCTGACAGCACTTTCCTAAAGACTGATCCGATACTGGTATCGGAATCCCACATCGATGCTTCAGACGAGTGGGAATGTTCTATGTCTTCTGCATCTGAACTCTCTGGAGTTGATGGCGGCGTGACATAGCCTAACCCCCGTCGAGTCCGATTATAGTAATCCTTTGGCTTTCCATTGGGCATCGAAAGCCGGACAGGGAGATGCCGACCCTTGCCGTAGTTTAGGCCTTTATTGCTTTTCAGGTCGTAGCCCATCTTTTGGATGATGCACTTTGTCGTATCCGTGTACTGATAGACTTGTACTCTGCCGGTATCAGGTTCGGGCTCGATTGACGGGAGGTCCTGATGACGCTCGACTTTGCCCGAGATGATGGTGCCTTCGTCTCGGCTTCGTGGGGGGATTATGAAGACTCCTTGAGACGGGGCCATTCGATTATGGTGGACAGTCGTTATTTGTGTTTGCAACGACCGTAGAGCGTTGTCCAATGTATACATGGCATTCCAGTGTGGAAGATAAGAATAATTGAAAGATACTCTATTATTGATAAAGTGCGAGATTTTATCCCTTGGGATTATATTGTCTAAGGAGGGTGCGTCTACATCAGCAGAGATATATTCGCCAAGCTTCTCATCTGTAAGCACTGGGGCCGGATCAGGAGAGTCCTCCACCGCTCTGACTTTGGGGTCTGAGAGGGTTATGTGAGCCCTCTCCGGCATCTTGGATGACTGCGGCGGCTTGCCTTTAAGACGCACCTTAAGAGGTGCCTCGGTTGCGCCTCCGATGAGTGGCGCCTTCCCTTGTAATTTTACCACCAGGGGAGCCGCTGTTTGAGGTGGCTTTCCCTTGAGGCGTATCTTCAGGGGAGCTTCGTGAGTCGGTGCTTTCCCTGATAGCTTGATGCTCATTGGAGGCGCCTTCTGGGGAGGCTTGCCCTTCAATCGGATTTTCAAGGGGGCGTCGGGAGTCGTCTCAGGCTCCATGTCCGGCTCTGTTGCCGTCTCTGCCTCATCATCAGCGTCATTGGCTTCCTCCTCGTCAATGGGCTTGTACAAGTCGGAATCGGAGAAGTAGGCCTCAATCCCTTTGAAGGGATCGATATATGCAAACTCCGTCCGGATGACGCCGTTGGTGGATACATATTTCATGCATTGGTGGAGCGTGGAGGGCACCACCATGTATTCATGTAACCATGGTCGTCCGAGTAAGATGTTGTAGTTGACCTCGGCATCCACCACATAACAAGTCACCTCAGTTTTGAGGCTGTCGATGTGACACTTCAGCCGGATCTTGCCCAGTGGCTCGCTCTTGCTAGCGTTGAAGCCACTGATGGTCGTATTGGAGGGCGCCAGCCGGTACATTGGGATCCCTAGCTTTGATAGCAGCGCCTTTGGAATGATGCTTAGGGAAGACCCCGGATCGATCTGAATCCTGCTCACCTTTACCGAACCGATGTACCCTGTGTAATACAACGGTCGGTTATGTCGGTGATGCTTGAGCAGCATGTCTTGTTGGGTGAAGGTTATGTTTGGGATAACTTCATCCGCACAATGACAGTGTGCACAAGTAGTTGGGAGGTCTTCAGGCTGCTTGACTTGACTGAGAAAGGATTCGGCATCCTTCAGAGCTTCGCAGAGAGCTTCTCGGGAGTCCTTGGAGAGACGCAGGAGCTCGAACAAAGACAAGCGTGCAGGAGTACTGGCTAGTTGCGCCAGAATGTCAAAATTGTGGGGCTTGGCTAGCCCCGAAGCATTTTCTTTCCGCAGAGGTCTGTCGAAACGGGCCTCCACTTGCTTTTGTTTATTGGCTGCTGAGGGCTTGGATGGACCCTCCTCAGGGATGGTGCCAGGAGGCACCACTTCGGCGGCAGCTTCACCGGGCTGGGAGTTCTGTTGTGCACGCGTCTGCACAGGAAGCGCCTCTTTCGTTGAAGAAGAGATCGTGCGGCAAGACTTGATCTTCCTGCCTTTTGCTTTGGAGGTAGGGCGTACCTCCGGTTGAGTTACCTCGGAGACGAGGTCGGGGTGAACCCAGAGGACCTCTCCTCGAGATGTGGTGAGTGGGACAAGTCCACTCACATTGTCACGGGTGGGTGGCAAGTTCACCACCTCCATTGTCGCCTTAGGGATGGGGACGACGCCATCTTGTGTGGTAGTCGGCGGCAAGGTGCCGAATTGAAGTGACACCACATTAGCTGACACCGTCTTCTCTTCGTAGTCGACAGAGATTACATCCGTATTGATCATGCGCTGGATGTAATTTTTGAGGACATAGCAGTCCTTAGTCGGGTGTCCGACAAACCGATAGTAGTGACAGTACCTCGGGTTGTCCACTTTCCCGACTTCATCGGGCCGCTTCGGGTCCGGAAGCTTGATCTTGTCACCCTGCTTCAGTATCTCAAAGAGTTGCAGGGTGTCGTCATCATTGAATGAATAAACCTCCTTGGGTCTCGGTGCCAGTAGAGGCTTTTGAGTAGGCGCAGATGCGCCTTTCGAGGCATTAACAGTCAATGCCTGTTTCCCCTTTGTTTCTCGTACGGAGTTGTTGATTGCGGACTTTTTCCCCTTATCGTCAAAGGCGGGGAAGCTAACACCCAGAAGACGTGCATTGGCCGCCTTCTTCTCTGCAGCTTCAGCTTCGATGATTAAGGAGCTCCAGTCGGGAGGGGGAGTAGAGTTAAGCCAGAGCTTTACTGCAGGCAGCATGTTCATACTGCAAGCGGAGAGAAGCGCATGCTCTGGCATGCCTGGAGGTAGCCTGAAGCAGGCCTGACGAAAGCGTTCGATGAATGCCCGAACCGTTTCCTTGTCCTTCTGGCGTATCTCAATGAGAGACGCCATCGTCATGTCCTTCCCACCATCGTAGAAGCGGTCGAGGAAGAGGCGTGTCAGGTCGTCGAAGGACGATATGGAATTATCGGGGAGGCTGCAATACCAGTCATATGCCACCCCTTTCAGGGCCCCAACAAAGATGCTGGTGAGGAGCGCGTCCTCCTTCGGAAGATACCCTGTCTGCGACTGGAAGTACGTCAGGTACCGTCGTGGAGAGTCCTTCCCGTCATACGGCGTGAGTGTTTGTGGTTTATACTTTGGGGGATAAACCACCTTGTTCCACTCAAGGGGATAAGGCTGGGGAATGCCCATCTTCTGGCGCTCCTCCTGCCTGTTCTTGGACTCGAAGCGCTCCCGCAGATCTTTGATCATTTCGACCACGTCCTCCGTGGAGCTAGGAGTCGGGGAAGGAGGTACCACCTGGAGTGGAGCGTTTGAGGGCTCCGACGTCCGGGGTGCTTCTGTGTCTGAGGGTGTCCGTTGGAGGGGCACACTCGACTCTCCATTGGCTCCTGGGTCGGGACCATTTGAAGGTGTCCTGATCAAGGCCGACCGCATCTCAAACACTGCTTGAGTCAGTGCTTGCATTGAGGCAGAGAGGGTTTTGAGTCCTCCCTCTAACGAGTCTATGCGGTGAACAATGTCCTGTGGCGGCGCATCAGTCTCAAGATCACCCCCGATCATGTATACTGTCATGACATGGCCGAAAGTGGATGGATTAGTTGAGGCTTCGCTCTCAGCCTCGCTCTCATGTGGGGGAGTCACTTCTCCTGGTGTTTGGCCACCCCCAGCCACATTCTGGAGTTCGTCTTCGACAGGCGCATCTGCAAGGGCCTGACTGCCCTCAGCTCTGTCTTGAAGGGCCTCTTCGTTTCCAGCACTACCCCCAGCGGTGTCCTGGAGGACATCGTCATTTTGAGGGGCTTCAGGGAGGCCATCTTCGCCTTGATGAAGATCCGCCGCAGCTGTGCTTTGGACATCTTTGTCTTCGGAAGGAGGCTCGACAAGGGTCTGGCTACCCCCAGCTTCCTCCAAGAACTTCTTCCTCGACCGAGTGCCTTCAAACACTCCAGAGGTCGTGACAGCTGCCTTGGTCTTCCTCGGCTGACTTTTGGATGAAGACGAGGAATTGGCAGTCGTCTTCCGGACAGATGAGGAATTGGAGATCACGTTGCATGAAGCAACCTTTAGCTCCTCTTCTGCTGACACCTTCGTCCCAAGGCGATATCGGAGGGGTGTCGATGATTGTAGCCGTTGGAAGACCGACTGCTTTGGCGGTACTACCGTCTTGCAACAGCAGTTGATGGTGACCACTGCACAAGTGTGCCCCGTGAGAGGCGCATCGTGCTTGTCGGTCAACTCTCCTGACCGGCGCTTGTGAGTGATCACGTTGCACAAGTCGTTGGAGGAGAGTGCTACCCTCGCACCCCTCTCAGGCGCATGGCAGGGCCAAGCGCCAGGGTGGTCGGGTGAGTGCTGTGCCCCCTGATCTAATACCAAGCAGGCATCACGATCAGTAGTGGGGGAACCACAGCATTTGAAGTGACTTGAACGGACCTCAAACGTACAACCAGAGGAGGCGCGGGAGTTCAAGACCACTGAGTTTGCCTCTCTCGGCTTGGTTGTGCATGCAGTGAATGCGCCCAAGCGAGATGAGTACTTTGAAGGTCGACTTGTTGTCGGTGCAGAAGCACTTGAGTCAACCTTGTACAGCTTGCCATCGGCAGCGCGCGTGATTGTAAGCGCGTGCCTCTGGCCGGCTGCTGGCATAGCACGTTTGTGGCGCATGGCCCGTACCGCCTTGGATTTCTTCGTACCAGCCCACTGGGGCGCATAGTACTCAGCATCCAAATTCTCCTTGCCGTTACAGCGAGTGAGTCTGTCAAAGACAGAGGCTCTTTGTGGCGCATCAGAAGTAATGCGCGGGGCATTGGCTGCGCCCCTGCTCCGTCGACGTATCTTCCTCGTCTGAGAGGAAGATGGCTGGGGAACGTGGTCAGCCACACGCTTCCCTGAGAGATGCGCTGCATCAGCGGGCGCACCTTGACTGCTGAGGACGTCAGAAGGAAGGGAAGGCTGGACGGGCGCATCCCTTTCAATAGTGGTGCCCAAGGCGTCGACTTTGCGCATCCAGACTGCGCGGGTCTTCTTCGGCTTCGACAGCCGCTTCGAAGGACTCGCACTTCCTTCAGAAATGAACTCCTCGTACGCCTGTTGATTGAGGCGCACTACCAGCGTCTTGTGGGAGGAGCCCACCTTCACGTCGTCGGCCTGTGACACAACCTTCTCGGTAGAGGAGAAAGAAGTCCCCAGCAGAGTCGCCAGCTTGTTTGCCATTAAAATTGTTTTGATTGAAATCTTAATACAAACAGAATAGTGATACAATATAGGACTTAGATGTAGTCCTAGGAGTATACTTTTGTTTAAGCTGGGTCCTTAGTGCCAATGGAGCGAGTGGTAATGCGTTGACTCCGTTGACCGGCTGACGGCGGTTATCGGTTCTCTGAAGGTGTTGATTGCTCTGGGTGCTGGAGCTTGCTGAGAGGAGGAAGACGTTGAGTGTCTAGGACTGCCTCTCTGGTGATTCTCTGTTGTGAATTCTTTTTGAGTCTTGTGTGTTCTGAGTCTCTGTCTGTGTGTGAAGGAGATGACCCTTCTATTTATAGTTTTGCAGGCTGGCTGCTCATGCGCGCATGCAGGATGCGCCGGTGTGGGGATGCCACGTGGAGGTTGCTGATGGAGGCGCACGGATGCTGCGCCCTGATCGAGGGGAAGAACTCTTCATACTGCTGTTGTGAGCCGGCACGTAGCAGAGAGAAGATCTTTCCGTTGCTGAAATCTTGGATGAGTTGAGTCAAAAGACACGTGTCGTCGACTCATGGTTCGAAGATCTCGGATTTGGTGGAGAGAAGTGATCTGGTGAGCTGCGCCTTGGATTGGGCGCAGGAGGAGGCTGCGGCTCATAACCTTTAGGAGTTACAAACCATTTGGGGCGCATGGCTTTTGAGGCGCATGCAGGCGACTTTCCTTCTGTCTTTCGGGATCAGAGAACAGTCTGAGGCGCATGGCTTTTGAGGTGCATGCTGATTTGGACGCACGGCCGTAGAGGCGCATGCTGATGGTGGAGTGGCCACGTGGCAGTAGCCGTCGAAATAAAGTCATGATGATGCTGACGTTGCCGACGCTTCGTTTTCTGAACTGTTCAGACTTTGGGAGGCGTGCTGCCAACTCTGTCAGTTCAGCATTTAATGTTGGTGACGTTCGATGGACAGCTGAGTGGGCGCGTCGGTTGGCGTTCCACTCGGTATGGAGATGTGTGGGGGCGCACCCTCTGCGATGCGCTTGGTACTGAAGGGCGCGTCTGTGTGATGCGCTGTCTGACCGGCGCGTCTGTTGCATGGCGCATCTCCATTGGTCCGGCTATTGAGTTCTTCGGAGCTTTGATGGCTCTCTGACTTAGCTGAATTCGAAGGAGGCGAGTTCATTCATCATAAATACAAGTTCATTGTACCGATTTTGGGAAGGTTGCCACTTGGCGCATGGGTTTGATTTGCCCTGGCCTATGAATAGCAACAGTTTGAGAGAGTTTTGTTGTCTCTCCCTTTGACTTCTCGACGAAGATGGATTCGACTGATCCTCCTCCTTGGCAAGACGTTGTACTGTGGATGATGATTCTCTTTGTTTGAAGAAGCTTTGACGGTTCCTTCAGAAGACTGAGATTCGCCGAGTTGGAATAGACATAGATATACCTAAGCCTCATTATGATAGAAGAGCCCCAGGCTGGTAGATGCGCCTGTGTGCTGACGAGGAAGTGATTCACTCTGACGGGGCGAAGTGATGCGCTGGAAGACAGGTACAGCAGGTTGCAATTGTTGGAACACAGACTGCCTTGGTGGTGGAGCCACTGTCTTGCGGTAGCAGCAGTTGATGGCGACCGTAGCACAAGTGTGCCCTGTGAGGGGCGCATTATGCTTGTTGGTCGGCTCTCCTGATCGACGTTTTTGTGAGTGATCACGTTGCGCAGATCGTTGGAGGAGAGTGCTACCTTCGCACCCCCTTCAGGCGCATAGCAAGGCCAAGCGCCGGGGTGGTCAAGTGAGAGGGCCACCTTCGCACCCCCTTTAAGGCGCATGGCAAAGCCAAGCGCCGGGGTGGTCAAGTGAGAGTGCCACCTTTACACCCCCTTCAAGGCGCATGGCAAAGCCAAGCGCCGGGGTGGTCAAGTGAATGCTGTACCCCCTGATCTCCCGATCAGTAGTGGGGGAACAACATTTAAAGTGACTTGAACGGACCTCAGACGCACAACCAGAGGAGGCGCGGGAGTTCAAGACCACTAGGTTTGCCTTGCTCGACTTGGTTGTGAACGCAATAAATGCGCCCAAGTGAGACAAGGACTTTGAAGGTCGGCTTGTTTCTGGCGCCGCAGCACCCGAGTCGACCTTATACAGCTTACCATCAGCAGCACGCATGATTGTGAGCGCATGCTTTTGGTTTGCCATTGGCATAGCACGTTTGCGGCGCATGGCCCGTGCCGCCTTGGACTTCTTCGTACCAGCCCGTGGGGCGCATAGTACTCAGAGTCCAAATTATCCTCGCCATAACAGCGAGTGAAGAGCTTGCAGCCGACCCAGAAGAAGAGAAGAACAACTGCAACTTGTGGCTCGAACGGGCACCCTGGATAACGGGCTCCCTTTTTTTTATTTATTTTTTGGTGCCTTTTCAAAGGAGGCAAGAGGTCTCTATATATAGAGTGGAATGAGGCCTCCCTTCTTCTCCTTTCCGATGTGGGATTAAAAGAAAGATCCCTTCTTTTTCATGCTTCTACAGTATGCTAATAAAAAGGCAGCGTATGACCAGAAGTCCAAACTGAAGTCAGCGTATGCTAACAGATATAGTCCTTTGACTGTTTCTCAAAATCAGGCTGGGGGTTCTCTTCCACAGAACATACAAATGATTCTCCCTCAACTTGCACATCTTGTGCCAACCAAGGAGAAAGACTCTTTAGTCAACTCCTCTACTCCTAAGGTCTTTACCTCTGGAGTTAATTTGACTAGTACTCTTACTAGATCAAACAATGGAAAACGCCTTTTGGCTAATTCCTCCAAAGATGGATTATTACCGACTCCTAGTCGGAATAATACTCATCTTCCTTCTCTCAAAATTTCTCGGTCTGAGAAAGGCAAATTACAAGTATCCAAGACTGATATCAAAGTCAAATCTCCTACGGATCTTCGTAACAAGCTTAATCAGAATCGGCTCGGTTCCACTAAGACAAGTATATTAGACCCTGATGCAGAATATGCCAAGAGCTATGTGGCTCAAATTAATCAGTCTTTATACACTCAGGAACCAAGAAGACAGAAGAACAAAAGACAAGTTTCTACACATAAACTATCTTCAAATAATTCCCAATCTGTTCCTACAGATCTCCGGGAATATTTGCAAAATAAACAGAGAATTGACACTCCATCAGGCTATGATATTGCTCATATTTGCCATGAAAAGCATGGTTGCAACTTCCAACCTCGAGTTGTAATTCAATGTTGTTGTTCACCAAAAAGACAATCTGTTTTCGAACGGATTCAATATGAACCAATGTTGGATGAAGATGAACCTCTTTATGCTTTTGTCAACATGACCTCCAGAAATATTGGGGGTAGCATACGGTCTGATGCTATATCAGACTCTGAAGATGGTGTTTATCTTGGCACCCGATCCAGGACCGGAGCCTTGACCAGAGCCTCTTATTCTTCTCATCCAAGTGGTAATCCGGAGATCACAGAAGACTTCCTTGGAGAGTTCAATTTTCCAGTATTGATTCCTGTAAAAAGCCCTGGGAAAGATACTGATTCACACAGTGATGATTCAGAACAGACTGTTTCATCATCTATTCCTCGAATGATTACCACTTACATGGCAGAGGGCGATCATGAACCTTCAACTAGCACCGAAGCTCATGAACAAAGGATTTCTTCCTTAGAACAACAGTTGCGAGCTATGGCAGATACGTTGAATGCTATGCACACTCTTATGCAAGCTCAACATCAAACTCAGCAAGTCCAACAGACAGCTCCTCCAGTTATATTAAATACTCCTGTTGTTCCAAACCCGGAACCCTCTACTATTCCGGGGGTACAATCTAATGTTCCTGAACAACCCACTCCAAGTCAGTCTGGAGCTGGGGGTGGTACATATGCTGCAGTCCCTCCTCCTAACTACACTCAACAAGTTACAACTCCCCAGTCTTCTGAAATTGTTTCTGAAGAGTTAAAGAATCTCCGAACACAATTCGAGGCATTCAAACAGAAGGATGGTTTGCAAAGGTTAGGTATCAAGCAACCTTACCCGATAGAATGGAAGCAGGTATCGTATCCACCAAAATACAAACCTTCGACCATCTCTTTCTATGATGGGACAACCTCCCCAAGTCAGTTCATTAATCATTTTGAAGTAATGACTGATCAACTGCAACCAAGTGACGCCCTCCTTACTCGGGTGTTCATTGGATGTCTCAAAGGAACGGCTTATGAATGGTATAGAAGTCTTCCTGATGGGTGCATTACCTCATTTGCCGGTTTCAAGCAAATGTTTCTTGAACGATTCTATGAAGGGCTCAACGACATGACCATGTCAGCCCTCATAAGAATTAAACAAAAAAATAATGAAACCACCGAGGACTTCATTGAAAGATTCAGAAGAGAAGCCCTCAAAATGCCTCTCGGAACTCCCGATGCTATTACCATCGACACTTGTAAGTCGAATCTCTTACCAATTATCAGCATGTGGACAGGGTCTACTCAGTTCCAAGATTGGCCTTCTTTCATTGTCAGTGCCAAGGCTGCTGAAGTCAGTGCTGAGACCTTCAAGGGTCTGGGGGTACAAATGGCTCCCAAGGAATCAAATCAGAGTGCTAGCAATAGTACTCGACCCAACAATCGCAAAGGGAAAGAAACTCTTGAAGTCAATCTCCAAAGCAGTAGTCAAGAGGTAAAGACTACCCAAGCTACTCCAGCTCCAACAAATCAACAACAGAGATCTCCTCGGCCGAAGGAAGAATATTCTTTCGACGATGATGATGTTCAGGGTATCTTTGAATGCTTACTCAAAGGTAATAAGATTCAATTGCCAGAAATTAAAAAGCCTGATGAAGCCAATAAGACAGATCATCCAAAATACTGTCCATATCATAGAATGCTGGGTCATACAATCCGGTCTTGCTATGTATTAAAAGGGAAGATTCAAGAGATGATTAAATCAGGAGCTGTGACATTAACACCCAAAGACAAAACAGTCACAGCAAATGTAATTTCAATGCAGTTCGTTGACTTTCCCCCCTTAATGGTGGAAAGTGGGATTGTTCCTATCCCCAAAGCAACTCTCGAAGTTGTAAACATTCCACCAGCACAGAATGACGGACTTGTTCCTGTCACAACTAAGAAGGGAGAGATCATGTGGATTCACCCGAATTTAATGACGGAGTTTGAAACGTCTTCCTCTTCTCCTCGGAAGACTTCCTCATCTAAAAAGAAGCTCGGGAAGACTAAGTCATGCAATGTGACTTCTAGTTTCACACCCGATTTTTATCTAACCTCTACTTTCGTCTCAGCAGGAAATTCACTCCCTACGGAAATAAAATCTGCATCTCAATTTGAAGATAGGTACAAGCCTGCTTTTCATCTATACAGTTCACAATCTCGTGAATTGATGGCAAAGATGGGTTATGATCTAGCCACTGCTCCTGGTTTAAATTCAGGTAAGGGACTCCGAGCACCTTTGGCCATCACTATGAGACATAATCAATCTCGTATTGGCCTTGGTTTCTGGAATGAAGCTCTCATCAAACATAAAAGAACCAAGAGCAAAATAAAGAATTGCAGCATGGTTTCCATAGACCTTGAACCAGAATCTGAAGTTGAAGTTCATGCTGGAACTCGGTCAGGAAAAATATATCTGAAAGATTATGCTGAGATTCCTGAAGAAATTTCTGACGTTTCTCCGGTTACAGCTTCAACACCAGTCTCTACTGAAGAGCCTTTAAATGTTTCTGTTGAGACAGTTCCTTCTAAACCAACAGCAGCTGACAAAGGCAAACAACAAGTCCGCTTCGACAAACCATTGAAGAAGTCATCTCCTACAAGACTTGAAAAGCCTTATAATTTTGATATATTAGCTCAACTAGCCAATACCCCAGCTAAATTATCAATCTTCGAGCTCTTACGCCTCTCTAAAGAGACTCGAGAAACTCTAAGTGAAGCACTGCTGCAAGCAGAAACCTGCCTAACTCTTCTCAAGAAGTTGGAAATAGAATCTGTTTCTCATTGCCACAATGTATTGGAATTTATTCCAAACATTACCTTTACGCAGGACGATATGCTGCTAGAGGATAATCGACATGACCGTCCTTTATATCATACAGGATATATTGATTCTATGAAGGTTGATCGTCTCCTGATTGATCCAGGATCTGCTCTTAGTATTATGCCAAAAGCTATGCTAGACGTACTGAAGATACCTGTACATAGCCTTTCCAGCACTATCACTACCATCTTGGGATTTAATCAAGGAAAAAGTGAGCCTTTGGGCAAGATTCGCCTCAAATTTCAAATATGCGATCTTCGCACTAAAGTTACTTTTTATATCATCGATAATCATGGTTGCTCATACAATGCTCTGTTGGGGAGACCATTCTTGCATGAACATAATGTCGTTCCTTCGACCCTTCATCAGTGTTTCAAATATGTTGATGATAATGGAGAAGTTCAAAAGGAAGTTGTGGATCTCTATCCATTCAAAGGAGTTGAAGCTTACTTCAATGACGCTCGCATGTACAAAGATGAATACTCAAAAGTCTTGCAAGCTATGGATAATGATGATGAGATAGCAAAAGTTGGCACTTTTGTTATTCCTGTAAAAGGGCGTATCACTCCTCCACAGTCTGTTAAATCATTTGAAGAAGGCTCACTGATAATTCCTGTCAGTGGACGTATTACTTCATCACTTGCTCAGGCTTCACAAGGTTCACTGATAATTCCTGTCAGTGGACGTACTACTGTACCGTCTTCCCAAGCTCCATAAGGCTCACTGATAATTCCTGTCAGTGGACGTACTACTCCCCCTCCACCTTCTCAGGCTAGACCAGATACTCTAGTCATTCCAGTCAGTGGACGTACTACTTATCTACGATCTTCTTCAAGGGAGCTCACCTCTTCTGAGCCTTTTGTTATCGATCTTAATCGAAACAAAACTTCTGATCGCTCTTCCTCTCTCCCTTTTGTCATTAATTTGACTAAGTCTGATAAGGCTCAGCCTTCTGTTGTAAATACAGTATTTAATATTAATGAAGCATCTCCTTTGCAGTATATTGATGTCTGTAATCATGTACAAAGTTATTTACAATTGCTAGATAGCTTAGAGTCACTAACTATAGGGGTTGTTCAAACTCTTCATACAGACGTATCATTGGAATCCATACAAAAATCATACTTCGTGGTCCCTGCTAGGAAAAAGGGAGAAAATCCAATCTTCTTTTATAAAGGACCCCAAAATCCTCCTAACTTGGAAGAAGATGACATAAACGATGATACTGGAAGGTTACAACTGCGTCGCTACAGTCAACAATCCAAAGATATCATCAAGAATATGGGTTATGACTTTAGAACCAGTCTCAATAATGGAAAAGGAAGAAGAATGCCTGTTCGAATTCCTCTATTAAAATACGGAAGGACAAAATGTGGTTTAGGTTACATTGCTCCTACTTTCTTTATCAACATAGTCCATGAAGATTCAAAGTCCGATGAAGACGAACGATCTGAGTCTTCTGATTCTCTCTCTTGGGATTCTGATACGAGTATTGGCGATCTCCATCGTTCTATTCTATCCATCAATATGGTCTCTGTTGATGGCCCGCAGGAAAATGATGAAAATGAGGATGATTTTGAAATATCACCCGAATCGGAACAATGGGCTCAAAGATTAGATAATCAATGAGAATTTTGGTTCGAGCAGAGAGAACCTCCTACCGAAGATAAACTGATCCAAATTGATGTTGGTGAAGAAGGTTCTCCTAAACCAATATTCATCAGTAAAAGTCTTTCAGAAACAGATAAGCAAGACATGATCAAGCTTATTCGTGATTATATTGATGTCTTTGCTTGGAGTTACGAAGATATGCCAGGACTAGATCCGAAGATTGCAATGCACAAACTCAATATCATACCAAATGCTAAACCGGTCAAACAACAACAGCGACGATTTCGTCCAGACATCATGGATGCAATTGAAGCTGAAGTCAACAAGCTTATGGCTTCTGGATTTATTCGAGAGGAACAACATCCTGAATGGGTGGCTAACATCGTTCCTGTCCTTAAAAAGACTGGCAAGATTCGGGTCTGTATAGATTTTCGTGATCTCAATGCGGCTTGTCCTAAAGACGAGTTTCCTCTTCCAATTACTGATGTCATGATCGACAATACATGTGGTTTCGAATGAATGTCATTTATGGATGGGTATTCGGGATACAACCAGATCAAAATGTTTTCAGATGATGAAAAACACACTTCCTTCAGAACGCCGATCGGTACATACTGTTATACAGTGATGCCGTTTGGTCTCAAGAATGTAGGAGCAACATATCAGCGAGCAATGAGCACTATATTCCACGAACATCTCCGGAAAATAGTCGAATGCTATGTTGATGATATTGCGGTCAAAAGTCAGCAAAAGGAGGATCATATCCAAGATTTGAAGACTATCTTTGATTTAATGCGTCAGCATCAACTTAAAATGAACCCTACTAAGTCCTTCCTGGGCGTCTCTAGTGGTAAATTTCTCGGCTTCGTCATTACCGCTAAAGGTATACACGTGGATCCCGAGAAGATCAAAGCCATTCAAGAGATGCGTCCTCCACGCACCTTAAAAGAGCTACGAGGATTTCAAGGAAGAATTGCTTATATCAGGAGATTCATTTCCAACTTATCAGGACGCTGCAGACCATTCAACAAACTTCTGAAGAAAGGTGTATCTTTCGTCTGGAACAAAGAATGTCAAAAAGCATTTGACGATATTAAACAGTATCTCATGAACCCTCCAGTTTTGGTACCTCCCGTCTCGGGGATACCATTTCTTCTATATGTTCGAGCCATGGATCATTCTCTTGGTGCATTACTTGTCCAGAAAAATAAAGATGGCCATGAACAGGCTATTTATTATCTCAGTCGCACAATGACGGGTGCTGAACCGCGTTATTCTCCAATCGAGAAAGAATGCTTAGCATTAATGTTTGCTGTTCAGAAAATACGATATTATATTATCGGTCAAATGATTCATGTCATTTCCAGAGTGAATCCCATCAGGATTATGATGAAGAAACCTGGTATTCTCAACTCCAGACTAGCTAATTGGGGAATCTTGTTAGCTCAATACGATATGCATTATATTCCTCAGAAGTCAGTTAAAGGACAGGCTCTTGCTGATTTTCTGGCTGCTCATGCAATTCCAGAAGATTCTAAATTATATGATGAGATTCCTGATGAAGTCTTGGATTCAAATCTGATTTCTGAAGAAGTTCCTACCTGGCATCTATTCTTTGATGGAGCATCTAGAATAGGTCCTAACGGCAATATTGTCGCTGGAGTTGGGATTGTTCTTATATCCCCAGAAGGACTAACTATTCAGAGGGCTTATTCTCTAGATCAATCATGTTCAAACAATGTAGTCGAATACAATGCATTACTCATTAGTCTTCAACTTGCTAAACATCTAGATATTCAATATTTGGAAGTTTATGGAGACTCCAAGCTTATTGTCAATCAGATCAGAGGAACGTATAAAGTTCGTCATCAGGATTTGATACCTTATCATCGAGCAGCACTCTCTATAGCCTCATCTTTTGAAGACTTCTTTATTGAACATGTTCGACGAGCCTATAATGCAGAAGCTGATGCTTTAGCTAATCTTGCTGCTGTATTAGCTATACCAATCAGACGTTAGCAAGTGATAGTGGTTTATAACCGAGAACTATTCTGTGTTGAGAATAATTTGGCTTTGGCTTTTCCTCACAAACCAGACAAAGATTCTCTCAACCTTGATGCTGGATTAAAGTTTGACAAAATGTCCTCGTCTTCCTCTGATTCTACTATGGAATATGTCTTTTCTAATGAAACAGAAGCCATAATTGAAGACTGGAGACGCCCGTTTATAGATTTTTTTTTGTATGATATACTTCCTGATAATCCGAGTGAAGCAGCGTCTATTCGACGTCGATCTCTCAGATTCTATTATAATCATACGACGAAAACATTATATCGTCGGTCTTACGACGGTCTTCTCCTCCGATGCATTGCCGGTGAAGAAACACAACAGATAATTCGTGAAGCACATGATGGTATTTGCGGAGCTCATCAACCAGGTCCTAAACTTCAAGATCGTATCCGACGTATGGGTTATTATTGGCCCATGATGGTGGCTGACGCTATTCAATATGCTCGAAAATATAAAGCCTGTCAAATTCATGCAGACTTTATTCATCAACCGTCAGAGTTCTTACATCCAACAGCGGCATCATGGCCCTTTGAAGCTTGGGGCATGGACGTCATTGGTCCCATCAACCCACCATCATCAAGAGGACATCGGTTTATTTTAGCAATAACCGATTACTTTTCCAAATGGGCTGAAGCAATCCCGTTACCTGAAGTTAAAACTTCTAGTGTTATCAACTTCGTCAAACATCATGTTATCTATCGATTTGGTGTTCCTCGGCGTATTATCCATGATAACGGACCGCAGTTCGTCAGTCAGAAATTTACTCGATTCTGCGACGATCATCGGATTAATAATTTAGCTTCTACAGCATATGATCCAGCAGCCAATGGATTGGCAAAAGCTTTCAATAAAACAATCATCAAACTCTTGAAAAAGTTCGTTTCTTCCAACAAACGCAACTGGAGCGAGAAGCTTGGTGAATGTTTATGGGCCTACCGTACCACAGTTCGCAATGCGACTGGATGTACACCTTTCTCTTTAGTATATGGGTGTGAAGCTGTTCTTCCCCTTGAGATCCAGATTCCTTCTCTGAGAATTGCAATCTCCAATGAACTGACAACAGAAAACAATGATCGTCTTCGACTTCAAGAGTTGGAAGCTCTAGATGAAAAACGATTGTATGCTCAACAAAATATCGAGCTGTATCAGGCCCGAATCTCCAAAGCTTTTAACCGGAAAGTCAAAGTCAGAGCATATCAGAAGGGAGAACTGGTCCTTACTGTCAGACGTCCTATGACCATGACACATATGAGCAAAGGCAAATTTGATGCG
This sequence comes from Iris pallida, assembly GCA_029216955.1. Classification (NCBI taxonomy): domain Eukaryota; kingdom Viridiplantae; phylum Streptophyta; class Magnoliopsida; order Asparagales; family Iridaceae; genus Iris; species Iris pallida. Next base: position 10,094,090 of record JANAVB010008798.1, read on the forward strand.
AAATGGGAAGGCCCATTCGTAGTAAACAAAGTCTTCTCTAACGGAGCATACCAGCTTGCCTCTATGGATGGGAAAGTCATGATGATGCCTATCAATGGCAAATTCTTAAAGAAATATTATGTATAATATTTTCATCATTCCCCAGCAAATATAAAATCCTTCTCTACAAAAGTTATTTTGATATCGTTATCCCCAGAGGAAATTGATATTCCACCATGTATCATCTTCCCAGAGAATTTGATATTTCGTCTTATTAGATCCCCAGGGTTTTTTTTTTTAAAAGATCTTGAATAAAAAATCATGTCCATATTACCTCTGAATTTTCTATCTCAATATCATATTTTAATATTTAGTCTTTCTGATTTCTGAGTCTAAAGATCAATGAATAAAGGAAAAATTGATGTAAAGTGGGAAGGATACATCGTAAACAAAGTTTCCTTAAACAGAGTTTATTTTGAGACAAATTCTTCAAGAAAAAGAGTACATCATCATGGAAGATCACTGTCATCCCTCTCATACTTAGGACGAGGGCCACATACATAATCAGCAAAAGAATTTAATACATCTTTTCCTGACCGCACCAAGAACTGACAGGCAGCCAGCCTCATTGCTTCTTCTTCTTCGGTTTCTCCTGGTTCGACCAGGAAGTCCAGGATATCTTTCGGCGGCTTGGGAGTAGATGAGCTTTCACCCATTTTCTTCTTCTGCGGAGATAGATGCTCTTTAGCACCTTCAGTAACTTCGGAGACGACTTCAGCCTTCTTTGTATTCTTTTCAGAAGACATTGTGGATAAAAGAGGATGATGTGTGATCCTTTTACTCAAATATATGCTTTATTTATAGGCATATGGTTACAAGGATCGAAGGGACGTATTCTTTCCCGATATTCATTTCATCCATTCATTTCTCACATTCATCCGACGTTTCACATGTTCATTAATACTTGACGGTTCATCCGTTCATTTATTACATTCACTCGACAGTTTATCTGTTCATCATTTCCTAACGGTTCATCCGTTCATAATCTTCTATCAATTTATCAAGTGGGGATTTGTTATTTATCATGTTTTCATAACGTCTGAATCAATTTCGAATCTACTTACTCATTTGTCATGTTTTGACCTCTGCATAGAAATCATTCTATTTTCTTTCGAGTTTCTATATATTATCATGTCCATAATACCTCTGATAATATTATATACTCTAAAACAGAAAAGATGATTTTATTATCTATCATGTCCACAATTCATCCACAAATACAAATCATTGAGCATAGAAGAATTGTCATTTCCATTCCCATTTCACCATAAAAAAGTCTATTACATTTTCTTAGACTTTCTTACAAATTATAATGGAAATCTATTACAAATCTTGGATTTTCATTCTACACCATAACGATAACCTAATAGAGATCTATCTTCTTCTTTGGATCTTCTCCGTCGGACCTTCTCCGTCAGGTTCGTTGTTGGTGGCAATTCCTGACTGTCTGGGTCTCAGTCACGACCAGATCAGCAGGAATCAAACTCTGGTCTTCTCTCTCAGACGAGAGGAGAACCACAGAGTATGGCAGCCCGAAGTCGTGGTGCTGCCAATACAACTGGTGGATGGGGGTAACCTCTCAAGGAAGACAGGAATGTATCCAAACCTTGGGATACAATTCCTGGTTCTGCCTTAAAAGGAACTCTACTACCCGATTTCTCGGTAGTAGAGTTGACTCCACCATCCAACTCTCGTGTATAAAGGCTCTTCCTACCATCTGAGGAAGACCCTTCTATCCCACGAAGAGTTCTGAGTTGTCTGATTTACGCATCAAAGGCGTATGAGCTCCCTGATGTTGGTGTCAGAAGGACATTCTCCACAGCATCCACATCACCAATGCCAGTTCTGAAGAAAATCTTTAGCCAAGTTTCTGCGGAAAACAGCATGAAGAAGAGAATTAAATCAACAGAAATGTCATATGAAACGTACTGGTTGGTCAAGCACGCTCAGAGACAGAAAGCTTATTTTCAACAGCAAAAACAGTACGTGTATTATGCCGGACTTACCTTCAAGTTTGACGCTAAGAATTGGCAAACTGATGTCTGACATATTGCTCAGAATTCGAACATTTAGAAGCATTTGCTTTCCGATTCGAGAGTAAAATCTCACGTTCATTTTCAGAGAAGAGAAGAAGAAAAAGAAGATGGGGATGAGTTCTGTGAAACTCTTCTGTCTATTTTAAAGTATGGAGCGCAAGCCTATTCTTGGAAAGGATCCACAAATAACGCTCATAAAATATGCAATGAGTGCCACGTGTACTTTGGAAACCAGCATAGCCTTGGAAATATTCAAAGAGTGCTTTCCACAACATTGGAAGACAGCGTAACCTACAGCGTAATCTACAGTTATTCATTGGTGCACGTTAGTTTTCAACACAAAATTATACTAAACAGAGAATTCTTGAATATTCATTTCATTAAGGCACTGATGGCCTTACAAAACAAAAAAAGAGAGGGAAAGAAAGGGGTGCAACAAAGTCACGCTCTATTTTCCAGAGCGACTAAGTTTGACGCCTAACTCTTCTACGCTTTGGACCCCCATGCGGTGCAACAGAGCAGCGAGCATTTCACGCTTCTCTGCGAGGCTCCGCCCATCAGAAGTAGAGGAGCCGTCCAGACCGAAGTAACCCAAGAAATTCTTGGCTAACTGCGTGGGGTCATCTTTGAACTCGATGACGAAGGGCTCCGGTTCTTTGCCTCCAAAGGTGGGGTCACCATGGGCACAGAAACCTAATTTTTGTGCTTCTTCTTCAGCCGCTTCCTTTGGAGTCATGGTTACAAGAAATGAATGTCAAAAACTGAATTTTCTCAGTTTATATAACAAAGTTTGCTGGCGGTTCATATTCCTCCATAAATCAGATTCAATCAGTCTCGAAAAATGAAGAGTCATCATGACATTTAATAAATTCATTTTTGCATAAACAGACTTAATACCAGCGTGTCAAGACTCATTCCTACTTTTTTATTCAAAGTAATTTCGAACTTTTGAAACTCATAAAGTTCAAAAACTTTGAAGGGGGTCTTGTAGGATGTGGAAAATTATGACACGCTGTCATACGCTCAAGGCCATACGCTTATCAAAAGCCATACGCTTAGTGGATATTTTATTATTTCTTCTTAAAGTGGCAGCACAGCATATATTAAAAAGAATGAATCTGACGTCTCGTCTTTCGTGCAAAGATAGTTGTCATGAAAAGAGCAACCGTCGTATAGGATTTCAAAGAGTTAGTTTTGTCTTTTACGAGGACAGCTCAGCAGATCATTAATGCAAAGTCATCATTACTGTCAGTTTTGACAGTCTGTCAGCCGTCATATCTGCAGTCACGACGCTCGAGAAAATCTTTTGACAGTTATTAGAAGATATGGCGTATCAGAGAAGATTGATGATGGCCACGGGGCCATTTCTTCAGTGAGCGTATGAAGTCTATACGACTCCTTCCTTCTTCAGTGAGCGTATGAAGTCTATACAACTCCTTCCTTCTTCAGTGAGCGTATGAAGTCTATACGACTCCTTCCTCATCAAGTGAGCGTACGACTCCTTTCTTCTCCAGTAAGCGTATCAGCTTTATTTTGTTTCTACATCATCCAAGTCAGCGTATAACTCTCCTTCAACGAGGCAGCGTATTACAGCAACCATATCCAGGATTACAGTCAACACACGTTCTCACGTGTCCTGTACCCAGTTATCCACTTCTCTAGAAGTTATGCAACGTGGCATCCATGCCATCAATCTCTCCTGAACATGCTCCACTACTTTCAACCGCATGCTAATGTGTCTCCATCAGAATTAGCCACGCGTCCCTGCAGTTATGCACACGTCAAGTAACTACCTGAGCGTATGCTTAAGGACAGTTATCCTGAACTCTATAAAAAAGAGTTTCTTCATCTTCATCAGACACTACAGTCAATTTCAGAGAGAACAGAGAGATTGCTCAGTTGCTGTCCAAGTTCTTCAAAGTTCGAGTCTTCTTCATCGCATCGTCCAAGGGATAAAGTAATCGTCTTCTAGATTAGATTCCTACAGTTGTAATTTTCTCAGATACAAAATAAATAAAGTGAATTTATTTATGGAAAACAAATGGGTGTGTGTGTTTTGCTTGACTAGTTGTTTTCTGCAGGTACTTGGCCTTTTTCAAGTGCAACTTAGGCTTGCACGGCATCATGCCTTAGTGAGGACGAACGATCCTGCAGGGATCCAGGCAAGACGGGCGACCCTAGCGGGATCGGGGCGTGACATTCTACTGGTAAAGCGAGATAACATTGTTTTTATTCTCTTTAATATAACTGTTGTTACATAGATCACTATATTACATATGGTAACTGTAAAATTCACAAGTGAAGACCAAGCCACAAACAGACCCCCACTGTTTGATGGTACCAACTACACATACAGGAAAATACGGATGAGCTTTTATTTGAAGTCACTGGACTTTGACCTCTGTTCAATTGTTATCAGTGGCTAAAAAAAGTCTATTATCACCTATATTCTTACTTCCTCTATTATTAACAAGCCTTAATATAGTTACACGGAGGAAGAGAAGAAGTAAGCTTGCCTTGATGCAAAAGCAATGCATGCTTTTTATTGTGTTGTAGACCTAAATGTATTTAATCTTATTACTACTTGCACAATATCTCATAAAATCTGGAAACTTCTTGAAGCTACCTATGAGTGCAAGTATGAAAGCAAAACTAGCAACTCCAGATAGGAGAATAGTCTTCATAATGTATGCATGATAGTATCGGGATTTGAGGTGCAACACAACCCCTTATATGAAGAATAGCTTGCATGCCACAACTGTAGAAGATCAAGCCATATGATGAAAGATTATTTTACTACTAAAAAGAAGAATCGCTGTGAACGATCAAACGAAGGAATATCATCATCTCACAAGTACGCTAGCACAAGTATATGGTGTAAAAGCGAGGTAAGCGACTAGAAAGAAGAACATAGCCCTCATCAAGCTACAAAATTACGCTTAATGGCATTACCCAACAAAGTACAAAATAATCCTCTTTATGAAGTGAGTGAATTTTATTATGATGAATTATCTGATACTTTCAATGATCTATTGGAAGAACACAAGAAATTATTAGATAATTATAAGCACTACAGGAAAAGTGTGTTTTTACGGCACGCGATGTGTGCCGTAAATCACTTTAGACGGCGTACATGCTCATGCCGTATTTGCCCATGCCGTAAAAAAGGGATAGTTTAGACGACATAAACTGTGTGCCGTAAAAACTCGATATATGCGTCGTCTATAATAAATAGCGGCATTCATTATGCATCGTTAAAAGAGAATTATGGCGTGTATTGCATGCCGTTAATCCACAATTACGACATTTAATAGCATGCCCTTAATGCATATCACGACATTCATTGGCACGCCATTAATACATAATCACGGCAATCTGTTGTACGCTGTGAAAAAGTTTTTACAACATACCTTTGCCTCTCGTTATTTGTCAATTATGACATCTATTGAATGTCGTAAAAAGTATCTATTACACATCAATTATGACATATTAGGCACGCCTTAAATTCTATTCAGCTTTTTTTTTAAAAAGTTCTCCTTTTTTGTATAATCAATTTTACTTTTACATTCGATACCTGAACAAATAAGAATAATACCAAATCATCCAAATCCATTTCTTATCACAATTGTGAAAAGTAATAACTTTCATTGAAATAATAACATCCAATTCCATAATCAAAAGCTACTACAGTACACAACAAGGGTCATAGAAATTCCCAAACATGAAACAATTGATAAAAGTCATCTGAATTTGCCTACCATGGCCAATTTGGAAATTATAACAATGGTAAAAGTCATCTGAATTCCAAATCATGAAATAAAATGTCACAAAAAAGATATTGTATACTTAACATAGGCCTACACAAAATATATTAATTCTTAATTTCCTTTACAGTCAGAAGTACAGTACTACAAGGAAAAAAATATTTTAAGGCCATGGTAAATGTTCATTTACGGCACGCAAAACACGCCGTAAAAGACCTTTTACGGCGTTCATATTGATGCCGTAAAAGACTATGCCGTAAAAGATACTACTATTTACGGCGCGAGGATAAACGCTGTAAATGTCTAAATGCAGGTCGTAAATGTACACAACTGAACGCCGTAATTGTTTTTTCTCCAAATGTTAGACAACCATTTATGGCATATTTAGTGTGTCGTTAAAGCTATTCTGCATAATCAAATATGGCGCACACATAAACGCCGTAAATCTATTCCTCAGTTGCAAATACGGCGTACACTTGAACGCCGTAAAAGCTATTCCTCAAATCAAATATAGCTTACATTTGTATGCCGTAAAAGCTATTCCTCAGAATCAAATATGGCTTACATTTGTATGCCGTAAAAGATATTCCTCAGAATCAAATACAAGAATCAATCTGAACAAAGTATATATATATATATATATATATATATATATATATATATATATATATAACATATCAAAAATAAGTTAAAGAAATAGTTAATTGATATGTAATTGATCACAATCAAAGTACAAAACTGGAAAATCCTTCAAATAAACCCAAACACGTGATATCATAAAAACTAATTGGATTCAGTAGACAAAATACATCAATTGTAATGCCAAAGTCATGCCAAAGTACATCATGCGATATTGATACATGAACTATAAAAACAATTAGTACTGAATTAACCATACTTCGACACAAATATTTTTGATCGAGTTTGTTTCATACATTGCCCTACTTTGGAACAGAAAGTGCAAATTTTCTTCTATCTATGACAAAATTCATCTCAATTTGGTTGTAGAGGAGAAGCTTCAAGCAATATACTGATTTCTTTCTTCTTCTTTTGATTAATAACCTGCACAAATAAAAAATGTGTTTTAGTTTATTGTATCCAATTTGATGTATATATAAACACAACAATGAAAAAATATATATATAAACTAAGTACATGCTTTATCTGTTAAGCTTTGGTGGAAACTCAGAATCCAAGCCAAGTATCGACTGAGGTGAAAAATGTGTGTTAGCTTTGGTGGAAACTCAGAATCCAAAGTACATGCTCTATCCGTTAAGCTTTAGTAAAAAAAATGTGTGTTAGTTTGGTCTTTGTTCTTCCGAGCCAAGTATCGGCTGAGGTGAAAACACCACAGAAAATTCCTTCATGTGGACTATCGTCTAAAAAAGGAATCCAAGTTTACAACAACTCTGATAAATGATGCAAATTGCATCGTGGGAGGTTACTGCATATAGCGCTACATGCTGCTGTTTTTATGTGCTACTAGCAAGTACACAGCAGTTTGATGGACTTAGCTTGATAGTTGCCATTTACTCATATATAATATATTCCAGATGATATGTCCTTCATATATTTCACTACATAGTAACCTCTTTTGGTATTGTTTGGTTGTATAGGACATTGCATTAGAAAGTGAAAAATTACAGGAGCTAGCATGAATAATCAAGGAAAAAATGAAACATAAATTAAAACTTACATTCACACAGCACCGTAGGAAATGGTAGAGTATGTGTACTTTGGTAATACGTTCCAGCAGTACCGTATATGGAATAAATAAATCATAAACCTATATTGTGATGGTGTATAATTCCAAAATGTCACAAATAACTCTAGGCATAAAAGAATTAGTCCCCATGATCTTATAAGAAAAGGACCATAACCATCACGGATTCAATAACCTCTTACTCAAACCAATCAAACATGCCTCCTTTCAATGATATAGGTTGTGCTGAACCAAAGAAAGTATATAACGATTCTTTATGTAAATGTGATGAAAATATAAGCAAAAACCTAATTCATTACGCAAATAAACAATCATAAAATCTTGATCGATGCACGCGGTCGATAATCTCATGTTTACAAATATGAAATAACAATAGGCATGAAGGATTATAATGTTTATTGTTTTTATACCTGGATCTTGTCACGGTAGATGGAGGCGGCGTTGGTGTTGTACTTGGAGACGATGTCAGTCTCTTTGGGAACTCCGTACTGGGGAGTTGAGGCTGTCGTTGCCGCCGGCCTCCATCTTCTTGAGCTGGATCTCGGACCAGGAGTCCATGGTGACAGAGCGGACGAAACTGATGTGGACGTCGAGGCTGCGGTGATTCCCGGACCAGGAGTCCATGGTGACCTCAAGTCACGTGCATTTGTAGGTATGGTAATGTCTGGATAGTAACATCCTACCAAAGTATATCCTCAAGTCATGTAGTTGCCCTCTTCACGTATATGACTTACAATCTGTCAAGTTACATCAGCTATCATATGGTAATAAGATTGCTCTGTTATAGTTACATCAACTATCATATATGAGGTACCAAATTAATATAAATGAAGATGACAACAATCATGTTCAAGTGCATAACGAAGCACACAGTATAATCAGAAAAGAAGAATAGCATATGCATATCCTTCTCTATTATTTACTATATTCACCAAAGCAAAAAGAACTTCAGCTTCTCACTAATAGTAGAATAGAGCACTTACGTTTCCTTATTGAAGTATCCACCTTGGATCATGAACTCCTTAATGACACAATGGAATGCAGGTCCCTTGAATCCAAAGCCCTTCTCCCCTGATTTTAACAATATGTGCACAAACGAAATGGAGTAAATAAAATCTCCCAAATGTAACTTGTACTACAAAAATAGTATTATAGAAAAGAAAAAAAAAAGGGTCAAGGAGTTCATATAAAATATACAATTGAATATATTTCTGCAGTAGGGCACATCATCACCAAAGAGCCCGATCACTATCCTCCCAACAGGATATTCCACAGGATTCCCGATGCTTATATCAAAATAGACTCTCTTTTTTACCTGAGACTGTAAAGCAGTTCCTACACTTCTAATGAACATCACAAATCAACTGTTAAAACACTATCCAAGAAAACTTTTAAAAAAACATGTAGCAATAAATAGAATTTGAAGTCAGAATATATGGCATCAATACCATCTACATATAACTAGATGAACATGAAACAATATAATGCTGCTTTAACTATTAGTCGGATTAAATTAACAGGTTAGTAGAACTTCAAAATTGATACTACGTAGAAGTATAAAGAAAAATAACACAGAATTGAAACACATGGAGAAAAGCGAAGAGGAGGGAGAAAGTTTGTTTCACACTCAAGTACAACATTCACATTAGAAGTTTGAGCCAATAATAATTAAGAGACTGATATCTCAGTAATATATCCAATTTTCTGAATGTGGCAGGGAAAACAAGGACACAAAAATAGAATAGAAGTTCCTGCAATTGACATTTTCACTTGACACATAAAAGAGGAAGTTTTTCATAACAATAAATCGACTGGTCAAAATTGAGCTTATTAACTAAATTACTATTAGATGACTGAATGCAACAAGTTTAAATGACTATATTCTATTAGCTTCAAAGTTTTCTTTGACAGAGCAGGAGATTGGAGAGGATCTTTCCTTCACCCAGTCAGTATGAAGACACTCACGCAACAATTATTTGAACATATATTTCTTCCATACTAGCAAATTGTTGTAAATCTTCCTTCATAACATATATATATCCGATGAATAAAGGAAAACCACTCTAGGATCCATGTCATATAAATGGTTGCCTATTTGAACGACAGTTGCTAACTGAGTTTACCAAATGGCTACACATCCTCAAGTTATGCGGGTTTGTAGGTACGGTCATGTCTGGATAGTAACATTATATTTAATTACAACAAATTTAATATAAAAATAAAGAGACTCAAGTTGACATAACAGACAATCTGCAGGAACACACTCATTGGTGGTGGTTGCCCTCTTTATGAGTAAATGATATGCTTCAGTAAACCCACTTTATGAGTAAAGCATCACTTGTCAGCTAATCAAGTCAACAGTTACTCAGGACCCTCCTAGAATGTAGAAGTCCGAATAAACTAACAAAAATCAGAATAACGACCCTTACTCTATAGTTAAGACAATTTCTTTCAATAAACAATTAAAAGCTCCTAAAGTCATTACCTGTGTTCCAAAGGCACGAGAGAAGTTCTGTCCAAGGTTGTGGCTTGTTCCGGCTTGTAATGCCTTCCTATCACCCATCATAGCTTCGATTGTATATGTACAAGCAGCACTAGCAAATGTCTCTGCCCTTGATTTCCTACCAGCAATAACAGGTATTGCAGCTTGCTCGTAAGCAAATTTTGTATAGACATCAATCATCTGCAATGCCTGCAGTGAATCAAGACAAAAAGAAAATCAATACACAAAAGGATGTACTTCTATGAACAATCCAGAGATGCAGTTTCAGACCTCCTCCTCTGCCTCTTCAGCTGTTGAGTGAGCTGTATGACCTTCTTGCCACAGGAACTCCAGAGTCAATGGCTTTGTTCTCATTTCCCATATTGTGACATTTAGCTTGCATCAGGAGGAAAGCATATAAAAGCAAAATTATATGGCAAAGAGAGGGAAAATCAGAAATTATAATTGACACTTACCTGATTAATCATCAGTGGAAGATCACGATAACTGTGAATCCATTGAGTAAACATGTGATTCACAATAGTTTCACTTGTTGGTCGTACCTGCCAGGCCCTCGAAGATGAAAATGAAACATTTAGATTGAAGACATTAAAAACTAAACTACTGTCCACACTGGAAATGCCAGCTTTGCCTCCTACCATCCTCCCGTTCTTTCGCACACACTCATAAGAGGTCTCAGTAAACTAAAGAAAAAGGAAGCATGACATACCACAAGTTTTTCCTCAAGTTCCTTTCCTCCTCCAATGGTAACAAGAGCTAACTCTGGGCTGAAACCTTCGACATGGCTGGCTTCTTTTTCTATAAATGAGTAGGGTATGAACTACAGCAACAGAACATAAAAGATAGAAAGGTTACTGATAACTTGAACAGCAAATTAACATGAAGGCAAGGACACTTCTAATGCAACTTGCAACTACAACGCAAGAAAAAGACACAAATCAAGAAAGTGAAAGATTTTTTTGAAGTGCATATGATGCTTAGTATCAGATTTTTTACGAAACTCAATTTGGATCCCATCTGTTTTGTCATTATATAGGCAGGTAGGGTATCAGCAAACAATTAATGGAACACCTCTCAGGAATGGAGAAAATAGAAGAAGAGATGGTATATGCAGTTAAATAAAGGGAAGAAAGTTATCCACATTCGCCTCCACATGAAATAATATTAGTTACAAGAGAAAAGGACAATATAAGTAAGATTTCCTTGTTCTTTTACCAATGTCATTTACTTATTGTTCAAAATATGGTGAAAATAGAAGGAACATGTTCACGACAGAATCTCAATTCCTCTACAAGACCAACAGTATGCAAACTCTTAAACCAGGAAAACCTTCAGTAAGAGGCATGCCAGGGTGTCGGAAAGAGACAACAAGAAAGCTTTTGCTGTTGTTTATCTCAATTGAAGGTACTCCTAACTTCCTTGGAAAGAAATCATTCTGTACTTTATTTAATGTTGTATGCTAATTATCCATCTCAAAACTCTCAGTTGGACAACAATCAATTCATTGACAGATAATCTCTCGATTGCGTAACATACTTATCCATCAAGCATGGCTACTCATATAGATATCCAATAAAAATGTAGTCCAATTTCAAGGGCATTCGGAACAGAAGCACATAATAACGCAGAAAACAATGTTCAGTGCTACCTTAATTTTATTTATTTCCTGTATGTGCTTAACTAATTGGTTTCTTCAATTTTACTGTGATATTCTTTTTCTACTTTTAAGATTGGTTCCATGTAGAAAGAAATATATGTTGGAAAAAATTACTGTGTCTGGAAAAACCTAATGTTTTTTCTTACACGGAATAAAATCTTCATGGGAGTGGATTCGACGGAAATATTTTACAAACTACCAAGTCCTGCATTTCAATGCTAATGCTGGATTCTGGATAGGATGTATACAACCTTACTTCCATTTTACGGAGAGGTTTCGATTATTAAACAATGCATAATGTAAAATACTAAACGTATTATTGTATGCTATTATAAGATGGGTTTTAACTTTTCATTCGAGCTACCGTTATTGCAAGGACTCGTCTGATATTCATTCAACTTCTAGATATTCATTTGCTTTCCAAGTCCAATTTTGCTCCACCGAGTATGCATGTGGTGGTTGAATACCAATACATCCAATAAAGTACTTATAGTTGGATGAACTGGTGAACCACATTATATATTCGATATCTGCTGGTGATGTAAAGGATTGGCCGGCTATGAAAATGAAATCAATGGCTTTTAGGATAGTATTGGATGCGTTGACTGAATCTTATATCTATATTTGTTTAAGGCTTTGTTAATTTCCATAATATGTACTTACCAAAATGAGTTACCGATTTTGCGTTCAGCTCTATCCAACCAAAAAGAACAAAAATACCCCCAAGTTTGTAAAGCCTACAACTTCCAAATCAAGGAAGGTCTAAAATCATTATTTTATATGTGAAGTGTGAACTTTTATGTGAAGCCCTTTTGAATCTCACCGAGTTAGTCATAAGTCAAAACATATGTACATGCAAAATCTAGCACTCGATACTTCTTGACCAGATAGTGTAATTTCACATAAATATTGCACCTAATTATTCGCCAATATTGTAACTTCTCAATAGGTTATCAACAAGTGGCAATGAAGATTTAGTTATATAGATTAAACTCATCACGAAAATCTGGTTACTTGCAATCAAATCATTTTTTCATTGAAACATGAGCGGACGAAAGTAAGTTCGTATATTCAACTATAAAGAACACGAAAATATAGCTCCCAGCACGCCAATCATCAACATATCACATATCCTCCTGGGTGACGAGAACAATGTGTATTGTGTTAGCACTATACCCACGGGAAAGGTCAAGCCTTAAAGAAAATAGTCAACCAAGCATAAGAAGGACATTCGGAAGAGAAAGAAGATGGGTTCTGCTTTCCCACTTTTTTTAACAATACTGAATCATGTTCTTCTCCTACCAGTATCGAATAGATCATGCAACTGGATCTCACTGAAAAAAGGCTAAAAAGTAAAGAAAGAAGCTACGTACCTGAGGGAAGTACATGTTGCTATGACCAGTTTCCTTAAATCTGACATTCAAATACTCCTGCAAAAAATATCAAGCAAAAGTAACATACATTAGATTTATATGAACATCAAAATTCTTACCCTGGGTTTTAACAAACCCGTCTTCCTACTAAAGATATATATACTCATCTGCTTGGAAGCAAGGATGACCCAAAAATGGTGATGCATCTGTGTTGAGTCAAGTCGGGCACCTATTAGACACGACATAGGCACTCCAATATACACTAGGACATATTGTGCATGAATCGCCATGTCCACATTGTGCTGTGTTGTAGTAATGTCCGTTTAACGTGGCTCCTCTTACATTAATCACCATCATGATTAAACAGTCCAATAATTTTAAGGCCATATTATCAATGCCCACACTGTTACTAAATTACATTACTTCTCAATCAATGCAAATATGAATTTCTCAAAATAAACATTAGGATTCCAATCTTTTGGGAATTTATCGAACTTCTACAGAACATAACACTAGAAAAAGGGAGAAAGAAGAGTACTTGTGTAGCTTCCCAAATAGCGTAGCCATAGGGACGGATGACCATGGTGCCCTTGACGAGGTCTTAGTCGGCAAGCTCGGCGTTGCCGTAGGCGGCGGATTCGGAACCAGTGTCGTAGGCGGAGGCGGTGATTCCTTGGCGAGGCTGTGGACCGCTAATCTTCGGCGGGTGGAGACGCCGGATATAGCGGCAGAGAGGCTGAGGACAGAAGGACGGAGGAGGAGAGAGAGAGAGAGAGAGAGAGAGAGAGATTTACCTTCACCAGCTCTAGGGGAGAGAGGTGCTCGGAGGAGAGCTAGGGCTTCACCAGCTAGGAGGAGAGAGAGCGCTCGGGTTTTCCATCGGGAGAACTTGGATGAAAAATGAGGGAAATAAAATATTCCCCCCCCCCCCCCAAACACATTTCTAACACATTCACCTCACGTGAAAGGCACACGTTACATGTTTATTTTATTCTATTTAATTTTTATTTATTTTACCAACGGTTTTAAAGTGTTACAAAATAAATATTATGTGTTATTTATATTAAATTTAAGTTTTTTTTCTATTTATACTAACGATTTTTTGTATTGCTAACAGTTTTTTACTGTTGGTAATTAGTAACAGCTAAAACCCGTTATCAATAAAAAAAAATAGTGTTGGAAAATCCCACTTTTGGTGCAGTGTTATTTTTAAAATATGGATTGATAAATTTTAATTTAGTTTTAATTTTAATTTTAATCTTAACATCAATATTAAAAATTAACATAAATATATAGATTAAATAAGTTATTCTTAATCTTAACATCATGCAAAAATGGAAAAAAAAAGATGTCGTAAATAAGTTATTCTTAATCTTAACATCGTGCCAAAATAAGTTATGATCTTAATTTTAATCTTAACATCGTGCTGGATAAAAAAGCTATCAATTACAGCGCGTACAACGCATGCCGTAAATAAAACAATATTCACGGCGTGCTGAGGAACGCCGTAATTGAGATCTCATTCATGGCGCACAAGAACGCATGCCGTAAATAACTTAACATTTAAGGCATGCAAAAACGAGTGTCGTAATTAAGTTATCATTCACGGCACCGGAAAATACGTGCCGTAAATGCGTTTTGCAATTACGGCGTGCGGGTAAAACATGCCGTAAAAAACACAAAAATTAACTCTTTTATAGCACGCAGAATTACACGCTGTAAAAGAGTATCATTTACGGCGCACAGGCAATGCGTGCCGTAAATTGTGCGCCGTAAATGATCATTTTTCTTGTAGTGGTACCCATGCATCAAAAGTGTGAGGTCAACATCCTCATCCTCCAAGCAAATAGCAAAATAAGGAGTAATCTTTTAAGTAACCTAGAAACCTGTTACATAACAATAAAAAAAACCACATTAATGATGATAATCTGGCAGAATGGAACATAATGATATAATGCATCATAATAATATAAAGCATGAAAGAAGAATGACAACATATGAGAACAAATTAATAACTTAAAGAATGATGAAAAACCTGACAGAGCTTGGGAACCTTCCATAACCAAAGAACTAATTTTAAACAAAAAAACTGAATCCTACAAACAGAAATTGTAGGATGTTGAACAATTAATAAGCAAAAGATTATTTCTACTTCAATACACCTTTCAAAAAGAAGTCAGCACAAAAAGAAATCAGGAACTGAATCCTGCAGTACAAAATGAAGTCAAAAACTGAGAAGGCAATAATGAACTTGAGAGTCTCATGTTAGTATGTCCCTGTGTATGACACACAACTACCACTACAAGTTTTTTGGAGACACTGACCAAGTTTATCAAATCCTGTTAACCCAATCTACCTTTGACTCAAAGACACCTGACCAAGTTTATATATCTTTTTGTCGTGTCCGTGCAATGCAACATAGGAGCACATGTGTGTGCGCATATGTTTCTGTGCGTCTGTATGTATTTATGCAACTCAAGACACTCATATACTTCTACTTAGTCTAATGGTCTCTTTTTCCACTTATTTTCTTGTTCTTTTTTAAGACCCCAGTTAAATTTCCTCAAAGATAATCATGTTTGGAATGTGGTACCAACAAGAGAGAAAACAGTCGCAAACAATTTGTAACATGGTTCATAGAATATCTCGTACGTCCACGGCGCACATAATTTATTTTTATAATTTGAGAGAGTTACAATTATGGAGCCCTATTTCTAGGCAGAGATTAGGGCAATCACAGACTTCAGCCTAATTGTCGAAATACCCCTACTAATATACTGGTAAAAGGAATTTCTGGCAAATTAGCATCAACTTGATTCTGCTCAAAGGTTAAGTTTGGTTGATACTTTGCTTTATAGGTAGCATTTTTAACACATCTTGTGGAACCTTACGCTGCTACAACCTCAACTAGGAGTTCCTTGAAAGCAGTGTCTGAGGAATCTTCTGGCATTCAATTGGCTACAAGGCATTGCTTTATTCTTGAAAATCTGCCTGATGATATGAAGGATCCACCAGCCAGTGAGAGGTTTGTTATTTGTTCATTAGTGGTTATAGACTAATGTTATGACCTTTGTATTCCAAGCATCTGACAAATTGGACAAAATTACAGTGCTGTTACTGAACATGGATATTAAGGAGGCTCCAAAGGAGGAAGAAAAGATGCCAACTTCAAGTGTCAGTGATGAACTAAAGGCTCCAAATGGCAGTGATGAACCAAAGGCTTCAAATGCCAGTGATGAATTGAAGCCTCTGAATGCCAGCGATGAGTTAAAGCCGTCAAATGGCACTAATGGACCAAAGCCTTCAAATGGCAGCGATGGGTTAAACCCTTCAAATATAAGTTATGAGATATAGCCTTCAAAGGCAGTGATCAGTTAAAACCTTCCGAAGGCAATGATGAATTACAGCCTTCAAAAGGCAGTGATCTGTTACAGCCTTAGAAGGCAGTGATGAGTTAAAGTGTTCAGATGGAAATGTTGACTCAATACATTGTTTATCACGGATTTGTTACCAAAATTACACATTTGTTTCTTTTTTGGGGCTTTTAATAGTTGGGAGAATAATTATCTTGTTAATAGGAGGTTGTGTGGACTTGTGTCACTCTTGAATGTTCTTGTGTAAAACATTGTGTAAATTGTATTCTCATAATGAATAATAGTTGATAATTGAGAGCTGAAGCTTATGTTCAATAGAGCCAGCTCTGGTTCAATAGAGCCATTTTTTTAATTCCTAACCATTTTTACTGTTGGAAATTTTTGTTTTCCTAATGGGTTTTAAGTGTTAGAATAATTTGCACTTCTAATGGTAAACAACCGTTGTAAAAGTTTGCATTCCTAACGGTAAAAACTGTTTTGGTGTAGTGACAAGTACCATGGTCCCGACCCTTAGATGAGTATTTCCATCCTTGAGACAATTATCATATTGTAAAATAAGAACCATGATCATATACTGGGAAACCTGAGTATTTCCAAGAAGCATCTAAAGAAATACTTTAGTTAGCAAGTAAAAGTTCATAAATAAAAATAATCCCAAACAAACCCCTATCCGCATGAACTATTTTAGTTAAGCAACTAAAGGCTTTTCATGACCATAAAAGAACAATAATGCAACTGAAAGCTGAAGCAACTTTCATGGAATAAAATTTATCATAAGAAGTAGAGGACGAAAAAGAAAAGCTCTTCTACATGTTATGGAGTGAGCATGGTTACCTGGATATCCTAGCAACCAAGTGGCGACCCCAAAAGATACTTTTGAACTAGGAAACTAAAGATGACCCTGTAGCATAGATAACAAAGTCCATAACAAAACCATAAGTACCAAAGACTCCAAAAGATAAAAGAAAACAAGACCAAAAAGGGATAAAGAAAAGGATACTCATATTACCTTACCTCAAAAGTGTTACCACTAGTCAAATTTGAGATACTTTATAGGCCACGCAATTGTGCTTGATAAAGCCTCATGTAGAAGAAAAAATTCACGTGTCGGCCGATACAAAGTCACCTCATAATCAATTACTTCATGAACCCAAAGTTTGTAGCACTCGTTTCCTATAGCCTCATGATGGACCAAATCCTTAGGATTTGTAGATACAATCTCACCAATTGCAACAACTTCTAAACCCGTCTCCCAATTCAACAATTTACATTTTGTCCCAATGTTAGGGGAACTTGGATTTTCTGTATTTTCCTTTTCTCGCCTTGTTTGCGTTATCCCACGATTGGTAGAACTTTGGACCCCATAGTTTGAGTTAGCCTTTTCCCTAGAGTTTGAGTTTTCAATTTGCTACATGCATGAAAAACACATTAACTATTGAACAAGTCAGTATACAATAAAGAACAAAAATACTATGTCGAAGTCAAAACTTACCGTGTTGTTTTTTCCAATAACCTTTTCAGCAATGGTTTTATATAAATTTCTCAATTCAGTCAATTCACTTTCTAATTTACTGAATTTGTCACGATTATATTTTTGGCCTTCCACTTTTGAAGGAGTTGCCCCAAAGCCAAGCCCTCTTACTCTTCCTCGTCGTTCGGGACCAATTACTTTCGAAACAGCATCAACTTCAAAAGATTTTTTTTCTGATGGTGTTGCCAACTTATGAGTATCTTCTACGTCATCCTAACAATAAATTATACAGTAGGTAATTTTAGAATGATACAATAGTATAAACAAATGGTACACAATATCTACCAGAGTACATTTCTAAAACAAAGTCATCAACATAAGAAAGCTGACGAATGCAACTTAAAATAATAATAATAATAATAAATGTTGAAAGTGTTATGTATTGCATTAGACTTGATCCATATAATGAGCTTGACGCATGCAACTTAAATGAAAATTTCATTGTTAAGTCCATATGATGCACCTTAGGAGCAAATATGGTTTAATTACAACTTTGGTATCCCAAAGTGCTCTCTGGGACAACCAAGCAGGTTGGGGCAACCATTGTTCTCTACACTAGAATATCAGCTACCATGTGGGAAAAAATAAGCCAAAACCTTCACAAAAGAACTAGCTTATCCACACCTAAGCATTTTGTATACATGTGCTCTGTCATAATTCATAATAGACTGTCGCATTATGCCATTATAGAATTTTAAGTACAAGAAGATACCAAATTGGTTTTTAAGTCCGTGTTCTAGATATTTATATAAGCAGTGCAAAAGCCAGATGATCAAATCCAGTACCACCTTCTCCTTTTCTCTACTGCTATGAAAAAGCAATATAAGTAACTTTGCAGACAAGGCCTAAGTAGTGTGATGAATTGGGCTCCCTGTCAGATCCCTTACCTAAACTGAACAATGATGGAGAGGCGTGCAGTAAGCTGTGACACCTATAACGACAATCCAACCGATGAACACAACCCATTTAACACAGGGCTCTACATGGTGGCGTCAAATAGTTAATAACCTAAGAAGCACGGAAACCAAAATCTGTGAAGTGTCCGTGTCTCGCCATGCCAGACATGACACATATACTCCAACCCCCTACATATCAGTTTCATATCAGTTGGTAACCATATCTTATAATTAGTGTTATACGATACTCCAACCTTTTTTTTCCTGATACTCCAACCTTTTTTTTTGATACTCCAACCTATCTCATTATAAGATACTGTTAGAAAAAGCACAAAGAATCTTAAGATTCTTAACAAGAAGAGCTAGAATTTCTACATGGACCACTATAGTTCAGAATGGCCATAAGCAAAATGCACAATTCTTTGTAAATAAGCAAAATAAATCTGCTTCCCAAGTGGAAAAAAAACTCAGATACGGGCTGATATTTTTTATTATGCCTAATTCATCATTAACATAATAGAATAACAAATATTTCTTTTCGAAAGCCTGTTTGAAACACCATACAAGAAAGAGAATTTCCTTATGTATCTTGATCTTATGCACGAAAAATAGAAGTTATGTTCCTCAAGGTAAGAGTACATATATCGAATATATGCTGGAAGTTCATAAACATTGAAATTTTTTCGAACAATAATAAAACCAAATCAACAATGCTTACCTTTTTTCCTTCAGCATATATAAAGAGTAATTAAGGTTGGTCAGTCAATAGTGTGGTGGAGGTTGTACTGATCAGGTATGACCAGAAAATTGAATCTTGATAACCCCTTAAACACATTCAGTTGCGAACTGTAGCTGTTATCTGGCACTAAGATACTATAATGTACAAAGACGAAGAAAGTTAAAGTATTGCCGGTTAAAGATCTTACACAAAGGCAATAGTTTACTTGCAGATATCCTATGATGTATCAGACATTTTGGACTTCTTTAAGCATTGTCTATATATTTGATTCTTAAGCAAGTACATGAAGTAATTTAGAAAATCATACTTGCAAGATCAATACTATACAAGTTATGATAATTTTGGACCATTTTATGGAGCCAGATGGTAGACCTCAGTTTGTGATATACCATTGGAGCCTATTTTAGCCACAAATATATCAAGAACTACAAACACTACAAGAATGGTTCATGTGTTATAATGTAGAACAAAGAGTACAAAATAAATAACAAGGCATTTACCAAAATTCTCTTAGCCTCTTCACTCAATGTACCCGTCTTCCTCTGATGTCCCTTGATCCATACTTCAACTCTTTGTATGGAATCAGGATCATCACTTTGTTGACGCTACACGACAAATTTTAGGTAACAAACATAGAGTAAAAATAAGTTAAGCCTAACAAAATGACTGAGGTAATAAAACGGGTTTTTAGGTAACAAGCATATGTGTATCACTTAGTTACCATTTCATCCTCTAGACGAACATATCCCTTGCGACTAGTTGTATGCAACAAAATTTGACTTTTCCGCATCTTCTTAAATCTTTCACTTCTCTCCTAAATTTCCATATGAAATATAACATTACATGGCAATAGCAAAGAGCTAGAGAAAAAATTTATATTAGACCAATAAAACTAACAACACTTGCCTTAAATTCTGGACCACTTCTCTTGATTACAAAAGCCTTCCAATCTTTAAAGACTGGTATATTGTCAGGTTTGAGGAGGGCGAGTGCTCGTGGCAAACCTACAACTTTTGCTTGCTCCATCACCTCGTTCATCAAATTAGATTTATGATCACGCCAATGCTTTCCCAACTTTTGGAATGTATATGTCTTGTGACAATCATCAAGTATATATTTTTGCTATAAGAAAAACATTACAATCAATAAAATTCATCTTATGTCTAATATGTAAGTACGATGTATATAAATATTACCGTAATGTGATCCCATATTTGATCTCTAAAAACATCAGAAAGATCCATCCAACTCTCCATTGTCATCGGCACTAAGTCTCTTACCATCGAGCCCAAAAAACTAGCAAATTCAGCTGCATTATCTCCAATTGGTTGTCCTCTATGATTGAAATCCACCGGAACCAGATTTTTTCTCTTGCGAATATGATCCATTTTAGACTTGCCCCTGGTATTCTTCTTTTCAGGCACATTAGAATTTGATTGTCTTTGGTCACTTGGTGTATCAGGTGACAAGTTAGGAGGAGAATTAGAGTCTTTATGTGATATTCTTACACCTTCATTTCCTCTTTGCATGGTTTTGGCAATGGCAGCTAAATTTTGTTTCACTCCTCTTTTTGTTCCTTTTTTGGAAGACTTCATAGAAACAAGCAAATAATAAGAACTAAAAAAATTTCACCAATATATTAGTAAAGAACATATTATAAAGATAAATTGAGCTTACTTCACCGGATCCCAACATGTTCATTTTCTAAATTGACTTGTGGAGCTAGAAAATTAAATTACTGAACAAAACATAAAAGAGGATTAGCCATGTTAAAAAAAAGGGTGAATAGTAATATCTAATCCTGAACAATACATAAAAGAGGAATTAAGAATAACAATAAACTACTTTGTAGAACGATATAATAAGGAGATTGCTAATAGTTGGGTATGCTACACATGGACATCAAGAAATCATCGTATAAAAATCTCTCGAAGTGGTTGCAATCAAAATCTTCTACTGGACTAGTAAGTCTTAAGGTTCAACATGTATTTAATATTTAAGGAAGTTTTGGTGTATAAATTGTTCCATGTTATTACTGCATAATAGTATCATTTGCAAGCAAAATCTTCTACTTAAACCTGTGTCATGTTTCTTTCACAAATGCTATCTTATTTGCATATAGTATCATTTAATTCAATATCCTGAAATGATGCGATTGACTAAAAAAAAAATTTGTGCCAAAAAAAAACTTTTCAGTTTCCATGTAAAATAAAATTTTAAGGATGTGCAAGTTGTAAACCCTCTTCTCAAATATATGCAATTTCTACAACTAGTATCTTTCAAAATAGAAAAATGGTAACAGACTTGATGAAGTCTCAGTAAAACTAGACTTGATGAAGTCTCAGTAAAACAAGACTTCCTAAATATATCTCAGTAAAACAAGAGGCACGCACGTAGAAGCCTCCTCCACCATTGGAAAAGTATAATAACTTTAAAAGAAGCTTCCACTAACAGACTTGGTGAAGTCTGAAAAATTCATAAGTTAGGTAGCTGCATGCCAATGACATTAAATGATATAAAGTATGGAGTTGCAGGTCTAGGCTCACCTCTCTTGGCATCAAGACTTTGGAATAACTCTACAAAATCATGGAATTCCAATACAAGAAATTACAATACAAGAAATTACAAATATATGAAAACAAGCAAATGTAACACAATCTGAAGGGGCACCAAAAATAAACAAAATCTGAAACACAACTATATTGGCAGAACCGGACATAAATAGAATCTGAACCAAACATAGGCAGAAAATATTTGAATCATTCTGGAAAAAGAAATTACAATATAACCTCATCTGAAACACAACTATACTGACAGAACCAAACATAAACAAAATATAAACCAAACATAAGCAGAAATCTCATGACATTGCAAACACCAACACTTGAAACAAGGTAGCTTCAACAATATACGGTCTTATGACCAGATTCCCCGTCTTAGTTAATATTCGGAAGCACCATATACCTGCAACATAATCAATAACTGCAAATTAATGAATAATGTAACACATAAAATATTAAAATGACCTCCAGGTCAAAAAATTATTTACCTCATCTGAAGTCATCTTCTCACAATCATGTCTTACATAACCTTCACCATCAAGATTCGGATCAAGTCCTAATACATCCAATGGTGCACATGGCATGTATGCATCCTCTTCGAAGCTTTCTAACTCATAAAAACCTCTTGGTGGTGCTTTTAAAACAACATGCCAATGTGATTCATCACTGTCTCTTGAATAAAATACTTGTTTTGCTTGTGATGCTAAAAGAAACGGATCTTTTTCGAATTGGCTTAGCCCTTGGTGAAGGTTAACCAATGTAAATCCTTCTTCAACTTTGACACCATTTTCTATGTTTGTCCAATCACATTGAAATAAAGGAACTTGAAAGTTGTAGTAGTCAAGCAAAAGTATGTCTCTAATAACCCCATAATAAGATACTTTTCCAATGACATGAGATGTATCTCTTGCACTAGATCGACAAATCGTTTCTGCTTCAATTGAAACACCACTATTTTGTGTACTTTTTTCGGCAGCTTTTGTATGAAATCGATGACCATTGATGACATAACCTGAGAACGACAGTACATCTTTTTTAGGTCCACAAGCTAGCCACCTTAATGTACTCGACATCGTACCAGCATGGCCCTTTTTGACTTTATTTGCTAGCCATCCTATGAAAGTCTCTGTATGTCTCTTTTGTAACAGACTTTCATTCTTCAAAAGACGCCTATCCAAATGCTTAAGCTCCTCTAAATGCATTCTGGTATTAAATTATAAGCACATAAGAACATAGTAAGTGAAAATAAGATTATAATTTGGTATAATACTTACTTAGTATATGGTTCGACTTCAGAACTATTAAACAAAACAGTACGATGAGCGATCTCTAACATGTCAGAAGACATAGTCATCAATTTTCCCTTAGAAATTGGCCTCCCTTCTCCAATAGTTTCATTTTCAAAATCATCATTGCGTCTATGTTGAGCACCAATTTCAGCAGCTTGCTTTATGTACCCGCTACAAAAACTTGAGCACTCTTCAGCAAGATACCTTTCTGCTATACATCCTTCAGGTCGTGAACGATTTCTAACATATCCTTTTAGCTCCTTCATGAATCTAAATAAAAACTAATATTAAAAGAGAATAGAATAATTTATAAGTATATTATTAATTCAAAATACAATGTATTACCTTTCAAAGGGGTACATCCAACGAAACTGTACTGGCCCACCAATTCGAGCTTCTCGTGCAAGATGAATTGTAAGATGCACCATAACATCAAAAAATGATGGAGGAAAAAATCTTTCTAATAAGCACAATGTTTCTGCAACTTCAATTTCGAGTTGTTCCAATTTGTTTTTATCGATCACTCTTTGGCATAATTCATTAAAAAATGAACAAAGTCGAAATATTGCAGTTCTCGTACCCTTTGGTAGAAGTCCTCTTAATGCTACGGACAAGACTTATTGGAGTAGAATGTGACAATCATGAGACTTAAGGTTTAAAATCTTAGAATCATGCAATGACACATGATTTGAAATATTGGAGCTGTAACCATCAGGCAATCGTAAATTTGCAAGCCTCTTACAAAACAATTGCTTCTCCGACCTTGATAAATTGTAAGACCCTGCTGCCCATCGAAACTTGTCCCCTACTTTTTCAGCATGTAGCTCTTTTCTTATGCCCATTTCTTCCATATCTTTACGAGAATTCAGTCCATCCTTTGTTTTCCCCTTTATACTCAATATTGTGCCAACAATGCTCTCACAAATGTTCTTTTCAATGTGCATCACATCTAAATTGTGTCGCAATAGCAAATTCTGAAACATTGTATAAAGAGGTATTAATTTAGATATTGGGAGGGACCTTAACACAACTCTAAATAGCAAAAAAATCTAGAATTTACCAACCTGAGAAGTATTACAGTTTGCATAAATAAATTATCAAGGTAAAAAAAATCAAACGTGCTAGACCATTTAAAAGCTAAGTCAATCTGAAACTGAAAACAAGCTTCAGGATCATGGACATCTGGCCGATACAGGTCAATACAGTCAACATAGGTTGGAGATAGACCAAAGCTTGTAAAAAAATGTGCTGAATTTTAGTTAGAACTGGTAAAATAAAATTAAAACAAGTCGAAAAAACTCATAATTTGGTGATATTGGTGAAAATAGCTTGGAGTTAGACAAAACTTGTCAATATATTTTGATAGTAAATGCTACATTAGTTCAAAATTTGGTCTAAATTGGCAAACCATCGATAAATTTAGGTCAATACTTGCAAAAACATACCTACATATTTTAGCCAAAATAGAGAAAATGTGCTGAAATTTGGTCAAAACTCGCAAATAAAAATCAAAACTCAGAATTTCGTTATAATTAGTGAAATAGGTTGGAGTTGGACCAAAACTTGTAAAGAAATAGACGATACGTTGCTAATAAAGGCTGCAACACTTTAAAATTTTGTCTAATTTGGCAAAGAACATGATAGTTATTAAATTTAGAACTAAAAAGATATTTTATATTCAGAAAAGGATAGAGAGAAAGAGAGCGTTAATGATAGTACCTCCCAATAAGGTAACTCAAAGAAAATTGATTTTTTCTTCCAAGGCCATATTGCATCAATGTTTAGTTGCTGCTTCTTCCTCTTCTCTTTCTTCCTTTTCTTCCCGTCTATTGTTAGTTTTTCAGAATTTTTTGCATGGTTGTTGTCTTCACTCTTTGCTTTCCCAAAATCATTTACATGCTTCTTTACCATAGAAAAAATTTCTGAACCTCTTAGTGCTTTTGGCTTCCCTCTACGTTCTTCATTTCCATCAAAC
The DNA here is from genome assembly GCA_029216955.1 of Iris pallida. Taxonomy (NCBI): domain Eukaryota; kingdom Viridiplantae; phylum Streptophyta; class Magnoliopsida; order Asparagales; family Iridaceae; genus Iris; species Iris pallida. Next base: position 10,119,550 of record JANAVB010008798.1, read on the forward strand.
CATGACTTTTTTAATCGAAATGGATGATTGTGCGCAAGAAACCATCTATGGCCCATGTATACATGCTTCTTACAATTAGCCAACCGTCTTGAAGATGTCTCAATTCCACATATAGGACAAGCTGCTCTATCCTTTGTGGAATATCCAGATAAATTTCCATAAGCTGGAAAGTCATTTATTGTCCACATTAAAACAGCCTTCAAATTAAATGTGGATTTACTGAATGCATCGTAAACACTCACACCATTTGTCCAAAGCTCTTTCAAATCTTCTATAAGTGGCTCCAAGTAGACATCTATATCATTCCCTGGTTGTTTAGGCCCAGGGATCAATAAAGTCAACATCAAGTTTTCCTTCGACATACATAAGGACGGAGGTAGATTATAAGCAACCAAAATCACAGGCCAACAACTATATTGAGTACTACGATCACTGAAAGGGTTAAATCCATCAGATGATAGATCAGGCCTAATATTACGTGGATCTGATGCAAAATCAGGCCACTTATTATCAATCATATTCCAGGCCATGGAATCAACCGGGTGCCGCATCTTTCCATCCTGACTTTTGTGACTACGATGCCATATTAATTGTTTTGCCTTTTCAGGTGATTTAAACATTCTCCTAAATCTTGGTATTATAGGAAAGTACCTCAATACCTTTGCAGGGACTCCAGTTTGAATCTTCTTGGTGCGTGCATCAACTTTCCACCGTGAATCCCCACATTTTGGACATGTCTCCATATGTTCCTTTTCCTTTCGAAACAAACAACAATCATTTACACAAGCATGTATCTTCTCATAGCCTAAATCAAATTCCTTGAGTAGCTTCTTTGTTGAATATAATGAATCGGGAAGCTTATTGTCCTGCGGTAGAATTTTGCCTAGCATCTCAAGAAGTTCATTGAAACCATTGTCTGTGAGACTATGTCTAGATTTATACTTGTATAGGGCAACGACTGCAGCCATCTTTGTGTAAGTAGAGCCACCATATAAAGGAAGTTCAGCATCCTCCACAAGATTTGCAAAATGTGGCTCTTTTCCTTCATGTGTGGATTCCATATTGTTATCATTATCATCAAAAACATCTTCAAAATATGCATCTCTAAACATTCCATATGTTTCGGGCATTTCAAAAGCTTCATCTCTAGTTGTAGTAGAACTTTCACCATGAAATACCCATTTATCATATGTAGGATCCATCCCAAATATGACTAGATGCTCATAAACTGTATCAAAATGGTGGAATCGATGGCTTAAACAATGGCAACAGGGATATTGGATTTTTTCAGGATTTCCTTGCTAGCTTGAATCGTATCAACAAACATCCGTGCTCCATTTTAATATGCTTGTGAATCTCTACAATTAAAAAAAACTTCAATATTATATTAAAGATAAAGACCGATAGTATTCTACATTAATATTTATGGTTTTAGGGATTCAATAGTAACCTTCTAAACTTTACCCAACCTTTGTCCATTGTGTATGACCGACTTGGTATACCCTGTAAAATGTGGAAAAAGGACTTCTAATTAGTTCACCTGGTTCGATGTTATACCCTGCTTATTAAAAGGTGACCAAAAGACTTCCTTACGCGGAATACCGAAATATGCATTAAAAATACACAATCCTCTTGGCGTTATCAATCCTCAAACTAAACTATAAGACTAAGCTTGGTGGACTTCAAAAGCAACCTCAATTAGTAAGAAAATAAGAAAACTAGCAGTTCACAAACGATAAATAATATTAGATGACAAACAAAGATATGAACTTCACAGGTAAATCAATTAGAACTACTCCTGCTACTCATATTAATTAAATTTCATATAAGCTTGTACTGAAAAATAGGAACATTCATCTTAATTATCTGGTGCTTACGTAGACTGCGCATGTAAATGGTAAAAGCTTTCTCAATACAAGCTTGAACTCATTGATCATGTCTTCTTACAGTTTACTTGACTTGAAAATATTAGCACTGGTCTGATATGTGTATGTGTGATGGTACAAAAAATAAATTTTAGTTTTTAAATTCTGTAACATAAAATTAACTTCACTACTAATTAAATCATGAAATTTATCATCGTATAATTCCATCACTAGAAAAGCAGAGGTAACAAAATGTCAACAAACATTATCCATAATTTTTGGGTATAAATTAAATGAAAGGCAAATAGTACGTAAAACAATCAGCCCTAAAATTTTTATATATGTGGTTGCTCAGTTATTTGACTGAGCAGCTTTATATACACATAACTTTTGCTTTTACTTTGTTAGGAAGAAGCCCTTGTATCAAAGTTCAGCATCAAATTCCCCTCCTTAGAGTGAAGTGTGATATATACACAAATTTCTCAAATTAAACCAACAACTTATATGTCAAATTAAAGACAATTATCTTATGGTAAAACTTGGGGAAAAGAAGAAATAGGACTGGAACAACACAAATTTATATGACTGAATAACAAAAAATTGTGTGCAAATAAAACAAAAATTAACAAAAAAAAATCTGAATAACCGTATAGATGTGCTCACCGTAGTCGAAGGTCACCTATAAAACCAAAAATAACAAAAACATCAGAATAAAACCCTAATTACAAAGGGAAAAATTGGGAAAAAGAAGTGTGCTCACTAATTGTATGCCTCGCCGCTTCTCCCACTATGATCTGAGCAAAAATAAATATTAAAATTAAAATCAAAATCAAAAGAATAAGAGGAAGAAGTGGTAGAGAATAGAAAGAAGAAACTGCATGCTTGATTTCCTAAAAAAATTCAAAAAATAACAAGATAAGAAGGAAGAAATCAAACCTTAGAGAGAGGGATAGATGGGGGAAGAACAAGGCTGAACCTCCGCCAACAATCTCAGAAATTATGTGGTAGTGAAATTTTGAGTCTGAAATTTGAGGGTAGAGAGAATAATAGTCCAAAATAAGAAGAGGGAGAAGTTTTGAGTCTGAAATTTGAGAAGACAATCAAATTTTTGGCGGGAGGGGTGAAATTTTCGTGGAAAAGTAGGCGGGGGCGGGGGCGGGGGCGGGGGCGGGCAAAAAATTTGGGGGGCGCGGGTCTGTGATAAAATAGAGGGGAAAGTTAGGGTATAGTGATTTTATTTTTATTTTTTTCTCAACTTCACGGCATATTTTGTATGCCTTCTTTGTCTGTTAAAAAATTATGGCATACAGTTTAGGTTGTAGAAGACCTAACAAGTTGTAATGTAAATGTTTTTATGGCATTCACTGATATGTATGCCATAAATTAATTATTTACGGCATACTATTGAGATATGCCTTAATTGCAATGCCATAAAAGCTCATTTTTCTTGTAGTGAAGCAAGCTAGAAAGGATATTCTATCCTATAAGCGTGAGAATGAAAATCTTACTTGCTTATTGAATGATGTTAGAAATACTTCTACTTCTGATAATTCTACTGAGATTTCCTTACTTGAGTTCACATTGCATGAGACACTTGAATGCATTGAGAAAAACACCTAAGAAAATGATAAACTTAAGGTGGAATTAGAATCAGAAAAGAAGAAATATATATTCTATTGCTTCATGTAATATTGATTCTCTTACTGCTAAATATGATGAGGCATGTGCTATCTCTAAAAAGTTAGAGATTAGATTGCGAAAATAGGTAATACCTACTACCCAATCAAAGTTTTGTCCTATGACACATCACACACATGATAGGACACGATCAAAGAAAGCACGCAAAGCAAATGCTACACATCATCATGCTTTTTATTACAAGTATCCACGCACATCATATCACACCACTACACGATCTCATACTACTGCACATAGCACTAATGTTAATACTCTTTGTCATTATTGCAGTATAAAAGGACATATTTCTAGTCAATGTCAGACTAGAAAACTTGATATAAACTTGTGCAAATGGGTTCCAAAAGCTAACAAATGTAGATCCAAGTTTTGGATACCAAAGTTTTTGCCTCTTAGTGCAGGTAAATATTCTCATATCAAATAGAACCGTGGAACATGTTGGTGATTGCAAAGCTTCAAAGGTTATCTTTCAAGCAATTGCACTAACATAAGTGTGGTCACTAGAACCACTTTGGTAACATGCTAAACGATTCTTTTTAAATGTCTAAATTTCTAGAATCTTGCATGTTATTAAGTAATAGCTTGCTACTAGCTCTCATTTAGTTATTTTATCTCTTTAATTATGATTTTAAGAGAAGTTGTTTATTTGTATCTTGCATATAACCATATATATTTTATTTATTTACGAGCCACATCTTTTTGTGTGTTATCTTGATATGTTCATTAGTGCACACTTATACTATATATTTATATCTATAGTGCTTTATGATTTTTTTTAAATCTTGATGATCATTTTTGTTCATTCTTTGGGTATTTACTTCTCTTACATTTAGGGATTTTGGATTTCGATGCTGGTTGATAATACTGCATATATCCTTTTAAATCTAACTTCTTAAAAGTAGAGATCATTTTGGGTACAAGTCGAAAGGGTCCTTCCATTTTACATGTGTAAATAGTCTAAAGCGACACGGTGTACTACTCTTCGGACTACCGCTAGCTGGGAATCGACCCCTACAGCTAACCCAAAGTGATCAATACTTTATAGACTTAATATTTATCAAGGTCTACTTGCAACTGTTGTCTAGTTTTGGATCCAAGGCACTAAACCCTATCCCCTAGATTCCAGAATACATCAGCATATCTAGGTCCTACATTTTAATTTATAAATATTTTATATTTTAATGTTACCCAATAATTTTGTAGCACATATAAGGATACATGTAATTGACACATCTTATGCTTATAGCTACAAATAATTTGAATTTGTTTTCGTTGTTTGAGATCTTTCGAATCCATTGGATACACTTATATCGTCATAATATTTTGTATTCTCTAAATCGATCTATAATCTTGGATTGATCTTAATTCTAAGCAAAGAGATATGGATTTCGTATTTAGATTTGGACTTTCATTTTGATGGATATTTAATGATAATATTTTCACAAAAGATAACAAACATTGACCTTCCATAGGTTAATGTTTGTCATATTTTGATATATATTTATTTTTCTGTCACTCTATTTTTGATTTGATCTTGTGACTACTCATTGAATGTTATAGTGTTCTGATATGTTCTTTAGCATTTGTTTTATTAAGCTTTTATTATTCTCTTCTTATTCAAGTTAATAACTGCCTATAGCAGTAATTCTTTGCGGGGGAGAAGTCAAGCAAATTGAATTTCTCTCTCTTGAAACATTTTTTTACTTAAACCTATGGTTATCAGATGGACACCGTACTAAGGTTTTAAAAGGGAAGAAATGAACTTTGATATTTTGATGAATTTGTTTCCTACTTTGGGAATATATTTTGTTTGTTCATCTTTAAGGATTTATTTATTGAATATTTCTTTTACTTGCTTAAAGATGATATTTTTGTTTTAAGTTTGGAACTTTATATGCATTGATCAAAAGAAAGAAATATACATATCTCGGATATCCCTTAGATTTTGTGGTTATCGATTTTATTTATCTTATGTATATAAATATTTTTTGAACAAGATACACATATTTTAAGGAAAAACAAATTAATTGTTTCAATTCATATATACCCTTAATATGTGGTACACCTAGTTCATCATGAACATATATTCTTTTATCTAAAATATCTTGCTGATTTGTACATGATATTTTGATTTATAGTTATTTTATATATGTTTATTATTATTTCTTCTTTTTTCTCCTCCAAACATCATCTCAAACAGTCTGGGTATGTGATCTTGATGCTGAGTTGTTAGTTCTAAACTCTTTCTTATTATTATGCATTTTCATTTCAATGTTTATTGTCTCTTTTGGTATGCACTTATACTTACCATTAACTTTTAGCTACTGCTTTAATTCATAAACTGCCTGTGAAATTTGTTTATATTCTTTTTATTATCTCTGTGTTTCTTCAACGTTTGTTTCTTATGCATGAATTGTGGAGAGCTTATCTCTTTGCAGTTATTTTTCTAAGTGACAATGGGAGAGAAAATAATCTAACATCTTTTTTTAAGTAATTTTTACTAACAGGAGACAGTACTCAGTACCAAACAAACGAACAAATGTTTTGATATTTTTGTCAAATCAAGATCAAGATGTTATATCGGTCAAGGTTTGTCAATTATCAAAATGGGAAGGATTGTTTGTCCATTGGTCATGGTCGAACCGAATTTTAATAATTGATCTAACCTTGTCTCGATATAAGGGCAACTTTGACGAACTGCTACAGATTATGGCGGCTACCGTTCAAGACTTGGAGCCGTGTTTGTCATTGCGTCTAAATTTTCAATCATCAATTATTAATGTATTTTCATATTTCATTGAGTCTAGAAATACAATGTAAACCGAGTCGTACTGGCAAATAAGCTACCCAGAAATGTTTTCAAAAATACCCATTTGTTTTGAAAACTAGCCCAAAACCAAAAACTTATTTCCTAACTGCTTGAAAAATCTTCAAAAGCCAAAAATCTGAGTTGCAAACCCAAAACCCAATTTATTCTGGACCAACAGAATTCAGAGCGAATTTGTCCCGAGTTCGGTTAGTGGAACATTCGATTTTTAAACTCAGTCTTCTTGCAGTTACGGATGCAATGGCTATATGCCGAGATTCTCTCATAGAATTATGTCCGAATTTTGTTCGAATTTTCCTTTTGGAAATCCTATTAATAGAAAATAATTTCTACCATTTCAACACACCAATTCACTTTCTTATCTCTTCTCTCTAAGCTTATTACGTTCTTCCAAAGCCTTCTAAGCTTTCTTTTTCAAATTCCAAGCCAGTTACAATCCTCTAGTCGATTTGCCAGTGCAGTACGGTTTAGAAGTTCAGAGTGATTGTAATCAAGAGCCTTGATAGAAGTAAGACACTTCACAATTGAAGTTGGTCGAGTGCTTCAGATCAAAGCTCGCATTTGTAGAAGTTGCAAGGACTTTATATGAAAACTTGCAGTTTTTATAGTGGATTTCAACCAGGAGCTAGAGTTCTCTCGACTGAATTAGTCCTTACAAGAGGGTGACCAGTATACATTGCCATGTTTGTGTTTGCTCTTTGCACTTTATTTTTACTTTCTTATAGCTGTGATATATTTTTGTGATCTTGCAACTAACATTTTTTAATAGCATATATTCAACTGCCTACTCTATTCACCCCCTCTAGAGTACATCGCTTTATATTTTGATCCTAGAACAACATCGTGGTTGTGTCTAGCAACATAGTGTAAACTTACCCATACTTACCTTCCGGCATTCCTTGTTTCAAACTCAGAAATACAATTATATTATAAAGATTCAATGTCAAGTTACTAAACTATACGCAACATATTGTTCTTAAGCACGTTTCTCTACTAAAACCAAATCTTAAGCTTGGCTACTTGCTTTGCCTACCGTGTATTCACTTCTTGACTCAATCTATGGCATACACGTTGATTGTCGCTATCATGCCAATGCAATCTATATGAAGGTCACTAGCATCAGTGCCGGACTTTAGATTTTGAGACATGAGACGAACTCTAAAAGTGGTGTCATCAAAACTTAATGTTCATATTATATATTATTTGTTATTTTCAATTAGTTTCGAGATAATTTTTTTTGCTCTTATTGTTACTATTGAAAAGGAAATATGAAACTTATGACAACAATATATCACATGACATTTGAAATGGATAATCTTGAACACTTATATGCAATCAAATGACATTACCATATTTTTCCAACAAATAACAAATAAAGAATCAACAATAAATATAAAAATATTTCTTTCTCGGATTCCCTATTAGTTGATTTCAATCTCAAAAGGAATAACTATGCAGTCAAATGCCAAAAACATTTTTTTTTCAATAAATTAGTCAACCACGAATAAAAATAATCAAAAACGATAGACAAAAAATATATTAATAAATTATAAATTATAAAACTCACATAATGGAACTCTAGAAGCAGGACACATAAGTTCTCTCTCTAAAAAGCCTACAATAAAACACACACACACACACACACACACACACACACACACACATATATATATATATATATATATATATATATATATATATATATATATATATATATATATGCCAGTGGCCTTGTAGCCTACCGGTTAGGGCCTTTGGCACCCGGGGCATTGGACGGAGTTCGAGCCCCCACGGGGGCGGCTTGGTGGTTCGCCCACGGCCCTCGGGTCAGGCGGTGGTTGGGTGTCTTCGATACGGCCGCTTGGTTTTTAAAGAAAAAATAAAATATATATATATATATATATATATATATATATATATATAAAATATATATATATATATTATCAGGCAGCTAGGGCAAGAGCTCAGCTCCCTTGCGATTGGGCCGTCCATGGTTTCCTTTGTGAGGCGTCGGCCAGCACGGCCATGCCTCTGCCATCGTCCCCTCCCCTTTCAACCCTCTCCCCCTTATCCACCACCACTCCAGTCAATACCCCCATCTTGACCCATCAGGCCACGCCATTACCCGCACATCCCATAGATCCATCCACCTCATCTGCGGTGGTCCAACCCCACCTCCACCACCCTCCCCCTCCCTCACTCGTCCTTCTCCTTTAGACAATCCCCTACCCCCTCTCTCAAAACTCCTCAAGTCTTTCGACGATGCCGTCTCCTCTCCCCTTCCTTTTTTTGCCACCCCTTCGGAGACCCTATCCGGTTCCTCTAAGAACGTGACGCTTGGGACCGCTGCTACTGTTTTCGATGGCACGCTGGCGATCTCTATCTCCGCAGGGGAGGTCTCGGCACTGCTGCTCCCTTTCAGATTTGCTCTGATCGGGAAATTCGCACACTCACGGCCGCCCATTGATGTCGTGCGCCAAGCGATAGCAGGAATGAAATTCGTCAGCCCGATCTCGATCGGGGTCATCGACAGGAAACATCTCCTCCTTCGGCTATGCCTGGATGTGGATTTTCTTCGCATCCAGTCGCGGGACACTACGTTCGTCGCCAACGCACCGATGAGGCTTTTTCGATGGGCCCCAGATTTTAACCCTGCTCTCGAATCTCCGGTTACTCCAGTGTGAGTTTCCCTTCCAGGTTTGCAGCAGCACCTGTTCGACAAAGAGGCAGTTTTCTCTCTGGCCAAGTGCTTGGGCACCCCTCTAAAAATTGACTAAACTACGACTCTCCACTCCCACCCAAGACAGGCCCGGGTTCTTATCAAACTCGACTCTAGCAAACCCCTACCCCAAAAATTGAGTATCATCCTGCCTCACGAAAACAGCTCTAGGCAGAAAATAGTTTATTAGCGGACCCCGGAGTACTGTCTCCACTATTTTCACCAAGGCAACTCTATTGGTGGTTGTAAGAGGAATCAAGGTAGAGCGAGAGAAACTCCCACTGATGCAGAGAAAGATATAGTTGTAAAAGAGAATGTCTCCAACAGAGTCGCGATAATAAGATCAAGAAATCGAAAATGAAAGAAACAATAGACAGAAACCAGTGCTGTCTCTTTTGAGATCCTCCCTCAAGCGACTACTGAGCACTCCTCGGTGTTATTCAATAGATATCCCCTCCCACCTCATCACCTCCTTACCGTCGACCCTCCTTTGGTTGTTACTACCTGTCTCCTTGCTGCAGAGAGGAGAATGGTAATTTACCACCCGAATTACCCAGTCATTGCAGAAGAGAGTGACGAATCAGGAAAGAATGTCGTTGAGAATTTTGATCCTCCGAGACATCGTGTTAACGTAGACCCTGAGCAAGTCCAGACTGACGTTGGTGGAGCTTCCATATCGAATAGTTGGTCCACCCTTGTCGAACTCCCAAGCACCGGAGATTCGGATGTCCTGATTTTACAATTTGCTCTAGGAGGCGCTACCAAAGACGTTCTACAGTAACAACCCTCCCGAGCTGCCCCCATATCCCCATCGACACCAATGACCTTAAGATCGACCACAAGAATGGGCCACCATCACAAGAAGTTATGTTAAGAGCCATGATCTGGAATGTGCGGGGCATTGTCAGTCACCAAACTTTCATCCGCCATAGAGCTCTCAAGAAGCTCCATCAGTTCTCCCTCCTAGCTCTGATCGAGACAAAGATCTCAGAGTCCAAGTTTGAACACTATCGTCTCAAGCTCGGCTTCATCGACGGCTTCGCTAGTAATAAAGATATTTGGATTTTCTGGAACAAAGAGATCCGGGTGACTGTCGTGGAGGTTCAAACCCAATCCCTCTCCATAGAATTCGAACATAATCTCCTTGAGAAGAAGATTCTCCTCTCGATCACGCACGAGGGATGCAACAAAAATTGTGGCACATTCTCTAGAAAGACCTCCTCAGCTTGCAGGACAGATTCCCGGAACATACGTTGATTTGCGGTGGTGAATTCAACGCCATCTCTTCCACGACCGAGAAGATGGGCAGTCTGCCGGTTGCCACTGGCTCTAAGTTCGAGTTCAATCAGTTCGTATTCGATGCCCAGCTTACTTCCGTGCCTTTCTTCAGGAATGAGTTTACTTGGACCAACTCATATGAGGGTGACAACAAGCAACAATCCTGCTTAGACTGGATCTTCACCAATCGGCATTGGTGCGACATCATCCACGGGTCTTCCGTCAACCACTTGAATCGGTTAGAGTCTGACCACTCCCCACTCCTACTCGACATAAACATCTCTAAACCAAAGTGTGCGAGAAGCTTCAAATACCAAGATTTCTGGAGCGAACATGTTAAACACAACGGTGTGGTTGACGCTACCTGGGCCTCGATTCATCACGTCAACCCTCTAGTCTGGATTGCTTTGCGGATGAAGGCCACGAGGAAAGCTCTTGCGTCTTGGAGCCGGGCCACATTCGGTGACCTGTTCCAGGCTCTCCGATCAGTAGAGGGCGAGGTGGCTCGGGCTAAGGTAACATTCAATAAGAATAACACCCTCGATCATTGAGCAGCCTTGAATGCTGTGAGAGCTCACCTCAGACAGTGTGCTTCCACCGAGGCTCGGTTTTGGCGTCAGAAGGCTAGGCTCAAGTGGGACCTTGAGGGCGACTCGAACTCCAAGTTTTTTCATGCGTGTGTGCGTCAGAGATGGAACTTACTCTCCATCTACAAGATTCGCAACGAGGAGGGAAATGTCATGCACGGCCAAGATAGCATTTACAAAGCGGCGAAGGCCTTTTTCTCGAAGATCTACTTGAAGGAACAAATTGTCGCTGATGGTGATTTCTGTTGGGTTTGTAGCCTTTTGTTTTGGTTTTTAGTCCCACATCGGCTAGAAAGGAATGTGTATCTCCATATATATGAGTCTTTTCTCTTTATGGAGATGCACATGTAGTGCACATGGGTGTGTGCCATGTGGGATTAATTATTAATGGTATAAAGGCTTAATCAACAATTAAGAAGCTGTAAGCTTTTTGCTCTTGGAAATTTATTTCCATAGAGCTAAGCTCCGTAGGAGCTTAGCGACTCGGACTCGGACTCGGACTCGGACTCGAACTCGGGCTCAAGGGCTCATGAGGCGTAATGTAGCGTTTTGTTGGCGCACTTTGCACTTAGCACGTCAGCATCGTCGCTAGGCACATAGTGCGTTTAAGTTGCGCTCGTTGCGCGAGCCACTTACGCTGGCCCAGTTACGCAGCCCAGTACGCCCAGTGTGCGCAGCGTACGCAGAGTGCGCAGTGTGCGCAGCGTACGCAGTGTGCATAGAGTGCATAGTGTGCGTATGGCTGGCTGCATATTAGAGCGGGAACGGTTGCAGCAGTTGCTGCACGTTCAGGAGTGGTTCTGCCACTACCCTGAAGTTCAGGCAACTGCTTGGCAACCGTCCCGTGGGCTATATATGTAGGTTCTCTCCTCTCTCTGAGGGCAGGAGTAATCAGAATTCCAGGAAGAAAAACTCTAAGTGTTCTTTAACACAACAGAGTAGTGTGCGTGTTCTTTAACACAAATACTAGTACTTTTTAGTACGCATGGGTTCTGTTACTTCAAACAGAGAGAGAAGAGTAGAGCCATTGCCAGAGGAGTTCGCCGTCTTCCGAGGAGTCAGAAAAGCAGGAGTGTTCCAAGGTTTTCCGTCAACCTTGCTGGTTCCTGGAAGCTGTTTGCAGAAGGCGAATAAAGCTTTGAGCAACGGTGATCATTCACCCCAGCATTTCCATCTCTCGCCTGTCATCCTTCTGTTGCCTTTAGCAGTTCTGTCAGTATCTTCTCTTTAGAAGGCACTACTGCCAGTTTGCTACGATCACGAAAATCTCTTTAGATTATTTGTGTATTACGATATCTTTTTAGATCTCATAATTTGCAGAATCCTTCTGGATCTCTATTGCAAAACCTTCTTTAAGGAATTGCATTTGAAACGTTGTCTTTACAACTGTTTCAGTTTCTATATTTTCCATCGAAAAGCGTACCCCGGCGTTCTCGGTAACAACAATTTCAAAGCTTTATTGCTACGATGGAAAATATTAATGCTTCACTCCTAATCACTGACTTCTGTAAGTTAGAGAAGTTTGATGGAGAGCATTATCAAGTCTGGAAGAGGAAGGTTTATCTCACTCTTCAACTCAGAGACGTGGATCACGTGCTTCTTGAAGAGGAACCTACCGTTCCAGATACTGGGTCTGCTGCCGCAATCTCTGTGGCTACTAAACTTCAGGCCAAGTAGAGAAGGGAGAATAGCATTTGCAGGTTGCTTATCCTGAATGCTATGGAGGATTCTCTAGCAGAATCCTATTCTAAGAAGAATATCGCTAGAGATATATGGGAGTCTCTAGAAAAACTCTACGAAGAAGACAAGAACCGCAGTAAAATATTTGTGGTTGAAAAATATCACAAGTGGTTCTTTGTGGACGAAAAGTCTATGCTGCCGCAGGTAAAGGAGTTCCTGAAACTGCGACAGAAGCTGGAAGACGAGGCGATGCCCCTCCCCGACAAGTTTATTGTTGGAGGGATTGTCTCAAAGCTCCCCGCTGGGTGGAGCAAGTTCTATGCAAACATGCATAGGAAGAAGTTGGAGATCACCCTTGAAGATCTCCTACAGGAAATCTATGTTGAGGACCAGATGCGGGCTCAACTGAAGGTGGACACACTGTCCAAGCAATTGGCTAACGCCAATCTGGTTCAGACCAAGGAACCAAAGAAAAAGCAGGCAGCTTTCCACAGCAAGAAGAAGAACCCTGACAATCTAAAAGTCAAGGGAACTTCTATCAAGAAAAAGAAGCAAAAGTCAGAAATGCCTTGCTTCAAGTGTGGCAAGAAGGGCCACTTTAAGAATAAGTGTAAAGCAAAGACCAAGCAATCAGAGCAAGGAGAGCCTAGTAAGGTATCTATGATCACTGACATAATTGCTATGATTGCACAGGTTGATGCAGTAAGGACTGACTCTGACTGGTGGGTAGACACTGGAGCCTCCTGCCATGTCTGCTCCAGTAAGGAGTGGTTCACCACCTATACACCTACTTCTGAAGTGGTTATGATGGCGAACCAAGCACAAGCTGAAGTGCTCGGGATCGGGATGGTGGTGTTGAAGCTGACTTCGGGAAAGTCTCTGACGCTTCAAGGCGTAAAGCACGTACCTGCTATCGCCAAGAACCTGGTCTCGGGAGGCCTACTCTACAATGCAGGCCTCAGGATGGACATCAATGCTGGCCAGATGGTGATGTCTATCAAGGGAACATATTTCGGGAAAGCTTTTTATACCGAAGGAATGTTCAAGATTCAGCTTGTAAATCAGTCCAATGTAATTAATGTAATTAACGAAGTCATTCATTCTGCTTATACTCTTGAGTTGTGGCATAATAGGCTAGGACATGTTCATTGTAAACGAATAAACAGAATGTCTAGTCTAGGACTTATCTCCAAATGTGGGGGTAAGGTAGAGAAATGTGAAGTTTGTGCTCAAACGAAGATCACAAGGAAACCCTTTCCTCGGGTTAATCGAAGTACAGATCTTCTGGAGTTGGTTCACTCTGATATCTGTGACTTCAAACAGTTCTCTACAAAGGCCGGGATGAAGTATTTCATAACCTTCATCGATGACTTCTCAAAGTATGCGTTCGTCTACTTGCTGAAGGCTAAAGACGAAGCATTCGAGAAGTTCAAGGAGTTCAGAGCCGAAGCTGAGCGGCAGACTGGACAACAACTCAAAAGGATAAGAAGTGATCGAGGTGGAAAGTACAGGTCTCATGAATTTACATCGTTCTGTAAGGAACATGGAATTGTCAATGAGACTACGGCTCCGTACTCTCCTCAATCAAACGGAGTAGCTAAGAGGAAGAACAGGACGTTGACAGAAATGATAAATTCAATGTTGTTGACTGCTGGCCTTCCTAAGTGCTACTGGGGAGAAGCTGCATTGACGGCCACTTTTATTCTAAATAGAGTGCCTCATGCAACTTCAGACGTTACTCCTCATGAACTCTGGTTCAAGGTCAGACCTAACTTGAATGTCATTCAAGTGTGGGGGTGTCTGGCGTATGTCAAGCTTCCAGATCTAAAGATTCAGAAGCTTGGGACAAGGACTACAAAGACAATCTTCTTGGGGTATGCCGAGAAGAGTGATGCTCGGAGATTTCTTGATATTGAGTCAAATCATATCATTGAATCTCGCGATGCAGAATATTTTGAAGACAAGTTTGCAAGGCACAAGAATATTGTTCTTTCGGATGTTCCAGAGAATAATGAGGGTGTACAAGAGACTGAAGTCTTCAATGAAGATGTGGTCCAAGAAGATGTTGTTGTTGATACAACGGTTGAACCAGAACAAGCTGAGCCGTCAGCTAAGCGTGTGAGGAAGCCGAAGGACTTCGGAAGTGACTTTGTCACCTATCATGTGGAAGCAGATCCGCTTACCTATGATGAGGCGATGAAGACCAGAGATGCAGTTTTCTGGAAGGGGGCGATTGACAATGAGATTGATTCCATCACCTCAAATAACACTTGGGTGTTGGTTGATCTTCCTGAAGGAGCGAAACCCATCGGATGCAAATGGATCTTCAAGAAGAAGATGAAAGCAGACGGAACTATTGACAAGTTCAAGGCTAGGTTGGGAGCCAAGGGATTTTCTCAGAAGCAGGGGATTGACTATTTTGACACGTATGCTCCAGTAGCCCGGATGTCCACCATCAGAATGTTGATTGCTCTCGCAGTAATACATAAGATGGTGATACATCAGATGGATGTGAATACGGCTTTCCTAAATGGCGAGCTGACCGAAGAGATTTACATGCAACAGCCAGAGGGATTTGTCATCAGGGGTCTTGAAGACAAAGTCTGCAAGTTGGTGAAATCCTTGTACGGTCTTAAACAGGCTCCCAAGATGTGGCATGAGAAATTTGACAAAGTTATAAGGTCAAATGGCTACATGGTCAGCGATACGGACAAGTGTGTTTACACGAAGTTCGCTGATGGAAGAGGTGTGATCGTTTGTCTGTACGTGGACGACATGCTTATCCTAGGTACGGATATTAGCTGTGTCACGGAGACAAAGAAATTCATCTCAAGCAAGTTCAGTATGAAGGACTTGGGGGAAGTTGATGTGATCTTAGGGATCAAGATCATCCGGACAGATACTGGACTAGCTCTGTCACAGTCTCATTATATTGAGAAAATGATCACTTGTTATGGGTATCGGGATCTTCCAAGGATCGATACGCCGTACAGGTGTGATCTGAAGCTGAAGCCTAATTCAGGAAAAAGCGTCAGACAGTTGGAGTATGCAAGCGTAATGGGAAGTTTGATGTATGCTACTACTGCCACAAGGCCTGACAAAGCTTTCGCCGTGGGAATGCTGAGTCGTTTCACGAGTAACCCAGGTACTGAACACTGGAAAGCTGTGAAACGGGTTATGAGATATCTCAAGAAGACTCAGACATATGCACTATACTACAGCGGAGATCCTCCGGTAGTGGAAGGCTTCAGTGATGCCAGTTGGTGCTCAGAGGTGGAGAGGGCGAGGTCCACAGGTGGATACATTTTCACAATGGGTGAAGCTGCTATATCGTGGAAGTCGAAGAATGTAACACCCAGTTTTCTGAAATTAGGGTATTTTTGAAAATTTATTATTTTATTATTTAAATATGGAGTTATAGTCATGATATGATTTTTGGTGATTTTAGATTGATTAAAACTATTTTTGTTAAGTCATGACTTATGACTTTGTGATTTTGACTAGTGTAACTATAGTGTAACCCTATAGATTATGTGACCTAGAGACTAACCATGACCATATGAGCTTAACCATGTGATTAGGATGTCAAATTATCCCTTTTTGATCAAAAGGGTATTTTGGTAATTTTCTAGAATTTTTTTGAATTAATGTGATTATTAGGTGAATAGTGTCATGTTAGTTACTAACCTAGTTTAGCCTTAATCTAGATGTTAGTCATGACCTAGAGACTAAGTTAGAGGGTTTAACTAAAGTAATGTTAAGCCTATAGAATATCTAGATATTTCCATTTAGAAAATATCTCATTTAGATATTTACCTTGATTTTAGTAAAATATCAAACCTTTACCCTTAAAGTCCTTGCCTTCTCCCTTAAGCAAGGCCATAGGACACCCCCCCTTGCTTGGTCGGCCAAGGAGACCCCCTTGGCTGCCATGACATGCCCCCCCTATATGTACACCCCCACCTTCACAAACCTTCATTTTCAATACCTAGTTTTTCCTCTACCTTCACCACTTCATAACTTAGTCATTTTAGCTCCAAATTGGACCAAACTTGTTCCATTGGAACCCCCTACACTTGAGGATGCTAAGGGAGGCTTAGTAGCAAGGTTGCACAAGGATTTGGACACCCCAAGGTGAAGAAGAAACCCCCCCTTGAAGTGGTTTACATTGATTTTGGCCAAATAGGTAAAGTGCCCTAAACCCTACTAAAATAGTGATTTCTCTTCATGGTTGCATGCATTAGGATACCATGGTCATGTAGGTCAAGTTTGGTAGGATTTTGATATGGTTTGGTGTCCGTATCGGACACGTATCTAGGTTTTAATTAGGGTGTTTGGTGAAATGCCACTTAGGAATTAATGTTCTGTTTTTGTAAAACAAATTATATATTGGGTAGCCCTAGATGGGTAGGACACATTTTCCTAGGTCTGAGCACAAAACAGGACACTGTTCGTGTCCAAATCGGACACGAACTCACTGGGTTTACACTCACTGACACACACTGTTTACACTGGAAACACGTAGGTGTTTGACACCTTGTTTCGTATCCACACATGTTGTGGACACGATACAGTGACACGGACACGAACCTAGACCCTAGGCCGACCCACTGACACGAGCACGTGGCCCCACGTGCCACGTGTGAGGCACACGAGGCCCCGTCCTCACTGCACGACACGTGCACGAGCCACTGTGTAGCTCCCCTGCTACTCGGGGCTCCTAGCGGACACGACACGCGACGTGGACACTTGAAACTTGGTCTGAGGGTCGGGGCAGTGTCTGACACACCCCTCCCAAAGTTTCAGACACGCTGGTGTCGTGTCGAGGGAGAAAATCCACTCGCACTGATCACACACTGTTCTGACACACACACAGAACACGCACTGATACGTGCGTGTAACTCGGACACGGACACACTTGGACACGAATTAGGTTTTGGGATACCTAGTAGACCCCTAGGCGAACCTACCCCTAGGTGCACGAGATCCCACGTGTCCTGTGTCGTGAGTACGAGACACAGGAACTCTAGCCTGACACAGCCCTAAAATTTTACCCGATTCTGTATTTTGACCCACGGACACGTTGTGTCGTGTCGTGGTCGTGTCTAAGGCACCTAGGACACTAGAAGACACCTAACCCTAGGTTTACCAACCACCCATTTGGGATCTTAGCAATGTTTAGGGTTTCAAATTCGAAATACCCCCATTCTCTGTTCTCAGTTTCTGTAATCCCATTTTCTCTGTATTTTTCCAGTTTTTATTTTGGTTTTTGATTTGATTTTAATCAATGTATACATGTGTATTTGTGTATTTTATACTGTATATGTATAGTATATATGTAGATGTGTGTGTGTGTCAAGTTTCATAGTATATAGAGGTGTGTATAGGTGTATGTGAGTATATATACATGTATGTGTAATATATACACTGTGTGTATATATTCAGTGTGTGTGTGTGTGACTGTGCTCAGTTTCTGAACTGAGTTCAGTCCTAAACACCCAACCCTAACCTCAGTCCCTAACCCTAAACACAATCCTAACCCTAATCACTCTCTCACTTTATCACTCTCTCTCTATATATAAGTCTATGTATATATATAAGTATATGTATATATATGTTATATATATATATAGTTGATATGATATATATATATGTATGATACCTTGTATAGGCTAGGTTTACATAGAAACCTATAAGTGATATTAGCCTATGGTTTTGATCTATTAGCCTATGGCATTAGGCCTAACCCTAATTAAACCTTGACCATGACCTAGTTAGCTAGTTGACCCTACTTTGACTGAGTATTGACCAAAGTCGACTATAAGTCAACCTTGACCTAATTGACTTAGAATGGACTTAGATGGTTTCTAAATGACTTGGTAACCTAGTTTGACTAAACCCTAGACTATGGACTAGTTGGTTTAGGTTTTGACCTATTATTGAGTAGTTGTGATTTAAAGTTATATGGGTAGTCCTAAGTAGAATGAAGATATGTATGGGGTTAAGTAGGATACTTAGAGTTAAGTCTTAATTTGAGTTAGAGTATGGTTTAGCTTGGTTATAGGATAAGTTTGGATTGTATTATGTATATTATATGTGATGTACTTGTATAGGAGATTGGTTATATCTAAGCCTTATATTATGGTATCATAGGTATCCTAAGACAGGTTAGCCTATGGTTATGAGTTACCTTATAGAGTTGACTTAGATGATTGACCCTTGACCTAATCACCTAGATGATTAGTCTATGTTGACCAGAACCTTGATTAGCCTAAGTTTGACCTAGAATTGGTTTAGCTTGACCACATTGACTAGTGTTTGACTAGTTTGACTAGAATGTTGACCAGGAGTTGACTTTAACCTAGATTGGACTAGTTTAAACTTGTTTGACCTAGTTTGACCTTGTATGACTTAGTTTGACTTTTTGTGACCTGATATGACTTGATATGGCTTAGTTTGACTATGGAGTTGACCAAGTTTGACTTTGACCTAGATTGGCTTAGAAATCATGTAGATTGCATTAGTTCTTTCATTTATTTTCACATTAGACATATCATAATTGTATTTCCCTATTTTAGGACATTGTGACCCTGGTACAGACATCTGATATTACACTACTCTTTCCAGAGTGTCAGGCGAGTACATTCTCTGATAGTTCTTTCATTACTTGTCATTTACTGTATTCAGTTCTAGTTAGCTATATGTGATTCTCTGTACAAACACGATTAGTATTGCTGGATCTATTACATGCGACACTCATTTATTCATGTCTGGCCTCTATTTCTGGAACCACTACTGGAACCACCTACTGGAATCACTACTGGCATCACCCTACTGGAATCATTTCTGGAATCATTGGCTGGACTCATACTGGTTGTAGTGTTGGATTATGGATTCATTTGTGGGCGGGGAAATACTTGAGTAGACATGTGAACATACCTAAAATCTGGAACCACCTCCCTTGGAACTATTCTGGAATGCTAGCCATCCCACACTTGGCCGAGTGTGCGATGTGCCTGATTACCCCTAGCCGTTTACATGTTGATCTCAGTATTTTAAAACACACAGTTAGAGTATAGTCTGGACTTACCCTGGAATCATGG
Organism: Iris pallida; assembly: GCA_029216955.1. NCBI lineage: Eukaryota > Viridiplantae > Streptophyta > Magnoliopsida > Asparagales > Iridaceae > Iris > Iris pallida. The sequence goes on from JANAVB010008798.1 coordinate 10,139,304, forward strand.
ATCACTTCTGGACTCATTTTACTGGACTCATCTTATACTGGAATCATCTAGTATTGGATTACATTGACTGGACTCACACTGGGATTACATTTTATACTGTCTGGACTTATACCATGTTATTCTAGTTCAGCTAGTTTACTACAGTCTTCTTTGCCATGTTTTTTTCTCTTGTTAGTTACTTTACTTCCCTTGTACCCTCACTGTTTCTCTACATCATTATCTGTATAAAACTGCCATGCTCATCTGTATAACTGTCTAAAAACTGCTTTATAGTCTTTGTCATTTACTTGGGATTTCTAGATGAGATGTGCTCGTTCCTGTCCTGATTGGACCTGTTGAAAATATTACAGATGATACCCCTGACGACACATGCCCTTCTTACCATGGACCTGGCGAGGGATTAGCTACCTTTGGCTCCGACTCTCAGGAGTGATTCAGGAGATTAGCTAGTAGACTTACTTAGCTTTCATGTTTTAAGCTTGTTGTATTAAACTTGAGATATTGAGTTGTATTAGAGTTTTGTTTGAGATCATGTTGTTATTATTTTAGTAGTTTAAATTTCTGTTGTTGTTAGTTGGTATCTAGATTTCTGTGTTATCTTATCGTGCTTAGATTGTGATTGAGTATATCATATCTTTTACTTGTCCTCCCTTCGGAGTTGAGTTCTTGGCAAGTACATTATGTACACTGCATGAGATTAGTTAGCAACCTAGGACAGCGTTCTACCGCCGACACTGCGGCGTAGGCTGGACGTACCCACTTCTCGTGCCCCTATACAGGGTGCGGGTCGTGACACGTTTTAGTGGTGGCCCATGGAGGTCGAGAGTCGCAATTGCGCGATTTCGTAGTAGCACGACGACTTAGTTGTACTGCTACGAGCCTGCGAAAGAATATAGGAATTAAGGTATTAGGATGAGAGTATACTCAATCACTGTTAGGATTTCATGAGAGATTCCGGGACGACCCTTGAGAATCTTATTTTGAACTTCGATATTGAAAACCCTTTTCCTCTTGTTTTAATTCACCCTCACTCCTTGATGTTTATGGGATCTTGGACTATTTAACCTTATTCATCATTACCTCCCTTATATTTTGACCTTCTTTACTGCTAATTTAGCCTTAGTTTTGCAAGCTTATATTTTATCGAGCTTGATCACGACATATTTTATTGGGGGCTAGTACCCACTAACATATTGTCTAATCAGGGCCGGTGCATGATGGTCTGATCAACCTATTGCACTTTGGTTCGCTTTCATATATTATTCTACATGGATGGAGCCACTTGCAGGTTCTGTTCTTTCAAATCCATTCCCATCTTGTTGTGTGATTCTATTAGTACCTGTCAGGATATGCTTGTGATATACTAGATAGCATAGTTACCCTTTTTGGAGACTGTAGAATCATGACCAGTAGGTCTATGATTGCATGTTTTCTTTTGACCTTGATTGACTGGGGGTGTGACCTAGGAGGAGTACGACCATCTTAATTTCGAGGACGAAATTCTTCTAAGGTGGGTAGACTTGTAACACCCAGTTTTCTGAAATTGGGGTATTTTTGAAAATTTATTATTTTATTATTTAAATATGGAGTTATAGTCATGATATGATTTTTGGTGATTTTAGATTGATTAAAACTATTTTTGTTAAGTCATGACTTATGACTTTGTGATTTTGACTAGTGTAACTATAGTGTAACCCTATAGATTATGTGACCTAGAGACTAACCATGACCATATGAGCTTAACCATGTGATTAGGATGTCAAATTATCCCTTTTTGATCAAAAGGGTATTTTGGTAATTTTCTAGAATTTTTTTGAATTAATGTGATTATTAGGTGAATAGTGTCATGTTAGTTACTAACCTAGTTTAGCCTTAATCTAGATGTTAGTCATGACCTAGAGACTAAGTTAGAGGGTTTAACTAAAGTAATGTTAAGCCTATAGAATATCTAGATATTTCCATTTAGAAAATATCTCATTTAGATATTTACCTTGATTTTAGTAAAATATCAAACCTTTACCCTTAAAGTCCTTGCCTTCTCCCTTAAGCAAGGCCATAGGACACCCCCCCCCTTGCTTGGTCGGCCAAGGAGACCCCCTTGGCTGCCATGACATGCCCCCCCCCTATATGTACACCCCCACCTTCACAAACCTTCATTTTCAATACCTAGTTTTTCCTCTACCTTCACCACTTCATAACTTAGTCATTTTAGCTCCAAATTGGACCAAACTTGTTCCATTGGAACCCCCTACACTTGAGGATGCTAAGGGAGGCTTAGTAGCAAGGTTGCACAAGGATTTGGACACCCCAAGGTGAAGAAGAAACCCCCCCTTGAAGTGGTTTACATTGATTTTGGCCAAATAGGTAAAGTGCCCTAAACCCTACTAAAATAGTGATTTCTCTTCATGGTTGTATGCATTAGGATACCATGGTCATGTAGGTCAAGTTTGGTAGGATTTTGATATGGTTTGGTGTCCGTATCGGACACGTATCTAGGTTTTAATTAGGGTGTTTGGTGAAATGCCACTTAGGAATTAATGTTCTGTTTTTGTAAAACAAATTATATATTGGGTAGCCCTAGATGGGTAGGACACATTTTCCTAGGTCTGAGCACAAAACAGGACACTGTTCGTGTCCAAATCGGACACGAACTTACTGGGTTTACACTCACTGACACACACTGTTTACACTGGAAACACGTAGGTGTTTGACACCTTGTTTCGTATCCACACATGTTGTGGACACGATGCAGTGACACGGACACGAACCTAGACCCTAGGCCGACCCACTGACACGAGCACGTGGCCCCACGTGCCACGTGTGAGGCACACGAGGCCCCGTCCTCACTGCACGACACGTGCACGAGCCACTGTGTAGCTCCCCTGCTACTCGGGGCTCCTAGCGGACACGACACGCGACGTGGACACTTGAAACTTGGTCTGAGGGTCGGGGCAGTGTCTGACACACCCCTCCCAAAGTTTCAGACACGCTGGTGTCGTGTCGAGGGAGAAAATCCACTCGCACTGATCACACACTGTTCTGACACGCACACAGAACACGCACTGATACGTGCGTGTAACTCGGACACGGACACACTTGGACACGAATTAGGTTTTGGGATACCTAGTAGACCCCTAGGCGAACCTACCCCTAGGTGCACGAGATCCCACGTGTCCTGTGTCGTGAGTACGAGACACAGGAACTCTAGCCTGACACAGCCCTAAAATTTTACCCGATTCTGTATTTTGACCCACGGACACGTTGTGTCGTGTCGTGGTCGTGTCTAAGGCACCTAGGACACTAGAAGACACCTAACCCTAGGTTTACCAACCACCCATTTGGGATCTTAGCAATGTTTAGGGTTTCAAATTCGAAATACCCCCATTCTCTGTTCTCAGTTTCTGTAATCCCATTTTCTCTGTATTTTTCCAGTTTTTATTTTGGTTTTTGATTTGATTTTAATCAATGTATACATGTGTATTTGTGTATTTTATACTGTATATGTATAGTATATATGTAGATGTGTGTGTGTGTCAAGTTTCATAGTATATAGAGGTGTGTATAGGTGTGTGTGAGTATATATACATGTATGTGTAATATATACACTGTGTGTATATATTCAGTGTGTGTGTGTGTGACTGTGCTCAGTTTCTGAACTGAGTTCAGTCCTAAACACCCAACCCTAACCTCAGTCCCTAACCCTAAACACAACCCTAACCCTAATCACTCTCTCACTTTATCACTCTCTCTCTATATATAAGTCTATGTATATATATAAGTATATGTATATATATATGTTATATATATATATAGTTGATATGATATATATATATGTATGATACCTTGTATAGGCTAGGTTTACATAGAAACCTATAAGTGATATTAGCCTATGGTTTTGATCTATTAGCCTATGGCATTAGGCCTAACCCTAATTAAACCTTGACCATGACCTAGTTAGCTAGTTGACCCTACTTTGACTGAGTATTGACCAAAGTCGACTATAAGTCAACCTTGACCTAATTGACTTAGAATGGACTTAGATGGTTTCTAAATGACTTGGTAACCTAGTTTGACTAAACCCTAGACTATGGACTAGTTGGTTTAGGTTTTGACCTATTATTGAGTAGTTGTGATTTAAAGTTATATGGGTAGTCCTAAGTAGAATGAAGATATGTATGGGGTTAAGTAGGATACTTAGAGTTAAGTCTTAATTTGAGTTAGAGTATGGTTTAGCTTGGTTATAGGATAAGTTTGGATTGTATTATGTATATTATATGTGATGTACTTGTATAGGAGATTGGTTATACCTTAGCCTTATAGTATGGTATCATAGGTATCCTAAGACAGGTTAGCCTATGGTTATGAGTTACCTTATAGAGTTGACTTAGATGATTGACCCTTGACCTAATCACCTAGATGATTAGTCTATGTTGACCAGAACCTTGATTAGCCTAAGTTTGACCTAGAATTGGTTTAGCTTGACCACATTGACTAGTGTTTGACTAGTTTGACTAGAATGTTGACCAGGAGTTGACTTTAACCTAGATTGGACTAGTTTAAACTTGTTTGACCTAGTTTGACCTTGTATGACTTAGTTTGACTTTTTGTGACCTGATATGACTTGATATGGCTTAGTTTGACTATGGAGTTGACCAAGTTTGACTTTGACCTAGATTGGCTTAGAAATCATGTAGATTGCATTAGTTCTTTCATTTATTTTCACATTAGACATATCATAATTGTATTTCCCTATTTTAGGACATTGTGACCCTGGTACAGACATCTGATATTACACTACTCTTTCCAGAGTGTCAGGCGAGTACATTCTCTGATAGTTCTTTCATTACTTGTCATTTACTGTATTCAGTTCTAGTTAGCTATATGTGATTCTCTGTACAAACACGATTAGTATTGCTGGATCTATTACATGCGACACTCATTTATTCATGTCTGGCCTCTATTTCTGGAACCACTACTGGAACCACCTACTGGAATCACTACTGGCATCACCCTACTGGAATCATTTCTGGAATCATTGGCTGGACTCATACTGGTTGTAGTGTTGGATTATGGATTCATTTGTGGGCGGGGAAATACTTGAGTAGACATGTGAACATACCTAAAATCTGGAACCACCTCCCTTGGAACTATTCTGGAATGCTAGCCATCCCACACTTGGCCGAGTGTGCGATGTGCCTGATTACCCCTAGCCGTTTACATGTTGATCTCAGTATTTTAAAACACACAGTTAGAGTATAGTCTGGACTTACCCTGGAATCATGGATCACTTCTGGACTCATTTTACTGGACTCATCTTATACTGGAATCATCTAGTATTGGATTACATTGACTGGACTCACACTGGGATTACATTTTATACTGTCTGGACTTATACCATGTTATTCTAGTTCAGCTAGTTTACTACAGTCTTCTTTGCCATGTTTTCTTCTCTTGTTAGTTACTTTACTTCCCTTGTACCCTCACTGTTTCTCTACATCATTATCTGTATAAAACTGCCATGCTCATCTGTATAACTGTCTAAAAACTGCTTTATAGTCTTTGTCATTTACTTGGGATTTCTAGATGAGATGTGCTCGTTCCTGTCCTGATTGGACCTGTTGAAAATATTACAGATGATACCCCTGACGACACATGCCCTTCTTACCATGGACCTGGCGAGGGATTAGCTACCTTTGGCTCCGACTCTCAGGAGTGATTCAGGAGATTAGCTAGTAGACTTACTTAGCTTTCATGTTTTGAGCTTGTTGTATTAAACTTGAGATATTGAGTTGTATTAGAGTTTTGTTTGAGATCATGTTGTTATTATTTTAGTAGTTTAAATTTCTGTTGTTGTTAGTTGGTATCTAGATTTCTGTGTTATCTTATCGTGCTTAGATTGTGATTGAGTATATCATATCTTTTACTTGTCCTCCCTTCGGAGTTGAGTTCTTGGCAAGTACATTATATACACTGCATGAGATTAGTTAGCAACCTAGGACAGCGTTCTACCGCCGACACTGCGGCGTAGGCTGGACGTACCCACTTCTCGTGCCCCTATACAGGGTGCGGGTCGTGACAAAGAAGCAGACTATGCTCTCGCGGTCATCCATGGAATCTGAGTTCTTTGCACTAGATACCGCAGCCGAGGAAGCAGAATGGCTTCGGGAGCTCATGTATGATCTTCCATTGGTTGGAGCGCAAATACCGGCGATACCGATATACTGCGACAACCAGGCGACTGCGGCGGTGGCATCAAATGACCTTTTCAACGAGAAGAAGAGGACTGTGCGGTTGAAGCATAGGGCAGTATACGATCTTATCAAGAGAGGTGTTATTGCAGTAATTGATATTCGGAGTCAGGAGAATCTGGCAGATTCGTTCACCAAGGGCCTCAAGCGCCAGCTGGTCAATGACACAGCTTGTAAAATGGGCTTGAAGGCATTCTGATATTGGATTATTGTATTCCTACCATAAAGTTTTATGCTAATAGTTCAAAGATTTATCTACTAGGCATCTAGCTTTTGGTTCAAGGGAGGACCAATAATCGGAAGAATATCAGGAACGGTGGGTACATGTTCTATTGGGCATGGAGAGGTTACGGACCTATAACCACTGTTGTCTACTGTTGTTTTCTGCGGAAAACAGTTCCTGTGGGAAGGTTGGCTTAATTGCCTTAATGAGTTCTCAGGCAGAGTGAATGCCTGGTATGCTTTACAGGAAGCATGGTAGAACAGCACTACATGGAGTGAAACTCCATGCTACAGTGGGGTGACTCCACGATGAGGTTCCTATATGTGGGGTAATGCCCAGGAATAGGATAAAGCCTCGGCTTTGCAGGCCAAGTCACAGCGGCGTAGCACCGCAAATAGGCAGTTAGCCTAATGCTGTATGTTAAATATAAAGAGGGGTGTAGTCAGCACTACAAAGAGGAGGAGTTCCTCATGTTACAGTGGCACGACACCACCATGAGGTACCTGGTTAGGGATAAAGCCTCGGCCTTGCAAGCCATGTCGTTGCGGTGTAACACCGCAAGGGAGCCTAAGGCTTCATGTTGCGTAGTTTGGCACTACAAAGAGGCGGTTTCCTCATGCTACTGTAGTATGACACTACGATGAGGTTCCCGGTACGGGGTAAGGCCTCGGCTTTAAGCCATGTCATAGCGGCGAAGCACCGTAAGGGATGCGCAAAGCACTTCATGCCATGTCTCTTTATAATGAACTCACCTATAGTGTATGACAGAGATATCAGGCCGTCTCTTGAGGGTAAACTTGTAGACACCCAAAATTATATACTGAAACTAGGCTGGCACAGGGCCTTTAATGTGTAGCCAGAAGCACATGTAACTACATTATGTGAGTGGAAAGAATTTCAGCTATGATGCATAATTCAAGGCTTAGTCCATTCTTGTATTATAGTTTGATTTTTTACTCACGTAGAAAGATTCAAGTCTTAAGTGGCATCTATCCTAAAAGCATAATAGACAGTTACTGTGGGGAATACTCGTACTCATATATATAGAGATATGTGGGGGATTATTGGGTTTGCAGCCTTTTATTTTGGTTTTTAGTCCCACATCGGCTAGAAAGGAATGTGTATCTCCATATATATTAGTATTTTCTCTTTATGGAGATGCACATGTAGTGCACATAGGTGTGTGCCATGTAGGATTAATTATTAATGGTATAAAGGCTTAATCAACAATTAAGAAGCTGTAAGCTTTTTGCTCTTGGAAATTTATTTCCATGGAGCTAAGCTCCGTAGGAGCTTAGCGACTCGGACTCGGACTCGGACTCGGGCTCGGACTCGGGCTCAAGGGCTCATGAGGCGTAATATGGCATTTTGTTGGCGCACTTTGCACTTAGCACGTCAGCATCATCGCTAGGCGCATAGTGCGCTTAAGTTGCGCTCGTTGCACAAGACACTTGCGCGACCACGTTGCGCGGCCTACGCGAGCCCAGTTACGCTGGCCCAGTTACGCAGCCCAGTTACGCAGCCCAGTACGCCCAGTGTGCACAGCGTACGCAGCATGCGTAGAGTGCACAGTGTGCGCAGCGTACGCAGTGTGCGTAGAGTGCGTATGGCTGGCTGCATATTAGAGCGGGAACGGTAGCAGCAGTTGCTGCACGTTCGGGAGTGGTTCTGCCACTACCCTGAAGTTCAGGCAACTGCTTGGCAACCGTCTCGTGGGCTATATATGCAGGTTCTCTCCTCTCTCTGAGGGTAGGAGTAATCAGAATTCCAGGAAGAAAAACTCTAAGTGTCCTTTAACACAACAGAGTAGTGAGCGTGTTCTTTAACACAAACACTAGTACTTTTTAGTACGCGTGGGTTCTGTTACTTCAAACAGAGAGAGAAGAGTAGAGCCATTGCCAGAGGAGTTCGCCGTCTTCCGAGGAGTCAGAAGAGCAGGAGTGTTCCAAGGTTTTCCGTCAACCTTGCTGGTTCCTGGAAGCTGTTCCCAGAGGGCGAATAAAGCTTTGAGCAACGGTGATCATTCACCCTAGCATTTCTATCTCTCGCCTGTCATCCTTCTGTTGCCTTTAGCAGTTTTGTCAGTATCTTCTCTTTAGAAGGCACTACTGCCAGTTTGCTACGATCACGAAAATCTCTTTAGATTATTCGTGTATTACGATATCTTTTTAGATCTCGTAATTTGCAGAATTCTTCTGGATCTCTATTGCAAAACCTTCTTTAAGGAATTCCATTTGAAACGTTGTCTTTACAACTGTTTTAGTTTCTGTATTTTCCATCGAAAAGCGTGCCCCGACGTTCCCGGCAACAACAATCTCAAAGCTTTATTGCTACGATGGAAAATATTAATGCTTCACTCCTAAACACTGACTTCTGTAAGTTAGAGAAGTTTGATGGAGAGCATTATCAAGTCTGGAAGAGGAAGGTTTATCTCACTCTTCAACTCAGAGACGTGGATCACGTGCTTCTTGAAGAGGAACCTACCGTTCCAGATACTGGGTCTGCTGCCGCAATCTCTGCGGCTACTAAACTTCAGGCCAAGTGGCGAAGGAAGAATAGTATTTGCAGGTTGCTTATCCTGAATGCTATGGAGGATTCCCTAGCAGAATCCTATTCTAAGAAGAATATCGCTAGAGGCATATGGGAGTCTCTAGAAAAACTCTACGAAGAAGACAAGAACCGCAGTAAAATATTTGTGGTTGAAAAATATCACAAGTGGTTCTTTGAGGACGAAAAGTCTATGCTGCCGCAGGTAAAGGAGTTCCTGAAACTGCGACAGAAGCTGGAAGACGAGGCGATGTCCCTCCCCGACAAGTTTGTTGTTGGAGGGATTGTCTCAAAGCTCCCCGCTGGGTGGAGCAAGTTCTATGCAAACATGCATAGGAAGAAGTTGGAGATCACCCTTGAAGATCTCCTACAGAAAATCTATGTTGAGGACCAGATGCGGGCTCAACTGAAGGTGGACACACTGTCCAAGCAATTGGCTAACGCCAATCTGGTTCAGACCAAGGAACCAAAGGGAAAGCAGGCAGCTTTCCACAGCAAGAAGAAGAACCCTGACAATCTGAAAGTCAAGGGAACTTCTATCAAGAAAAAGAAGCAAAAGTCAGAAATGCCTTGCTTCAAGTGTGGCAAGAAGGGCCACTTTAAGAATGAGTGTAAAGCAAAGACCAAGCAATCAGAACAAGGAGAGCCTAGTGTAGTGCCCCGTCCCTACATCGTGCCCCGTACTCTGTCCACGGGGTGCGCGAGAAAGGAACACTGTCGCTATCGATTCGGTCGGGACCGATAGGTCGGGATCGGCCGAGTCGATCGAACGGGAACGGTTGAATTAAGACCCATTCCTCGTTATGGAATATCTTCTTCAGAACCAAGTCCCATATTCAGCGGGCTGCACCTCGAGGATTGACTCTGCGGCTGAGTCGGGAGAGACCTTCCGTTGCTCTGCTTTTCACGCCGCTTGAGTTGGTTTTGGCTTTGTTTTCTGAATGCGCTTTCGTGAATATTTTCGATGGTTTTCATGGCTTGCATTTCGAACTCGCATTTCCTATCGAACTCCTTGAATAATGCAGTGTTCTAATTGGTTGCTTATGCGATTTTAGGTAATCGCGTAGGCGACGTCTAGCGCAACCAAGCAAGTTCTCTCGCCGAAGTAAACTCAAGGTGAGTGGCTGATCCTTCTCTTCTCGACCCCCTTCTTAGGCAAAGTCGATAGTGTTGTTGTGAATGAAAAGATAAATGCAAGTGCACGAACACGAATGAATGAGCAAGTTCTCAAAAGAAAAGGTAGGCTATGTCTTAACAACTAAAAATATGTCTTTGCACGGTCATGGACAACTTGTCGACAAGGTGAGCGTTTTCCCGCACGGCAACCCGAGGCCACAGGACCGTTGCGGGCAAAGGAAAACAAATAATTAGCTGTGCTGGGCACGGGTTAGGTGAGGACTTGCAGCGGGGCTCGCTACTCACGCTGAAAGGACCCCGTCTAACAAAAGCTAGAGGAGTCCACGATGGCTCTGGGAGTCAGTGACCAACACACGAAATATTGCACTTGGTATGGAAATGATAACAATTGACAGGGAAGAACATGGTAAGTTTCATAAGGCGCGGCGCGGCCGCCGTCGGTAAGTTTCAACGTAAATTTCACTATGCTTGTCATTACTTGTTTGCAATTCATTAGGATGGTTAGAAACATTCATACTTTAAGTCAATTGAACTCTTCAACCAAATGAGAGCTTGGAACTTAAATAGCCACACACCAGTACAAAGTGTAATGTACTGATCCTCGCTCTCCACGCAGGTACCCCGAACTACGAATGGCGTGCCACTTGAAAGCTCAAGGCGAAGTGAACCCTTTTGAAGCCTCGTCCGCGTGTAAAGGCTTGTTTTCTGGAATCCTTTTTGAAGAAGACCCGCACTCAGTCCAAAAGAAGATGGCGGCTCGACTCGCCTCGATAGCAGGTGGAAAGATGTTATATTTTGCTTGTAAAAATAGGATATAATGTATGGAACGACTATCTCATCGGCGTTCATTTTGTAAGTCGAGTCATGTTGTAGCCCGCGCGACAACGATTGTAAAGGAGTCTATGTAAACGTTTTCTTATCATCAATGAAAAAGTCTATTTCTATTTCAAATGTGTCATTCAATTTCTCTGCGTACTCTAACTTGATGTTGTGTTTCGGATAATCTTATGACTATGCCTTGTGCGATCGCAAATTAGGTTCGCATGGCATCACGCCCGGGGGACGACTATCGATTCTACGGAATCGGGGCATGACATAATGGTATCAGAGCACGGCTTTACATCCTTTGGCCTCGCGTCTAGAGTTCCAAACCTTTGACCTCGCATCGATGAGATAAGTTGTTCCATACAATGAGTCCGTAATAATTTGTGACTGATGTGTTTGCCTTCGTATCGCAGAAGTGACGGAACCCACGGCCGAGCAAGAACAGAGCGCCTCGAGCGGCTCTAGTAGTTCGCATCGTCCGCAGGCCGGACCTTCTAACGATACAATCGAAAGGATGCTGCGCATGATAGAGGCGCAGCGAAACCAGTCCGAGAACCGGCATCAGCAAGTAGAGGAATGACAGGCCCAGTTCGAAGCTCGCTTCGAAGCTCGCTTTGATGCACATGCCAAGCTTCAGCAAAAGCAGCTAGATATCCTGCAGCAGTTCGTCCAGACAATGGCGGCCAACGGAAATTGTACGACTACGCCTACCGTCACCGTGCCGACGATCCAACCATTTGATGTCGACACGGAGGATCCCGAGCGTCAACCAGCGGCACCGAAAAAGTACAACTTTGAAGTGTCAGAATTCAAGAAGGCGTGCCGCACTTCCTTCAGCGGCACCGAGGGTCCTTCCATGGCGATCGATTGGTTGGAAGAGCTGGAAGATCACTTTGAGCTTCTTGGCATTGAAGAATCGAAGCAAGTCGCCTGCGCACAACTTCAGCTACGGTTGAACGCGCACGACTGGTGGGCTATGCGTAAGCGAGCGATCCGACCGGACAACACCACCGCACCGATCTCTTGGGCTACGTTCCGCAAAGCTTTCGAACTCCAGTACCTTCCGTCAGCCGTTCTTCAAGCGAAGGAGAATGAATTCATGCAGTTGAAGAAAGGGAGCAGGACAGTGGAACAGTATGCTGCAGAATTCAACAAGTTGTCTAAGTTTGCTGGCCAGTTTCTGCCGACTGAAGAGTGCCGTGTGCGACGGTTCAAAGTGGGTCTGCGACACTCTATCGGTGCTCATGTCGGGGTCCCGGAGTACAAGACCGTGGGAGAGGCTCTGAATCACGCGCTCCGCCTTGAGAACCTGCATCCTCCCAGTGCTGACGACGTTGTGCGCCACTCCAATCACAAACGTCCTAGCCATATGGGAGGCAACAACGACGCGTCAAATCGTCCAAATAACGGCGGCTACAAGGGTGAGAAGACAATACCTAAGTGCTCCAATTGCGGGCGACTTGGACACCGTGAAAGCCACTGCTTTTTCTGCAACGTTGAATGTTTCGCTTGCGGACAGAGGGGTCACACGGCTCCAAATTGTCCAAGCTTTCGTCAGACTCGTAACGCCCTGCCCCAACAATACCGACAAGAGAATCGAGGACAGGCGCCTCGACCTCCTCCGCCCACTCAACCCGTACCGCAAAATGGCCGAGACCGTCGCCCCAACACTCAGGGCCGCGTCTACGCCATGACTCGAGACGAAGCGATGGCATCAGATACGGTAGTGTCAGGTATACTAAAATTCAATAATGTACCTGCTCGTGTGTTATTTGATTCAGGCGCTTCGTATAGTTTTATATCGGCGGACTTCGCCGTCGAGCACAAATTTTTTGTAATATCATTAGATCTCGACCTTAGCGTAAGCACACCTTCGGGTACACCAATTCTCACAAACTTAGCTTGTGTCGGCGGGATTATCTATATCGGCGGTCAAAAGATCGGTCTGGATGTGATAGTTCTAGATATGAAGGACTTTGACATCATTCTGGGAATGGATTGGCTCGGGCCGTGCAACGCAACTATAGACTGCGCTGAAAAGAGGGTCACATTCCACATGCCTGGAGTACCTGAATTCTGCGACTCGTGTGGTGAGGCGTCGCCGACCTGCATGGTGATCTCCGTAATATCGGCTCGACGGATGCTGCATTCCGGGTGCGAAGGATATCTAGCTTCCGTTCGAGACATACGACAGGATGGTACAAACGCGGGTCAGACCGACGTTGTGGCAGAATTTCCAGACGTGTTCCCGGACGAGCTACCCGGCATGTCGCCCGATCAAGAAATAGAGTTCACCATCGACACATTCCCCGACACCCGTCCGATCTCGAAGGCTCCGTACAGAATGGCTCCTGCAGAATTGAAAGAATTTAAGGCACAACTTCAGGAATTGCTCGACAGAGGGTTTATCCGTCCGAGTGTCTCGCCGTGGGGTACGCCCGTGCTATTCGTAAAGAAGAAAGATGGATCGATGCGACTCTGCATTGACTATCGGGAATTGAATAAAGCCACCGTCCGAAACAAATACCCCTTGCCTCGTATCGACGATTTGTTCGACCAGCTCCAAGGTGCAACCGTGTTTTCGAAGATTGATCTGCGATCGGGTTATCACCAACTCAAAGTCAAGCCAGATGACGTGCCGAAGTCTGCCTTCCGTACTCGCTATGGCCACTACGAGTTCTTGGTAATGCCGTTCGGTCTGACAAACGCCCCTGTCGTCTTCATGGATCTAATGAATCGGGTGTTCCGTCCGTTCGTTGACAAGTTCGTAGTAGTCTTCATCGACGACATCCTCGTCTACTCGAAGGATCGAGCGCAACATGCAGAGCATCTGCGGACGGTACTCCAAACCCTTCGAGAGAATCAGTTGTATGCGAAGATGAGCAAGTGCAAGTTCTGGTTGGATAGCGTCTCATTCCTTGGGCACATCATCTCCGCCGCGGGCATCGCAGTCGATCTGAAGAAAGTCGAGGCAGTTGCTGATTGGAAACGGCCCGCATCAGTTAGCGAAATTCGAAGCTTCCTAGGCTTGGCGGGATACTACCGACGCTTCGTGAAGGACTTCGCGAAGATCGCATCGCCGTTGACTCGCCTCACCCAGAAAGGAGTCACGTTCAAGTGGTCAGACGACTGTGACGCTTCCTTCCAGGAGCTCAAACAACAGCTCGTTTCGGTCCCGATACTTGCTCTTCCTGAAGGGACGGAGGGATTTCAAATCTTCAGCGATGCTTCTGGCCAGGGTTTGGGGTGTGTGCTCATACAGCGGGATAAGGTGATATCTTTTGCTTCCCGGCAGTTGAAGCCGCACGAGAAGAACTACCCCACGCACGACCTAGAACTAGCGGCAATTGTGTTCGCATTAAAGCTGTGGCGTCACTATCTCTATGGCGTGGCGTGCAGGATACGGACCACAAAAGCCTCAAGTATCTCTTCACCCAGAAAGAACTGAATTTGTGGCAGAGGCGATGGCTCGAACTAATCAAAGACTATGACTTATCGATCGACTACACGTCGGGCAAGGGAAATGTGGTAGCGGATGCGCTGAGCCAAAAGTACTTAGCTTCATTATGCATCAACGATCGACTGCTGCGTGACTTGGAAGGAATGGGCATCGAGCTTCGAGTTCGTTTCAGAGACGTAAAACTGGCGCAACTGCGGGTGGAACCGAGCCTACTGGAGAGGATCAAGTCTGCACAGAAGGACGACCCGTACCTGGAGAAGATGCGAAAGCTGATATCGACAGGGAAAGCGTCCGACCTTACAGAGGACGAGTCGGAAGTGTTGCGCGTGAAGGGACGGCTATGCGTACCGGATGACGTAGAACTCAGAAAGGAGATAATGACGGAGACACACTATGCAAAATACTCCTTGCATCCTGGCAGCACCAAGATGTATAAGGACCTCCGCATTGTCTTTTGGTGGCACGGCATGAAGAGGGACATAGTGCTCTTTGTGTCAAAATGTATGGCCTGTCAGCAAGTCAAAGCCGAGCACCAGCGACCGGGCGGGAAGATGCAGAACCTTGCCATTCCAGAGTGGAAATGGGATCACATCACTATAGACTTCGTTGTTGGCTTGCCTAGGACGCCGCGGGGAAACGATGCCATCTGGGTCATCGTCGATCGACTAACCAAGTCAGCATACTTTATCGCCATCAAAGTTACTTGGAGCATCGACCGCCTTGCTCAGATATATCTTGATGAAATAGTTCGGCTGCACGGGGTCCCAGTTTCTATCGTCTCGGATCGGGATGGACGGTTCGTAGCACGCTTCTGGAGTAGTCTACATTCAGCACTGGGAACCAAGTTGAAGTTTAGCTCAGCTTATCATCCTCAGACTGACGGCCAAACAGAGCGGGTGAACCAAATTCTCGAAGACATGTTGCGACTCTGTGCGATCGACTTGAAGTCAAGTTGGGACGTCCATCTACCGCTGGCCGAGTTTGCATACAACAATAGCTATCAGTCCAGCATCCAAATGTCACCGTATGAAGCTTTGTACGGCCGGAAGTGTAGATCGCCTATTTGCTGGGATGAAGTCGGGGAACGGCAGATACTTGGTCCGGAGCTGGTGGAGCAGACTGTGCAGAAGGTCAAGTTGATACGAAAAAGATTGAAGATAGCACAAAGCCGGCAGAAAAGCTATGCCGACACGCACCGACGTCCCCTCGAGTTCTCGGAAGGCGACCATGTATTCCTGAAGGTGATGCCTATGCGTGGAGTTTCCCGGTTCGGTGCGAAAGGAAAGTTGAGCCCAAGATTTGTTGGCCCATTCAAAATATTGAAACGAGTCGCCCCGGTAGCTTACCAACTCGCCTTGCCGCCGGCATTGTCAGAGGTACATGACGTCTTCCACGTCTCGCAATTACGGAAGTACGTGCACGATCCGGGACATGTGGTAGAGTTGGGTAAGCTGGACCTGAAGGCGGACTTATCATATGTCGAAGAGCCGATGCAAATCTTGGAGCGCAAGGATAAACTTCTCCGCAACCGTGCTATTCCTCTAGTCCGTGTCCTCTGGAGAAACCATTCTGTCGAGGAGTCGACGTGGGAGCTTGAGTCTGAAATGAAGGAGAAGTTCCCTTCATTGTTCTCGTAAAGGTAGGTTCTATTCTTAAGTTTCGAGGATAAAACTTTTTCTTAGTTGGTTATGGTGTAGTGCCCCGTCCCTACATCGTGTCCCGTACTCTGTCCACGGGGTGCGCGAGAAAGGAACACTGTTGCTATCGATTCGGTCGGGACCGATAGGTCGGGATCGGCCGAGTCGATCGAACGGGAACGGTTGAATTAAGACCCATTCCTTGTTATGGAATGTCTTCTTCGGAACTAAGTCCCATATTCAGCGGGCTGCGTCTCGAGGATTGACTCTGCGGCTGAGTCGGGAGAGACCTCCCGTTGCTCTACTTTTCACGCCGCTTGCGTTGGTTTTGGCTTTATTTTCTGAATGCGCTTTCGTGAATGTTTTCGATGGTTTTCATGGCTTGTATTTCGAACTCGCATTTCCTATCGAACTCCTTGAATAATGCAGTGTTCTAATCGGTTGCTTGTGCGATTTCAGGTAATCGCATAGGCGACGTCTAGCACAACCAAGCAAGTTTTCTCACCGAAGTAAACTCAAGGTGAGTGGCTGACCGTTCTCTTCTCGACCCCCTTCTTAGGCAAAGTCGATAGTGTTGTTGCGAATGAAAAGATAAATGCAAGTGCACGAACACGAATGAATGAGCAAGTTCTCAAAAGAAAAGGTAGGCTATGTCTTAACAACTAAAAATGTCTTTGCACGGTCATGGACAACTTGTCGACAAGGTGAGCGTTTCCCCGCACGGCAACCCGAGGCCACGGGACCGTTACGGGCAAAGGGAAACAAATAATTAGCTGTGCTGGGCACGGGTTAGGCGAGGACTTGCAGCGGGGCTCGCTACTCACGCTGAAAGGACCCCGTCTAACAAAAGCTAGATGAGTCCACGATGGCTCTGGGAGTCAGTGACCAACACACGAAATATTGCACTTGGTATAGAAATGATAACAATTGACAGGGAAGAACATGGTAAGTTTCATAAGGCGCGGCGCGGCCGCCGTCGATAAGTTTCAACGTAAATTTCACTATGCTTGTCATTACTTGTTTGCAATTCATTAGGATGGTTAGAAACATTCATACTTTAAGTCAATTGAACTCTTCAACCAAATGAGAGCTTGGAACTTAAATAGCCACGCACCAGTACAAAGTGTAATGTACTGATCCTCGCTCTCCACGCAGGTACCCCGAACTACGAAGGGCGTGCCACTTGAAAGCTCAAGGCGAAGTAAACCCTTTTGAAGCCTCGTCCACGTGTAAAGGCTTGTTTTCTGGAATCCTTTTTGAAGAAGACCCGCACTCAGTCCAAAAGAAGATGGCGGCTCGACTCGCCTCGATAGCAGGTGGAAAGATGTTATATTTTGCTTGTAAAAAGGGGATGTAATGTATGGAACGACTATCTCATCGGCGTTTATTTTGTAAGTCGAGTCATGTTGTAGCCCGCGCGGCAACGATTGTAAAGGAGTCTATGTAAACGTTTTCTTATCATCAATGAAAAAGTCTATTTCTATTTCAAATGTGTCATTCAATTTTTCTGCGTACTCTAACTTGATGTTGTGTTTCGGATAATCTTATGACTATGCCTTGTGCGATCGTAAATTAGGTTCGCACGGCATCACGCCCGGGAGACGACTATCGATTCTACGGAATCGGGGCGTGACACCTAGTAAGGTATCTATGATCACTGACGTAATTGCTATGACTGCACAGGTTAATGCAGTAAGGACTGACTCTGACTGGTGGGTAGACACTGGAGTCTCCTGCCATGTCTGCTCCAGTAAGGAGTGGTTCACCACCTATATACCTACTTCTGAAGTGGTTATGATGGCGAACCAAGCACAAGCTGAAGTGCTCGGGATCGGGACGGTGGTGTTGAAGCTGACTTCGGGGAAGTCTCTGACGCTTCAAGGCGTAAAGTACGTACCTGCTATCGCCAAGAACCTGGTCTCGGAAGGCCTACTCTGCAATACAGGCCTCAGGATGGACATCAATGCTGGCCAGATGGTGATGTCTATCAAGGAAACATATTTCGGGAAAGCTTTTTATACTGAAGGAATGTTCAAGATTCAGCTTGTAAATCAGTCCAATGTAATTAATGTAATTAATGAAGTCACTCATTCTGCTTATACTCTTGAGTTGTGGCATAATAGGCTAGGACATGTTCATTGTAAACGAATAAACAGAATGTGTAGTCTAGGACTTATCTCCAAATGTGGGGGTAAGGTAGAGAAATGTGAAGTTTGTGCTCAAACGAAGATCACAAGGAAACCCTTTTCTCGGGTTAATCGAAGTACAGATCTTCTGGAGTTGGTTCACTCCGATATCTGTGACTTCAAACAGTTCTCTACAAAAGCCGGGATAAAGTATTTTATAACCTTCATCGATGACTTCTCAAAGTATGCGTTCGTCTACTTGCTGAAGGCTAAAGACGAAGCATTCAAGAAGTTCAAGGAGTTCAGAGCCGAAGCTGAGCGACAGACTGGACAACAACTCAAAAGGATAAGAAGTGATCGAGGTGGGGAGTACAGGTCTCATGAATTCGCATCGTTCTGTAAGGAACATGGAATTGTCAATGAGACTACGGCTCCGTACTCTCCTCAATCAAATGAAGTAGCTGAGAGGAAGAACAGGACGTTGACAGAAATGATAAATTCAATGTTGTTGACTGTTGGCCTTCCTAAGTGCTACTGGGGAGAAGCTGCATTGACGACCACTTTTATTCTAAATAGAGTACCTCATGCAACTTCAGACGTTACTCCTCATGAACTCTGGTTCAAGGTCAGACCTAACTTGAATGTCATTCGAGTGTGGGGGTGTCTGGCGTATGTCAAGCTTCCAAATCTAAAGATTCAGAAGCTTGGGACAAGGACTACAAAGACAATCTTCTTGGGGTATGCCGAGAAGAGTGATGCTCGGAGATTTCTTGATATTGAGTCAAATCATATCATTGAATCTCGCGATGCAGAATATTTTGAAGACAAGTTTGCAAGGCACAAGAATATTGTTCTTCCGGATGTTCCGGAGAATAATAAGGGTGTACAAGAGACTGAAGTCTTCAATGAAGATGTGGTCCAAGAAGATGTTGTTGTTGATACAACGGTTGAACCAGAACAAGCTGAGCCGTCCGCTAAGCGTGTGAGGAGGCCGAAGGACTTCGGAAGTGACTTTGTCACCTATCATGTGGAAGCAGATCCGCTGACCTATGATGAGGCGATGAAGACCAGAGACACAGTTTTTTGGAAGGAGGCGATTGACAATGAGATTGATTCCATCACCTCAAATAACACTTGGGTGTTGGTTGATCTTCCTGAAGGAGCGAAACCCATCGGATGCAAATGGATCTTCAAGAAGAAGATGAAAGCAGACGGAACTATTGACAAGTTCAAGGCTAGGTTGGTAGCCAAGGGGTTTTCTCAGAAGCAGGGGATTGACTATTTTGACACGTATGCTCCAGTAGCCCGGATGACCACCATCAGAATGTTGATTGCTCTCACAGCAATACATAAGATGGTGATACATCAGATGGATGTGAATACGGCTTTCCTAAATGGCGAGCTGACCGAAGAGATTTACATGCAACAGCCAGAGGGATTTGTCATCAGGTGTCTTGAAGACAAAGTCGGTAAGTTGGTGAAATCCTTGTACGGTCTTAAACAGGCTCCCAAAATGTGGTATGAGAAATTTGACAAAGTTATAAGGTCAAATGGCTACATGGTCAGCGATACGGACAAGTGTGTTTACACGAAGTTTGCTGATGGAAGAGGTGTGATCGTTTGTCTGTACGTGGACGACATGCTTATCCTAGGTACGGATATTAGCTGTGTCACGGAGACAAAGAAATTTATCTCAAGCAAGTTCAGTATGAAGGACTTGGGGGAAGCTGATGTGATCTTAGGGATCAAGATTATCCGGACAGATACTGGACTAGCGCTGTCACAGTCTCATTATATTGAGAAAATGATCACTCGTTATGGGTATCGGGATCTTCGAAGGATCGATACACTGTACAGGTGTGATCTGCAGCTGAAGCCTAATTCAGGGGAAAGCGTCAGACAGTTGGAGTATACAAGCGTAATAGGAAGTTTGATGTATGCTACTACTGCCACAAGGCCTGACATAGCTTTCGCCGTGGGAATGCTGAGTCGTTTCACGAGCAACCCAGGTACTAAACACTGGAAAGCTGCGAAACGGGTTATGAGATATCTCAAGAAGACTCAGACATATGCACTGTACTACAGCGGAGATCCTCCGGTAGTGGAAGGCTTCAGTGATGCCAGTTGGTGCTCAGAGGTGGAGAGCGAGAGGTCCACAGGTGGATACATTTTCACAATGGGTGAAGCTGCTATATCGTGGAAGTCGAAGAAGCAGACTATGCTCTCGCAGTCATCCATGGAATCTGAGTTCTTTGTACTAGATACCGCAGCCGAGGAAGCAGAATGGCTTCGGGAGCTCATGTATGATCTTCCATTGGTTGGAGCGCAAATACCGGCGATACCGATATACTGCGACAACCAGGCGACTGCGGCGGTGGCATCAAATGACCTTTTCAACGGGAAGAAGAGGACTCTGCGGTTGAAGCACAGGACAGTACACGATCTTATCAAGAGAGGTGTTATTGCAGTGATTGATGTTCGGAGTCAGGAGAATCTGGCGGATCCGTTCACCAAGGGCCTCAAGCGCCAGCTGGTCAATGACACAGCTTGTAAAATGGGCTTGAAGGCATTCTGATATTGGATTATTGTATTCCTACCATAAAGTTTTATGCTAATAGTTCAAAGATTTATCTACTAGGCATCTAGCTTTTGGTTCAAGGGAGGACCAATAATCGGAAGAATATCAGGAACGGTGGATACATGTTCTATTGGGCATGGAGAGGTTACGGACCTATAACCACTGTTGTCTACTGTTGTTTTCTGCGGAAAACAGTTCCTGTGGGAAGGTTGGCTTAATTGCCTTAATGAGTTCTCAGGCAGAGTGAATGCCTGGTATGCTTTACAGGAAGCATGGTAGAACAATACTACAAGGAGTGAAACTCCATGCTACAGTGGGGTGACTCCACGATGAGGTTCCTAAATATGGGGTGATGCCCAGGAATAGGATAAAGCCTCGGCTTTGCAGGCCAAGTCACAGCGGCATAGCACCGCAAATAGGCAGTTAGCCTAATGCTGTATGTTAAATATAAAGAGGGGTGTAGTCGGCACTACAAAGAGGAGGAGTTCCTCATGTTACAGTGGCACGACACCACCATGAGGTACCTGGTTAGGGATAAAGCCTCGGCCTTGCAAGCCATGTCGTTGCGGCGTAACACCGCAAGGAAGCCTAAGGCTTCATGCTGGGTAGTTTGGCACTACAAAGAGGCGGTTGCCTCATGCTACTGTAGTATGACACTACGATGAGGTTTCCGGTACGGGGTAAGGCCTCGGCTTTAAGCCATGTCATAGCGGCGTAGCACCGCAAGGGATGCGCAAAGCACTTCATGCCATGTCTCTTTATAATGAACTCACCTATAGTGTGTGACAGAGATATCAAGCCGTCTCTTGAGGGTAAACTTATAGACACCCAAAATTATACACTGAAACCAGGCTGGCACAGGGCCTTTAATGTGTAGCCTGAAGCACATGTAACTACATTATGTGAGTGGAAAGAATTTCAGCTATGATACAGAATTCAAGGCTTAGTCCATTCTTGTATTATAGTTTGATTTTTTACTTACGTAGGAAGATTCAAGTCTTAAGTGGCATCTATCCTAAAAGCATAATGGACAGTTACTGTGGAGAACACTCGTACTCATATATATAGAGATATATGGGGGATTGTTGGGTTTGTAGCCTTTTGTTTTGGTTTTTAGTCCCACATCGGCTAGAAAGGAATGTGTATCTCCATATATATGAGTCTTTTCTCTTTATGGAGATGCACATGTAGTGCACATGGGTGTGTGCCATGTGGGATTAATTATTAATGGTATAAAGGCTTAATCAACAATTAAGAAGCTGTAAGCATTTTGCTCTTAGAAATTTATTTCCATGGAGCTAAGCTCCGTAGGAGCTTAGCGACTCGGACTCGGACTCGGACTCGGACTCGGACTCGGGCTCAAGGGCTCATGAGGCGTAATGTGGTATTTTGTTGGCGCACTTTGCACTTAGCACGTCAGCATCGTCACTAGGCGCATAGTGCGCTTAAGTTGCGCTCGTTGCGCGAGCCACTTGCGCGACCACGTTGCACGGCCCATTACGCGAGCCCAGTTATGCTGGCCCAGTTACGCAGCCCAGTACGCCCAGTGTGCGCAGCGTACGCAGCGTGCGTAGAGTGCGCAGTGTGCGCAGCGTACGCAGTGTGCGTAGAGTGCGTAGTGTGCGTATGGCTGGCTGCATATTAGAGCGGGAACGGTTGCAGCAGTTGCTGCACGTTCAGGAGTGGTTCTGCCACTACCCTGAAGTTCAGGCAACTGCTTGGCAACCGTCCCGTGGGCTATATATGCAGGTTCTCTCCTCTCTCTGAGGGCAGGAGTAATCAGAATTCCAGGAAGAAAAACTCTAAGTGTTCTTTAACACAACAGAGTAGTGAGCATGTTCTTTAACACAAACACTAGTACTGTTTAGTACGCGTGGGTTCTGTTACTTCAAACAGAAAGAGAAGAGTAGAGCCATTGTCAGAGGAGTTCGCCGTCTTCCGAGGAGTCAGAAGAGCAGGAGTGTTCCAAGGTTTTCTGTCAACCTTGCTGGTTCCTGGAAGCTGTTCGCAGAGGGCGAATAAAGCTTTGAGCAACGGTGATCATTCACCCCAGCATTTCTATCTCTCGTCTGTCATCCTTCTGTTGCCTTTAGCAGTTCTGTCAGTATCTTCTCTTTAGAAGGCACTACTGCCAGTTTGCTACGATCACGAAAATCTCTTTATATTATTCGTGTATTACGATATCTTTTTAGATCTCGTAATTTGCAGAATCCTTCTGGATCTCTGTTGCAAAACCTTCTTTAAGGAATTACATTTGAAACGTTGTCTTTACAACTATTTTAGTTTCTGTATTTGCTATCGAAAAGCGTGCCCCGACGTTTCTGACAACAACAATTTCCTCGACGTGATCCCGACTCTGATCAGCAATGAAGACAACCTCGACCTCTCCTGCCCAACAATCGGCATGGAGGTCAGGAGTGTGGTCGAGGCTTTGAGCAACAACAGCGCTCCCGGTCCGGACAAATTTTTTGGGAAATTCTTCGACGCGTACTGGGGGCATCGTGAGTAGTGATGTCGAGAGTGCGATAACTTCTTTTCTCAATGGTATGGAGTGTCCAAGGGCGATCTCTAGCTTGTTTTGTTGCTCATTCTGAAGACCTCCAACCTGACAACTTTTGCGGAGTTCCGGCCAATCAGTGTTTGTAACTTCATCAACAAGGTGATTGCCAAAGTGATTGCTAATAGGATAGCACCGCTTCTCTCCAGGACCATCTCCAGAGAGCAGAGTGGTTTCACTAAAGGAAGGGGGAATGTCGACAACATCCTCCTTGCACAAGAATTGGTGAGTAAGATGGGCAGTAACAATCGCGGTAACACCATTACGATGAAGCTGGATATAGAAAAAGCGTACGACCGTCTTGACTGGCAATACCTCATTTTGATCCTTCGTAGATTCAGGTTCTTGGAGAAGTGGATCGATATTCTCTGACATTCGATTAGCAACTCGTGGTTCTCCATCATCATCAATGGGTCTCCTTCGGGTTTTTTTAAGTCTTACCAAGGAGTTCGGCAGGGCGATCCCCTATCGACCACGTTGTTCATTATCGCTGCCGAGGTGCTTAGCCGAAACATGATGATCTTGCCTCCTCCTACAGTTTTGGTCGGTACTGCACCACCAGTGGTTGCCTGCTGATTACAAACCTATCTTATGTTGATGATATCCTCATTTTCTCATCCGGCGACAAGCGTACCGTCAGAAGGATCTATTAAGTCATTAAACGCTACGAGAGATCCTTAGGCAATGGGTGAGCTCGTTGAAAAGCTGCATCTACGCACATGATGCCACCTCGCCGTCTCTAAGGACCGAGCTTGCTGCCAATACCAGGTTCTACGTCTCCACTCCTCCATTCCGATATCTTGACTGTCCGATCAGTTTGGGGAAGAGGTAGGCCACCCTTTTTGGGCCGTTGATAACCAAAATCCAACGCAGGATTGTTGGATGGCACAATAATATTCTCTCGATGGAAGGGTGTTTAATCCTCATCAAACATGTTCTCGGTTCCATATTGATTTACACCCTCACGGCTTACAACCCGCCGAAGAAGGTCCTAGAGATCATAGAGAACTCTCTCAACTGCTTGCTATGGGGCCATAGAGGAACCGTGGGCAGACACATTGGGCTAGCTAGTCTACCATGTCGAGACTTACCGAGGAAGGAGGGCTTGGGTTGTGCAACCTTTGGCACTTGACGTCCCCCTCATCCGTGAACCTTTCGTCGCAGTTCCGCACGTCTTCTTTCTTGTTGTCAGAATACATGAGCGCTAGGTACTGTCTTCACGTCTACCTCCCTTTGGCCGGTGCCAACAGTGCTGCGACCTCAGTCTGGCGTAGGCTACGGGTCGGGCATGACTTGGGCGAATCTCACATCCAATTGAAGGTGGGACGCGACGATGCCAACATTCTTGGAGAAAATTGGACCAAGGGAGGTAAAGTTTCTCTCTTAATCCAACAGAATACGGTGTCGAAGATTCACCATCTATCGCTGGATGGGAGGTGGGACTTCCAACTCATCGTGCTGCTCTTCGGCCAAGGGGTGGTGGACGGGATTACATAAGATGAACTCCGTTTATCCGACCGATACGACTCGTTCTGGTGGGGCCCCTGGTACGACGGGGTCTTCTCCACCCGTTGTGCATGGAAGACCTCCAAGAACGCCGTCCAGGGCCCCCTAGGTTCCTTTTTCGGTCTGGAGCATCTGGATCCTGAAGAAGTGATCAATACTGACGTGGAGAGTTGTCACGACTCACACCCTAGAGTAAGGGCACGAGACATGGGTACGTCCAGCCTACACCACAGAATCGGCGGTAGAACGCTGTATATAGGGTCTGTAAATACTACGACTAAAACAGATAAATGTACCTATACAGTATATACACTCCGAATGGAGGTGACATAGCAATACAGTCTCATTCACATAAACAAAACTAAGGTAGATAGTATGGAAGGAACATAGGATAGATAAAAGCAGAAAATAAGTTCAAATCCACACAAGTCCAATGCTAAACACAAAGTCACAGAGCAAAGAATATAATATAGTGCTACAGTATGAAAAATACTAGTTGGCTCGCAGGCCAGGCAAACCTAACTAAACTATACTACTCAGGTTGAGCAAAGTCTAGTGGCTCGACTATCAAGCCACGGTCCAAGTGTAATCCATATAACCCGTCCCCATAGTAGGTCGGACAATCAGCCTCTGAATCATCTGTAAAATTATCAACGGTATCCTATCAGAAAAATGAGCAAGTACAAACACTAACAACAGTTTCATGTGAATTGACAAATACTATAAGAGATAGTATAATAAAATACAAGACAAAGATATAGACGACTTGGGAACCATTCGAAAACCGAGTTACAACCCTTAAACCAAACAAGGACCGGGGTTGTAACTCTTCCTTTGAACAGAACTTAGTCTCAAATCATGGTACAGTATAAAGACAGGTAGAGCATGTGAGTAAATGAAATCATAGCATGGTGAGAAGTATAGAAAGTAAAGATAAGCTAGATATAAGATACGATAATAAATGTAAAATGTGTTTGAACTATTAGAGCGATATGTGATCGGCTTTTAGGTAAGTGACAAGACAAGTTATCCACTTGGCCCGGCAATCCGCGGTAACATCAACGGAAAGTCATGCCGGCCAACCTAGATAACAGGCGCACGGAGGTATCTGCTACACCCTACGTGAGGTAAGGGTGGCGCTAGCAAAATAGTGACAGGAGGCTTTGATCACATAATCCCTAATAATTCTCCATCCCCGAATAGTATCACGGATCCGGACATGGCACGTCATGACACAGGGTTCAAGAGCAGGGGGCCAGCCCACTCCCAAATCAATGTCTATATAAGTACAGGAAACACGGAAATATCACATGCCTATATACCAAGAAAGTCCAGGAATAACATCTCATGACAGGATCCGACGTATACTAGTCCGTGAACCGTCGTGTCGGGAATCATGTAAAACACTACCACTGAATCGGATATAATAGATATCAAGACAATAAAAACTATCAGTAAATGTACTCGCCTGTGGTCCTGAGCTGATAAGGTGAACAGACGCTCAGAGTAATCACAGACCTATAATAAGATACTATGAGTCAAACAGGCTTAATACTGAAAAAGGAAGCTAATTCAAGTCATGAATGCAAGTCTAAGTCAAAACTAGGTCAATCTAGGTCAGACTGAGTCATACTAGGTCATACTGGTTCATACTAGGTCATACTAGGTTACTGGGAGTCAATCCAAGTCAAACTAGGTCAAACGGGGTCAAAGGTTGACTTATAGTTGACTTTTGGTCAACTGGTCAACCCTGGTCAACTCTGGTCAACTCTAGGTCAACCTTAGGTCAAACTAGTCTAATGTTGACCAACTGTTGATTTTCAGTTAACTGGTCAACTCTGGTTTGGTTTCGGTCAAATCTAGTCGCTTAAAGGCTAAGTTTGACTCTTGGTTGACTTTTGGTCAAAATGGTCAACCGAAGTCAAAATTAGTCTAGGAGCACTATATTTGATCATTACCAACCAAGGGAATCAAGTTCTAACCCTATCTTAGACTCTAGACTCAAATACCCTATTTCTAGGTAAAACCTATATTACCCTTACCATTACCTTACCATGTATCATATACCACTCCTCACATTATTCTAGCACTCACCCACACAACTCACTCTCACACAACACTCACATATATCACACTCATATAGGCTTTCCTATAGGTTTACACATAGGCTAACCTATAGGCTACTAGCTATACTCACTAGGCTCACACACACACACAAACTCATAACACACACACACATATAGCTGAATTTGTGGACTGATATGGAGTGGTATTAGGACTGATTTTTAGGGGTGTAAGGGGCTGTTATATGGATTGAAGTGTGGGCTGCCATATAGGCTAAAATCTGGACTGATTTATGGCCAAAGTGACATCCACTTGTAGGTGTTTAGGACTGAATTCAAGGGACTGATTTGTGGGTAATTTCAGGACTGATTTAGTGGACTAAAGGGACAGCCATGTAGAGCTTGTGTAGGACCGAATGTTAAGGACCAAAATGGGTTTACATATGGACTAGTTTGTAACAGTCCAAGGGACTGATTTGTGGGTGCATGTATTGGACAGCAATGTGGACTGTTGTATGGGGTTAATGACAGCCATGAATGGTTGTTTTGGGACTGAAATACAGTGAAGGGGACAGCCACTTATAGGAGTTGTTAGGACAGGTTTTGTGGGGGTTTTAGGGACTGCCATGAATGGGTTTAAGGGACTGTTGGAGGGTGAAATATGGACAGCCACTTGGGCTTGTGCAGGACAGCAATCAAGGGAGTTTTAGGGACTGAAATGGCAGCAAAGTGCTGCTGTTTCAGTGGGTTATCCCCCCTTTTTTAGCACCAATCACCATATCACATTCCCCTCTCTAACTCTCCAAATCAATCACTCACTAACCCTCTATACTACCACACAATCTACTCTTTTCCACTCCAACACACACACCAATGACTCCTCCCTTGGCCGACCACTACACCCCATCCAACACCAAGTATCACACCACACCATAATATATATCCACATATATAAGCCAATATATATATATATATATATATATATATATATATATATATATATATATATATATATATATACATATATATATATATATATATATATATATATATATATAAATAAATATATATATATATATATATATATATATATATATATATATATATATATATATATATATATATACATATATAAAAGAAATATATATATATATATATTTTATATATATATATATATATATATATATATATATATATATATATATATATATATATATATATATATATATATATATATAGATAAAAAATATATAGATAAAAAAAAATATATATATAGATTAATATATATACCACCATATATATACATATATAGATATTAGATAATATGATACAATATGATACATAGGAAATACATTCCTAAACACACTTAAAATCTGGAATAAATGTTAGAACGACATTAAATCAATACACAAATAAATCCACGTGTCCAAATAGGGGTTTTCCCATTAGGACATGATCCTACACATAGGACACATCTCTACATCTCCAAATGGACACGAAATGAACACAAATGGAGACACAATCATGGGGGTCATTCCTATGGGTCAAAATCATCCTAATGCATGAGAGAAATGAGAAGGAAAAGGGATTTATACCTCCCGGTGATTCGGATCGAAGAAAAAGCTTCCCGATGCGCCGCCGACACGTAGGAATCCCAAACGGACACGGACAAGCTCCGAATCCTCTCAAACTTGGGTAGCTCCCTCCTTGGCTTGAATGGAGAAGGAAGGAAGAAGATTGTGTAAGAAAATGGAAGGATTTGGTGGAGGAATGATTAGGGATTTGCTCTCAAATCAATTTGGGGAAGAACGAGAGAGAGAATGGAAGAGGGAAAATGATGAGTGGCTATGCCTATCCACACATGTGTGGCCGGCCATAGAGGGTCTTTTGTCCTATTGTGAAAAGTCAAAAAAGCCCCTATACTAATCTATTTGCTAATATATTGGAAATGGGTTAAGTCGGGGCTAGTTTGGTCATTCCTAAAACACTAATCCAAAATAATCCTAACCAAAAGAAATTAGCCTAGTCACTAACTTAAATAACTAACATGTGGGCCATGGCTAACTAGTGTGTGGGTCCCACTAGAGTCAACACTACCCCGGGTCTCCGATACAAGTCGGAATGAGTTGAAATTCGAACCCGACTCAAATAACCCCAAAATAATATCATAAATAAATAAATAATTCCAAAATAATTTTAAAGTGGAAAAATTACCAAAATACCCCTGTTCATGAAAACTGGGGGTGACAAATCTATCCACCTTAAAAAAATTTGTCCTCAAAATTAAAACAAACATACACTGAATCACATGCAGAAACAAAAATTATACCTCAGGGCTCGAAGAGATAAGGGAAATGCTCCCGCATGTCGTCCTCTCTCTCCCAGGTAGACTCACCTGGAGAGTGATGCCTCCATACAACACGAACCAAGGGTATAACCTGGTTCCGGAGCACCTTCTCCCTACGATCCAGAATCTCCACTGGCTGCTCTGGATAGTGAAGAGTAGGCCCCACCTCGATCGCTGAATGGTCCAATACATGGCTGGGGTCCGCCACGTACCGTCTCAGCTACGACACATGGAACACGTTGTGTACCCCCTCTAGCGTAGGTGGCAAGTCTAGTCGATAAGCCACTGCACCGACCCTCTCAAGGATAGTGAAAGGTCCGATGTAGCACGGACTAAGCTTCCCACCTCCGCCAAAGCGAATCGTGCCCTGTGTCGGAGAAATCTTCAGGAACACCAAAGCACCAGTCTAGACATAAAATAAACTCAGCACATAAGACAAACAAAATCACAAGCATCACAAACAGGAACTGAAACTAACCTCGAACTCTAACGGTCTTCGGTAGCTATCGGCCCAATGTCGCTGCCTATCCTGAGCCACCCGAAGTCTGTCTCTAATCAACCTGACCTTCTCAGCTACATCCACTACCATCTCGGGTCCAAGCAGCACTCTCTCGCCAACATCGTCCCATGACAAGGGAGTACGGCATCTCCGTCCGTATAAGGCCTCGAATGGCGATATCTCTATACTGGCCTGATAGCTGTTCTTGTAAGCAAACTCTACCAGGTGAAGATGTTCCTTCCAAGAACCCCCGAAATCAAGCACACACGTACGAAGCATATCCTCCAATGTCTGAATAGTCCTCTCCAACTGTCCGTCTGTCTGGGGGTGATAAGCGGTACTAAACTTGAGCGAGGTGCCCAAGCTAGCCTGTAAACTCCTCCAGAAGTGGGAAGTGAAATAACTATCTCGATCTGAAACTATGCTCACAGGAATCCCAAGCAATCGTACGATCTGACGAACATACAGCTCTGCCAACCTCTCCGTAGACAATCCTACCTTGAAAGGCAAAAAGTGGGCCAATTTGGTCAATCTATCGACTATGACCCAAATCGCGTCTTTCCTTCCTGGAGATCGTGGAAGTCCGGATACAAAGTTCATGGTGATGTGCTCCCACTTCCACCCAGGAATGGGTAGTGGCTGTAGCAATCCACCAGGCCTCTGCCTCTCGGCCTTCACCTGCTGACAAACCAAGCAGCAAGATACAAACTGAGCCACCTCGTGCTTCATGCCGTACCACCAAACGTGTTCCCTCAGATCTTTGTACATCTTGTTGGAACCAGGATGCATAGAGTACCGAGAGCGATGAGCCTTCTGAAGAACCTCCTCCCGAAGCTCTCCACTTGGAACGCACAGTCTAGCACCGTGCCGCAGCGACCCATCTTCGACAATAGAGAAATCGTCGAGCAACCCTACCCGCACCTGCTCCCTGATGCTCCTCAGGGCAACATCATCATACTGTGCTGATCTGACTCTGTCCATCAACTCAGACTGAATCTGTAAACCCCACATCTACATCTCCATGCCCGAAATAATCACCTCAATTCCCAAACTGTCCAAGTCAGCCAAAAGATGACGGTCTGCTGTCAGATACATAGCTACTGGATACCTGCTCAAAGCATCTGTAACTACGTTGGCCTTTCCTGGATGGTACTGCAAGGCGATATCAAAATCCTTTATCAGCTCGAGCCAACTTTTCTGCCGCATGTTCAGCTCCTTCTGAGTGAACACGTACTTCAAGCTCTTATGATCAGTGAAGATCTCAACCCGCTCTCCATACAAGTAGTATTTCCACAACTTTAAGGTAAAGATGACAGCGGCCAACTCCAGATCGTGAGTCGGGTAGTTCTTCTCATGAGGACGTAACTGCCTAGATGCATAGGCAATCACCTTCCCGTGCAGCTGAAGAACACAACCCAAACCCCTGCCAGAAGCGTCGCTGTAGATCGAGAAACCACCGGTCCCAGACGGTAATATCAAGATCGGAGCTGATGTCAACCTCTTCTTCAGCTCATCGAAGGCGGCCTGACACTCCTCAGTCCAGACGAACTCCACGTCCTTCCTGGTGAGTCTAGTCATCGGCTCCGCAATCAGCAAAAAGTCCTGGACGAACTTTCGATAGTAGCCCGACAATCCCAGAAAGCTCTGAATCTCGACAACTGTACTAGGTGTAGACCAAGACTCTACCGTAGCAACACTACAAGAAAAAACCCCTTTTACAATGTTCCATCTACAATACTTCATAAAAACGTTGTAAATATGTAGGGTCTTCTACAACCTTTATTGTAAAAACGTTATGAAATACAGGTGCAAACAACGTTTTATATTCAAACATTAAGGCTTCTACAATGGTCATTCACAAAAGTTGTGTATTACTGTCTTCAACAACATTTTTTTAACATTGTAGCATTTTTTAATTTTGACAATGTTTATTTAATGTTGTCCAATTTTTTAACGTTGTAAAATTCCTGTAGTGCAATCTTCTTCTGGTCTATTGAGATCCCGTGCTCGGTCACAACATGACCCAAGAACTCGACCTAGTCCAGGAAGAACTCGCACTTCGAAAGCTTCCCGTACAACTGCTCCCTCCTCAGAGTCTCGAGCACAATCCTCAGATGCTCTTCGTGCTCCTCCAGCGTCTTCGAGTAGACTAAGATGTCATCAATGAAGACCACCACAAACTTGTCAAGGTACTGATGGAATATCATGTTCATCAAGTTCATGAACACTGCTGGGGCGTTGGTCAACCCAAATGGCATGACAGTAAACTCGTACTGGCCGTACCGAGTCCGAAAATCTATCTTCGGAATGTCTTCCTGCTTCACTTTCAGCTGATGATAACCGGACCTCAGGACTATCTACAAAAACACTCTAGCGCCGCTCAACTGATCGAACTAGTCGTCAATCCTCGGCAACGGATACTTGTTCTTGATAGTGAGGTTGTTGAGCGCCCTGTAATCGATACACATGCGCATCGTACCATCCTTCTTCGGTACAAACATGACTGTCGCTCTCCAAGAAGATGAACTGGATCTGATGAATCCCTTGTCCTGCAGCTCGTCGACCTGCTTCTTCAGCTCTGCCAACTCGCTGTTGTTGACCCTATAGACGTGCTGTGAGATAGGCTCAGCGCACAGCACTAAGTCTATAGAGAATTCAATGTCTCTATCTGGCGGCATCCCAGGCAACTCTTCGGGAAAAACATCCATGAAATCAGCTATCAATGGATGCGATAATGCCTGCCCCGCCAGCAAAGCTCCATAGAACCCATCTCCCGGCTCAGCTGCTCCCCTCGCAAACACAATCTCTGGCTCTCCCGGCAGCCTAAACAGAATCCTACCTCCTCTACAGTCTATACTATCATGGTGCATGCTTAACCAATCCATTCTGAGTACCACATCGTACCTCGGAAGGGGCATTACGAGCAAGCACGCACCCAAATCCCGGCCTCCTATAATAACTCTCCGCCCCTTGCAGATATTGTTAACCAGGATTATGCCTCCCCCGGTCAATATCTTGCAATTCCTACCCAAGGGTTCAGCAATAATGTTATGTCTCAGAGCAAAGGAAACAGACACAAAACTATGAGTAACACCGGAATCAAACAAGGCAAAAGCAGGGAATGAATCAAGAAGAACGTGACCTGCCACAATGTCACCCACTGGCTCTGTCTCCTCCTCTGCTGTCAAGGCGAACACTCTGCCTACAGGGGCTCCCCTCTGGTGCTGTGCAAAATACTGCTGCTGGGTCTGGAGTGGAGGACCTCTCTGCTGAACTGCTGGTCCTCTGGCCTGCTGCGCTCTGTCCTGGCCTTCTCGGGCTCCACGAAGACGGAAATCCTTCAGCTTGTGATCGGATGCCCCACAATATAGGCAGACGCCCAACCTCTTCCTACAGACCTCTCGAGTGTGTCCCGGCTTCCCGCAGAAAGCGCACTGAGTAGCCTGCCTCTGGCCCTATTCCTGGTGCTGTTGGGCACGTGCCGGTGCCTGCTAAAACTGCAACTGAGGCTGCTGCTGAATCTGTCTCTGCTGGAAATGAGGGCGCTTTGCCGTCCCCGCACTCGAGCTGGCTACGAGAACATCACTACCCCTCTTCGGCTTGAGGCCGAAGTCCTCTTCTGCAATCTGTGCCTCCATCAAGATCTGCTCGAAGGTCGTGTCACGTCTCCCTGAGGTACGAGTGCGCACTGCATGTATAAGGCCCCTCCAGAACTTTCGGACCTTGCACCCCTCATCCTGGACCAAACTCGGTACAAACCTGCTCAGGCAGAAGAACTCCGCTGCATACTCGTCTAGCGACGAGTTCCCCTGCACCAAACTGGCAAACTGTCCCTCCAAAGCTGTCAAGGCTACATCCGGGTAGAACTTCTCCTTAAAGAGCTTCCTGAAGTCCTCCTAAGACAAACGCCTCATCGACGCACGTGGATCCATGCGGTACCAAGTCAGCGCTATATCGAAGAACTGGCTCGCTGCAGACGTCACCCAAAGTCCTCTCGGGACCTCTGCCAACTCCAGATTCTGTTGGACATCCTCCAGCCAGTCATCCGCATATAGGATACCCTCGGTACCCTTGAACTCCCTCGGGTTCATCTTTTTGAAGTCTAGGTGCGTACCGGGCCTCCCTTGACCCTGCTGCTGTACTGGTGCTCCCTGAACTGTACCCGGTGCACCTCTCTCTACTGCTGCCATCGCCAGCTGATGGGAGTTCTCCATGGTCCGCCGTAACAACTCTGCCTGTGCACTCTGAGTCTGCAACATCTGCTGCAGAAGGGCCATCACCCCCTGAGTATCTGTCGGTAGCGGAGGCGGCAGTGGAAGAACATCAGGAATGACCATGGACGGTCCCGCTACTGGAGGTGGAAGACCTCCTGGAACCGTCACTGCTGCTCCCGCCTGAAGGACAGGAACTGAGATGGCAGCTCCCTCAGCTGTAGCTCCCGCAGCCGGAGGTGGAAGACCTCCTGGGACTGCCGCTGCTACTCCTGCCTGAAGGACAGGAACTGGGGCTACTGCCCTCTCGACTGCTACTCCCGCAGCCGGAGGTGGAAGTCCTGCCGGATCGGGCCTCTCCGGAACAGCACTAGATTCGGCTGCCTGAGAGCGAGTAATCGTCATCCTGAGGATAGATTGAAACAAGGAATCAATATAGCACATGATAGGGAATATCAAAGAAGGACAATTAAATTTAATATAAAAGAGTTGTCATGGTAATCAAAAGATCAGAAATTTCCTAGAATGTGATTGAGTAACTCCTACCATACCCTAGATCCTACGTCCTAATTGCAGGCTCGTAATTAGGACTCTAAGTCGAGCACCATTACGTGTCACGACCCGCACCCTAGAGTTAGGGCACGAGAAGTGGGTACGTCCAGCCTACGCTGCAGTATCGACGGTAGAACGCTGTCCTAGGTCTCATGCATCTAATAGTATAAGTCTAAACAGTTTATACTCCCCGAATGGGGGTAACATAGCAGATACAGACTCAATCACATCTAAGGTAGAGCATGATAAGGATAGATAAAACATGAAATCCAAAAGGGGTACAACAGAGAGAAATCTAAGTGTCTAAGATACACAAATCCAACAATACATCTCAAATCTCCAAACTCAGATACAGTAATCCATAAGGTAAATACAACTCTAGACAATTGAAAATAGCTAACTAAACAACCTCTAATGTGTCTCCTCTAGGCTAGCAGGCAATCTCCAAGCTATCTTTAAAATTTATCAACGGGTCCAGTCAGGACAGGAGCGAGTACAGTACATCTCAACAATATCATAACAAGTTAGGAAATATAAACATGCTAGAGAGTAAGATACAGGATCTGAAGAAATAACATGATGAAAAAGAGAGAGACTGTAAGTAAATAGCTACACTATATAGAGAACTATCAGTGACTAGTGATTCAGAGCACAACATGGTTATGTAAACGGCACGATGTTGTACACGAGTAATCTACAGAGGTTGTATACGAGTAATCTACTGGATTGATTACATAACCACTTCTACTCCCCCGCCCCAATCAATATACAAGGATCTAGATATGATATGTTATTGCACACGAAGTATAGTCGCATACGAGATCATGTGAATACATGAATATACATAATTTCACACGATTTGTACACGAATGTCACAAATACAAGGAGTACACGATGCTCACGATAAAGTACACGAACACGAATACCCGATGTATCCGCTAAGGGGATAACATCGCACAACAAGATCCATATAGTAGTAATCCGTGTTTCCAACGTGTCAGCATCATGTAAAGTAATCTAAAGCAGGAAATATAATCCTAAACAAGATATGAAATGATCAGAGAATGTACTCGCCTGGTGTTTGAATGTCCAAAGTAAATATACTGTCCGAGGAGAGGTGTCTGGCTCCTAATCAGAACAGCACAAGTCATAACATGTCCAGAAGGGTAATATAAAGCACTACAATGCATTCTACATGAATCTAGGTCAAACTAGGCCAAAGTCAACCCTTGGTCAACTCTGGTCAACTGTACTAGTCAAACTAGGTCATGTCCTAACCCAGCAAGTCTTACTAGGCCTAACCAAGACTATCCTAGCAAGCACACATCAATACAAGGCTATACAAGCCAACATACACTCAACTCTATATAGCATGCAATTATTCAATACTCAAATAGGCAAGAATTCACATTAGATATATACTAGGTAATCTATTACTTTAAGCTATACATGTCTACACATATATACACATGCATATATTGGTATTCAAC
Organism: Iris pallida; assembly: GCA_029216955.1. Lineage (NCBI taxonomy): Eukaryota > Viridiplantae > Streptophyta > Magnoliopsida > Asparagales > Iridaceae > Iris > Iris pallida. Next base: position 10,175,310 of record JANAVB010008798.1, read on the forward strand.
ATTAGGTCTATAATCATGGCATTTCAAATGGCTGTATAAACTTATATATTACAATACAATATGCTAACATATATATAATATACATACATAGCTAAGTTAACTATATTCATAAATACTTATTTAAGAGGCTATGTGTGTGTATGTGAACATGGAAAAGGGGTAAGTGAGGGTTAAATGGGCACAAATAGTGTATACATATCAAATAGTTTTAAAGTGTAAGTGAACAAAGTATCAAGTGTGATAGTGTCAACATAGTGTAAGGGGTACATGAGGTAATATAAGATTTGTGTTAACATAGAACATTACATCTCATTAACTTGTATATTGCATACATTACATCTATTATTACATTATATTCATGCTTGCAATCATTCATCATTCATTTATTCTCTTGCACTACTATATGCACCATACATTATATACTATGGAACCTACATATTCATTACAAGCCATACTTATACATGCTTACATTAGATAGGATACTTATACCTCATACATCATTTATTTAACCATTTACTCATGCTTGCATTCTCTATTTAGTTACATAATGTATGTACATTAACATGGGTTAAAATCAAATAGAACATTATATTACACACAAGGGTGCACAAAATGCATATGCCGAATAGTAACTCCGACTAATAATCAATACTGTACCAACTCAGCATGAATTAAATTCTAGGATTAAATTATGTTATAGATCTATGTGTTAGCTTTCCGAAACTTCAAACGGATCGCGTTTTCGTTTTCGAAAACTCCCGAAATCGCAAAAACATCGAGAACGCGTTTGTCTTTCGTACAGCTGACACTCAAATAATTCTCCAGAAAGTTACAGAATGAATTAGGCCTATTAATATATGTTTTTGGAAAGCTAACTTCAATACGCTTCTTTTAAAAAAAACGGAAGACTAAACCGAGCTTTGAGCTAGAAGTTATGACATTTCTAAGTTAGGGCTGAAATTAAAAACGTGGATAAAAATCATGACGGATTTAGATAGTTTGAGCCAAAAGAATACACAATATATATCCTAATTATCCACAACAATAATAGCAATAATAATATGAGGAACCACACTCACAAACTTGATTATATAATCATCATGAACCATTTATTACATATATAAATATAGATACACTCTCATTACAATATATACATATATATATATATATATATATATATATATATATATATATATATAAAATAAAAATAAAAAAAAATATATATATATATATATTTATATATATATATATATATATATATATATATATATATATATATATATATATATATATATATATATACAAACACAAATCTATATATGTAACATGAACACATCTATAAGATATACATTAATGAAATATAAAGTACTCAAGAACACATCTCTACATATTCAAATCTGAGATTTAATATGAATTAATTCATTTAATCAATATTTTAAATATAAAGTGTGTCCAAGTTTGGAGGTTTTCTCCATGGACACAAGACACAACAATAATACAATAGAAATCCCTAAAGGACACATAATGGACACAAGAGGACACAAAAATAGGGACACAACAATGGGGGTCATTCCTATGCTTAAAACTTTCCTAAATGCAAAATGGAGAAATAAAAGAGAAGGAAATATTACCTAAAGGAGAGAAAATCCAAAGAGAAAGGCTTCTTCCTTGGGAGAGCTTGAGAGCACTTGGGGAAGAAGACTTCTCAAAGAAAGGAAATGGGATGAGAGTCCTATTAGAGCCGGCCACAATGGTTATATCCCCCCTTCATTGAATATTACAAGTTTGCCCCTCCCGTAGTTACAAGTATTTAAAACAATTTTGGTTAGGGTTTGGGGGTAAAAGGGTCAAATAAAAAAAACTCTAAATGGTTAACCTAATAATTAGGATTATGACTAATCTTTCTAACATGACTAATTAAAATATGGGCCATGGCTAACTAATGCATGGGTCCAACTAGAGTTTAAGTTACCCCGGGTCCCCGTTATAAGTCGGATTGAGATGAAATTCGAACCCGACTCAAATAACCCCAAAACAATATCATAAATAATAAAATAAATATCAAAATAATTCAAAGAGGTCAAATACAAAATATCCTTAGGCCAGAAATGATATTAAAATATCATAATCACATGGTTAGGCTCTAGGTCAAACAGTCTCTATGGTTTCACTAGCAAAACGTCAAAACCACAAGTCATTGATTTAAATAATTTTAAAATGATTTAAAATCACCAAAATCATATCGTGAATTAAATATCATTATTAAAATAATTATAAACACAAAATTTTAAAATTACCCTTATTTGGAAAACTGGGTGCTACATTACGAGATCGTACTAGTTGCGACACTGACCTGCATGGGCCACCACAAAAACATGTCACGACCCGCACCCTAGAGTAAGGGCACGAGACGTGGGTACGTCCAGCCTACGCCGCAGAATCGGCGGTAGAACACTGTATATAGGGTTTGTAAATACTACGACTAAAACAGATAAATGTACCTGTACAGTATATACACTCCGAATGGAGGTGACATAGCAATACAGTCTCAATTACATAAACAAAACTAAGGTAGATAGTATGGAAGGAACATAGGATAGATAAAAGCAGGAAATAAGTTCAAATCCACACAAGTCCAATGCTAAACACAAAGTCACAGAGTAAAGAATATAATATAGTGCTACAGTATGAAAAGTACTAGCTGGCTCGCAGGCCAGGCAAACCTAACTAAACTATACTACTCAGGGTGAGCAAAGTCTAGTGGCTCGACTATCAAGCCATGGTCCAAGTCTAATCCATCTAACCCGTCCCCATAGTCGGTCGGGCAATCAGCCACTGAATCATCTGTAAAATTGTCAACGGTATCCTGTCAGAAAAATGAGCAAGTACAAATACTAACAGCAGTTTCATATGAATTGACAAATACTATAAGAGACAGTATAATGAAATACAAGACAAGATATAGACGACTTGGGAATCATTCAAAAACCGAGTTACAACCCTTAAACCAAACATGGACCAGGGTTGTAACTCTTCCTTCGAACAGAACTTAGTCTCAAATCATGGTACAGTATAAAGGCAGGTAGAGCATGTGAGTAAATAAAATCATAGTATGGTGAGAAGTACAGAAAGTAAAGCTGAACTGGATATAAGATACGATAATAAATGTAAAATGTGTTTGAACTATTAGAGCGATATGTGACCGACTTTTAGGTAAGTGACAAGACAAGTTATCCACTTGGCCCGGCAATCCGCGGTAACCTCAACGGAAAGTCATGCCGGCCAACCTGGATAACAGGCACACGGAGGTATCTACTATACCCTACATGAGGTAAGGATAGAGCTAGCAAAATAGTGACAGGAGGCTTTGATCACATAACCCCTAATAATTCCCCATCTCCGAATAGTATCACGGATCCGGACATGGCACATCATGACACAGGGTTCAAGAGCAGGGGGCCAGCCCACTCCCAAATCAATGTCTAAATAAGTACATGAAATACGGAAATATCACATACCCATATACAAAGAAAGTCCAGGAATAATATTTCATGACGGGATCCGACGTATACTAGTCCGTGAACCGTCGTGTCGGGAATCATGTAAAACACTACCACTGAATCGGATATAGTAGATATGAAGACAATAAAAACTATCAGTGAATGTACTCACCTGTGGTCCTGAGCTAATAAGGTGAACAGACGCTCAGAGTAATCACAGACCTATAATAAGATACTATGAGTCAAACAGGGCTTAATACTGAAAAAGGAAGCTAATTCAAGTCATGAATGCAAGTCTAAGTCAAAACTAGGTCAATCTAGGTCAGACTAAGTCATACTAGGTCATACTGGTTCATACTAGGTCATACTAGGTTACTGGGAGTCAATCCAAGTCAAACTAGGTCAAACGGGGTCAAAGGTTGACTTACAGTTGACTTTTGGTCAACTGGTCAACCCTGGTCAACTTTGGTCAACTCTTGGTCAACCCTAGGTCAAACTAGTCTAATATTGACCAACTGTTGACTTTCAGTCAACTGGTCAACTCTGGTTTGGTTTCGGTCAAATCTAGACGCTTAAAGGCTAAGTTTGACTCTCGGTTGACTTTTGGTCAAAATGGTCAACCGAAGTCAAAACTGTCGTGTTGTCAGGTTGGTCATGTCAGGAGTGCACCACTACGGGTCACTGTCGTGTTATGCTAGTTCCTTGTCATACCATACCATGTACAATAGTCATTCCAAACATATTAAGTAAAATCAAGTTCATGACAAAAGACGTAAGGATATAAAATGGGCATAAAATATCTAATAAAATATCAATATACAGGGCTATAGAAGAGCCAAGCTTACGAAAAAATAAAACCAATCTCCATGATTGGACAGATTGCGCAAGGGTCCCTGGGGTCGGGTTGCGCAGGAGTCAAGTGCGCCAGGGGTGGTTGGCGCAGGAATGGTTGGCGCAGGAATGGATGGCGCAGGGTTGGATGGCGCAGGATTGGATTATGCATGAGCAGACTCCGCAGGAGTGAACTGCGTAGGGGATTAGATTGCGCATGAGCAGACTGTACAGGAGTGAACTGCATAGGGGATTAGATTGCGCATGAGCAGACTGCGCAGGAGTGAACTGCGCAGGGGATTAGATTACGCACGAGCAGACTGCGCAGGAGTGAAGTGCGCAGGAATGGTTGGCGCATGGGGATGAGTGCAGTTCGCCAAGGGGCAATCAACGCGGTAGGCGCTGCGCTAAAGAGCGCAGGCCGAGAGGGGATGCGCAGTCCAGCACTGCGCTAAAGAGCGCAGGCTGCAGTCTTCTTTTTCAGGCCGAGAGGAACACCTCAAGAACACCAAAGTTCAAATCTTGATATCTTGGTCAAATCAAAACCAAATCTAGATTTCCAAGGGTCTAACTTGAGTAAAATTGAATTCTCTTCCACATGGAAGCATCAAAACCCACAAAAATCCAACCAAAATAGATCAAAACCATGTAAATCCAAAAATAGTTAAAACCTAGATCTAGAACAATGGAGACTCCAAATCACAAAATGTCAAGCATTAATGTTGATCATCATGGCCTAATCTAGCTAATGAACAAATAAAATGTGGTTCTCATGTGGTGGCAAGGTGCACTTGCCTATGGGTAATGGTGTTGTGTAGAGAAAGGAAGAAGGAGAAGAAGAAATTAATGGAGGGAAGTAATGAGAAGAGAGAGTGTTAGGTGGGGATAATAAAGAGGGTGGGTTGTGGTGGAATGAGGGTTGAACATAGGCTAAGGTGTTCCAATGCACGTTAAACCAAACGAAACCAATTCTCCTCCATAAAATAAACCAAGCTAGGTAAAACCCAATTACGAGAACCAAAATCTGCAAGTCAAGCCAATTACAAGTACATGCCAAAATCCGAGAAAATTAATACAGGTCTGAAATACATGCAAGCTTGACAAAATACGTATTCAGAATATGGATGTTATAACTCTACCCACCTTAAAAGAATTCCGTCCTCGGAATTTAATTAAGAGGCTAGAGAGACAATGACAAACTATATTAATCACAGGCAAGCTATAACCAGGCAAGCAATCAGACAATCATACATGCAAGCTATACTAAACAGTCAATCAAACAATCACGTATGCAAGCAAGGATGGAAGGCATAAGGCATAAGGAAGACATTATACCTTATGAGTCAAACAGGTAGGGATATCGCGATCGGATGTCGTCCTCACGCTCCCACGTTGACTCACCTAGAGAGTGATGACCCCAAGCAACACGGACTAAGTTAATAGTCTTGTTCTTGAGTGTCTTCTCCCTCCGATCCGATATAGACACGGGCCTTTCCTCATACGAAAGGTTGGTACCAACAACCAGTTCCGAATGGTCTAGGATGTGGCTCAGGTCCGGGACGTACCGTCATAATTGGGACACATGGAATACATGATGCATCTCACTTAGCGATGGCGGAAGAGCAAGACGATAGGATACATCTCCTACTCGCTCCAGGATATCGAACGACCCTATATACCTAGGACTAAGCTTTCCCCGTATGCCAAAGCGAATGACGCCGCGGTTAGGCGAGATCCTAAAGAATACATGGTCGCCGATAGCAAACTCCAAGGGACGTCGATGAGCATCGGCCCAATGCCGCTGGCGATCTTGGGCAACTCGAAGACGATCTCTGATCCTTCTGACCACTTCAACTGTCTGGGCAATCATCTCTGGACCAAGCATCTGCCTCTCTCCGACATCATCCCATGCTAGCGGGGATCTGCACTTCCTACCATACAGAGCCTCGAACGGAGCCATCTGGATACTGGCCTGGAAACTATTGTTGTATGAGAATTCCACAAGATGCAGGTGATCTTCCCACGAACCACCGAAGTCAAGTGTACATAATCTCAATATGTCTTCAAGAGTCTGGATAGTGCGCTCTGACTGGCCATCTGTCTGCGGATGATATGCCGAACTGAACTGGAGACGAGTTCCCAAACTCTCTTACAAGCTACGCCAAAAGTGTGACGTAAACCTTGAATCTCGGTCCAAGGTGATACTGACGGGCACACCATGAAGCCTGATAATCTGCCTGAGGTATATCTCTGCCAACTGAGCCGTAGACTGACCAACTCTGAAGGGAAGAAAGTGAGCCACCTTCGTGAGCCTGTCAACTATAACCTAAATAGCATCTCGACCAGCTGGAGATCTGGGCAATCCAGTCATAAAATCCATGGTCACATGCTCCCACTTCCATTCTGGAATCGACAAGGGCTGAAGAAGTCCAGCGGGCCTCTGATGTTCAGATTTAACCTGCTGGCAAACCAAACACCGAGAGACAAACCGGGCTATCTCCCTCTTCATACCATTCCACCAGAAGTGCTGACGGATATCACGGTACATCTTTGTGCCACCGGGATGAATAGAATACTGCGAACTGTGAGCTTCTGCCATGACTTCCTGTCTGATATCTCCACTGGGTACACAAAGACGAAAGCCGTGTCGAAGTGTACCATCTTCATGAATGCATAACTCTGGCCTTCTTCCTGCCTCACACTCTGCTCTGAGCCGCTGAAGCTTGGAATCTGTAGACTGTGCCACTTGGATCCTCTCAACTATGCTGGACTGAATCTGTAGACTGGCCATCAATGCCACGTTGGAAGGAAGAACCACTTCAATTCCCATATTCTGAAAATCTGCTAATAACTCTGGTTGCGCCGACAGGAAATAAACTCCGGCTCTCCGGCTCAACGCATCTGCTACAACGTTGGCCTTTCCTTGGTGATACTGCAAATCCACATCGTAGTCCACCAATAGCTCAAGCCATCTTCTCTGCCGCATATTAAGGTCCTTCTGGGTGAAAACATACTTCAGGCTCTTGTGATCAGTAAATATCTCCACTCTATCTCCGTACAAGTACTGCCGCCAAAGCTTAAGTGCAAACACTACTACTGCTAGCTCCAAGTCATGGGTCGGGTAATTCTTCTCATGATCACGAAGTTGGCGTGATGCATAAGATATTACCTTCCCATGCTGCATCAAGACACACCCCAATCCTCTGCCTGAAGCATCGCAATAAACTGTGAATCCTCCGGTCCCATCTGGAAGCGTGAGAATGGGAGCCGTTATCAAACCTCGCTTCAACTTCTCAAATGATTCCTGACACTCTGCTGTCCAAACAAACGGCACATCCTTATGAGTCAACTGAGTCATCGGCGCTGAAATCCTTGCAAAATTTGAAATAAATCGCCGGTAGTAGCCGGCCAATCCAAGGAAGCTGCGAACCTCTGCCACTGAACTAGGTGCTGGCCAAGTCTCGATAGCCACAATCTTCTGGGGATCCACTTCTACTCCTCCTCGAGTAATGATATGACCCAAGTACGAAATGCAATCGAGCCAGAACTCGCATTTACTGAACTTGGCGTACAACTGGTGCTCCCTAAGCGTCTGAAGGACGATTCTGCGATGCTGCTCATGCTCTGCTTCGCTCTTACTGTAGACCAAGATATCATCTAGGAACACTATCACGAACTGATCCAGGTAAGGCATGAAAATACGATTCGTGAGGTCCATGAATACGGCCGGTGCATTGGTCGCTCCAAAGGGCATAACAAGGAACTCCCAATGTCCATACCTCGATCTAAACGCTGTCTTCGGGATGTCCTGCTCTCTGACTCTGATCTGGTGGTATCCTGACCGGAAGTCTATCTTCGAGAACACTGAAGCCCCTTTAAGTTGATCAAACAAGTCATCTATCCTCGGGAGAGGGTATCTGTTCTTGATTGTCACTGAGTTCAAGGTACGATAATCTACACATAACCTGGACGTACCATCCTTTTTTTTTTTCACAAGAAGCATCGGGGCTCCCCAAGGCGATCCACTTGCACGAATGAATCCCTTGGTCCTGAGTTCTTCAATCATCTTGTACAAAATCTCCAACTCTGAAGGCGCCATTCTGTAGACTCGCTCTGATACTGGTGCTGTTCCGGGGATCAAGTCTATAGTGAACTCGATCTCCCTCTCTGGCGGCATCCCTGGAAGTTCCTCTGGGAAGACATCTGGAAACTCTTCAACTATCCGGGGCAACTGTACTGCTGCTACTGCCATCCGCAACACTGGGGAGGATGGCTCCACCGTGCCTCTGGAAAATAAAAACTCTGGCTCGCCTGGAACGCTGAAAACAACTCTGCCAACATGGCAGTCTATCCTAGCATACTGGTTCCTCAACCAATCCATGCTTAAGACTACATCATAGTCTGCCATAGGGAATTCTATAAATCTAGCGGGGAACTCTCTACCGCTAACTACGATCCGACACGAGGAAAATACTCGATCTACTCCCACAAGACCATTACCAGTAAGTATATTGAGCCTCACTGATAATGACTTGGGCTCCAATCCTATCCGTGTCGCGAATCGTGCAGACATGAATGAATACGATGCACCAGAATCAAATAATACTGAAGCTGGAAAGGAGTTGACGAGAATAGTACCTGCCACTACCTCACCTGGTGCAACTTCTTCTTCCATAGCCATCATTATGGCCTGACCTCTAGCTGCGGGTCCCCTCTGCTGGAAACCTCTCTGTCTGCTCTGCACTGGAGCCTGGGCACACTGCTACTGGAATGCCTGGGCCTGAGGCAAAAATGGCCTTGGGTACTGCTGCTGCTGCATGGGTGCTGGTCCCCTAACCGATGGACTGGTTAGGTTGGAAGAGGAAGAACTACCCCTATTCGGTCAGGCTCCTATCTTGTGATCTGCCGCTCCACAAGCTAGGCATAATCCTTGCGCCCTACGATAATCTGCCACCACATGGCCCGGTTTCCCGCAATGTGAACATCCCATTGCGGAAGTTTGCTTCTGCTTCTGCTGCTGCGGGTACGTCGGGGTTGAATGCTGAACCGACGTTACTGAGGCCGCCCGCCTCGGAGTTCCAATGGTCAATCCCCTAGCTGCCGGGACTGGAGCTGATGATTGGTACATCTGACTGTGGGACCGCTTCCTACCTCCGGTCCTATCCACGATCCTCTGGGAGGTGTACTCATGCCTCCTAGCTGCCCTCAATACCGTATCGTACGTCTGGTGCTCGAACTGCTCAACCGCCAACAAGATCTCTAAATGTAGTCCCTGCTGGAACCGCTAGGCCCTATCAAACTCGGTCGCCACTAAGGTGGGGGCAAACCTACTGAGTCTAGAAAACTCAGTCGCATATCCATCGACCGTTCTGCCTCCTTGCTTCAGGTTGGTAAATCTGGTCTACAGGTCGTACCGAGCCACAGCATCGAAATACGTCGTCTGGAATCTCACTCTAAACACTGACCAAGCAATGGGTGCCACTAATCCCATGGCTTGTGCTGTCCACCAACTGCGAGCTAAGTCCAACAACTGTAGGCGTACCACCGCCACCTTCTCATTCTCAGGTGTCCTAGCTGCTTCCAGAACCACCTCGGTATCCTGAAGCCAAGCGTCCGCGACAATCGCATCTTCGCTGCCGTCGAAGAAAGGAGGGTTCAAGCGCTTAAAGATGTTGCCGCGCTGTTCCCTGGATGACCGCCTATGGTCAAAGCATCTGCCACAGTCTGGTGCAAGGCGTCTCCTCTGCGATCCTGGGAAGCTATCAAGGTCTTGATGAGACCTACCAAGGTACCATCATCAAGTTCTACAGGCTGGACGGGCCGAACTGGGGGTTCTCCTCCAGTAGGTATAACTCTTGAGGCTACTCCGGAGTGCTGGGCTTGATCTCCAGGTTGCTGCTGGTCCACGGGAGGTGCTCCTCCTTGCTGATCGGCAGGGTCAGGTATAGTGCCGCTGAAGAAGACGACACAGGGAAACAATAAGGAAGGACCAGGACAGATCAACGATACAAGCATGTAATCAGGGCAAGAATTTTAGGGATTTGAAAATACGGGGGGAGATCAAGGGCGAATACTGATTGAGACATCTATTCGGTAAACCCTCACATTTCTTGATTGACAAGACCTACATGGGCCACCACTTAAACCAGGACATGCTCCAGAACCAGAATACTGGAGAGCGGGGGCGTACATAGCCAGCTATGTATATTGAAATAGAATACATCTCAACTACACGGTCACGGCTGTCTAGATATGAGGGTTTACTACAAGCCAACAGCCTCTTAAGGTCAAGCCTACTGTCTCAATCTCAAGCAAATAATATAATCACAAGATGTTTGACCACCAAATATACAATAAAAGGCGTCCCAAATATTACATATCAGCTGATCATGAAGCTAGTCGTACAAAATGCTAGGACTAGCAAGAGTTAAGTCATACATGATCAACCCTAGGATTTGTCAATCATGTTTACAGCCCGTAGGCAGACAGTAAGTAAGTGCATCGAGCTAACAGGTGCTCGTCGGCTAAACGCCTCAAAAGGATAACTTTACAATAGAGTGAGCGAAATAAAATAGAAAACCCACTCGTAGCCCGGGTTCCTTCTAGTCGCCACCATCGGGCTGGAGATTCGGAAGATCCTCGGGAGCTGCTCCGAAATCTGGCCACACAAAACCAGCTGGGTCAAACCCCAGAAAGAGCAAGTGCCACAAGGAGGCCACGAAATAAGAACAAAAGCCAGCATATCAGAACATAAGAAAAGAAATAGAAGAAGGTCCAAGTAATAAAGAGTGCAACAGGACAATAAACGACTAGTGACGTGGGACTATTCCGGGAGCCAGGTTACAACCCTTAAACCAGACAAGGACCGAGGTTGTAACCATTCGCCTGAACAGCACTCTGTCTCTACCCATTTATTGTTAGAGATAAGTAAAACAAGCATGTACAAGAGTTCCAAGTCCAGGGGCTAGACAAGACTTAGACAAGGCTGGACTCCATCCATTCATAATGCAGCCAAGCAATTACTACGGCTTACTACTTAACTAACTAGGGTTATCACATGCCTTAATTACTAACAAGATGCAATAAGAATTTCCCAGTCCCAAGCCATACAGACCATCCAGTTATCCTTCCGCGGGTTGAGAGTATGGTTGGGTACATCGCCCCGGAGACGATATACCCTTAGGTGACTTAGAGGGTACAACACATGACAGTGCGCTGGAAATGTGCTCTACTCGTCGGCAAGCTACAAGTCTAATTAAGAGCGCCCAGATAACGAGATTGCCTGTGACTGAAAATTCTCCATGAACTATAGTTTGATCTAGTCATTAGCCTAATCCATATTCAGTATGAATCCCTGACCGTGGGAACCAGGGAGTCACGTCCTAGACATGATACAAGATAAGACAAGTAGATTGCACAAGCAAGCAAGCAGGAACACCCACGGTGTCAAGTTGAATATACGAGTCAAGTTAGCCGTCGCAACAGCATCAAAATAAATCATGTCAGGGTACTTGTCAGGAGTGCGCCACGACGGGCCACTATCATGTCAGGTTGGTCATGTCAGGAGTGCACCACTACGGATTACTTGTCGTGTTATGCTAGTTCCTTGTCATACCATGCCATGTACCATAGTCATTCCAAAACATATTAAGTAAAATCAAGTTCATGACAAAAGGCGTAAGGATATAAAATGGGCGTAAAATATCTAATAAAATATTAATATACAGGGCTAAAGAAGAGCCAAGCTTAAGGAAAAATAAAACCAAATCTCCATGATTGGACAGATTGCGCAAGGGTCCCTGGGGTCGGGTTGGGCAGGAGTCAAGTGCGCCAGGGGCCAACTACGCCGGAGTGAGCTGCGCAAAAGTTGGCTTGCGCAGAGTTGGTTGGCGCAGGGGTCAGGTTGCGCATGGATGGAAGGCGCATGGCCAATGGCGCAGGGGGCAAGCGCGCTCGGGGTCATGGGCGCAAGGAGCGCGGCCTTTAGGGTGCGCAGGGGGCACAGCCGCCAGGGAGCGCAAGGGGGCAAGTGCGCAGGAGCATGCGCGCAAGCGGGTGTGCGCAGGAGGGTGCGCGCAGGGGCACAGCAGGCCGAGCGCGCAAGCGGGTGCGTGCAGGGGCGCAGCAGGCCGAGCACGCAGACGGGCGCACGATCAACGACCAGCGCTAAAGAGCGCAGCGCGGGGTAGCACGACGCTAAACAGCACGGCTGGAAGGGGGGGTCTCCTTGTCCCTCAAGCCGAGAGGAAGAACACCATGGCCGAAATTCTTGGAACATCACAACTTGGTCATCACAACTCCAAATCCGACTTTGCTAGGTTCTATCTTGGGTGAAATTGAATTCTCTCCAACATAGGAACATCAAAATCCACAAAAAACTCAACTTAAATAGATCAAAACCATGTAAATTCGAAAATAGGAGAAACTTAGATCTAGAACAATGGATACTCCAAATCACAAAATGTCAAGTTCTAATGTTGATCTCCATAGCCTAATCGAGCTAATGGACAAATAAAAGTGGTGCTTATTTGGTGGCAAGGTGCACTTGCCTATGGTGTTTGGTGTTGTGTAGAGGAAGGAAGAAGAAGGAGATGGAGAAAATAAATGAAAGAGTTATGAGGAGAGAGAAAAGGTTGGTAGGGTTTTAATAAGGGTGGTTATGTTGTGCTGAGGGTGGAGCATAGGCTAAGGTGTTCCATGCATATTAAACCAAACCAAACTAAACCAATTCTCCTCCACAAAATAAAACCAAGTCATGCCAAAACCCGTTTTACGAGAAAACCAAAATCTGCAAGTCGAGCCAAAATACAATTACAGGCCAGAATCTAAGAAAATAAAATACAGGTCTAAGATACATGCAGGCTTGATCAAAAATTCGTATTCCGAGATATGGGTGTTACACATGCTAAGGGTCTGAAACCTAATATAGGACTGAACAATGCCAGTTTACATTTTTCTTCAACCTTTCTTTCAGAACAGAGTGAAGCAAAGCAGGAAAGCATTCGGCCTCGCCATCAGTGCCCAAGTGCGTCGATACCTTTCTGGTGACTTAGTTCTTCCAAGTTGTTCATCTTCAAGCAGCAATCTTCATCATCATCGTATGGTCCAAGGAACAAAGTGATCATTTACATATCAGACTTCTACAACAATACTTTCCCAGAATCAAATTTGTACTTCTTGTACTTTTTCTCCTTTTATTTTCAAAAGCCAATTCTTTTGCCATTTTGTAAAGTGAAACAGTGGATAGGACCAAAGAGATCATAAGAAGACTGATCATACATTGGAGAATTGGACTGTTACATGGGTATCTGAACAAGGCATGCTATCACGCCCCAGAACCAGAATACTGGAGAGCGGGGGCGAACATAGCCAGCTACGTATATTGAAATGAAGTCCATCTCACTATACGGTCACGGCTGTCTAGATATGAGGGTTTACTACAAGCCAACAGCCTCTTAAGGTCAAGCCTACTGTCTCAATCTCAAGCAAATAATATAATCACAAGATGTTTGACCACCAAATATACAATAAAAGGCGTCCCAAATATTACATATCAGCTGATCATGAAGCTAGTCGTACAAAATGCTAGGACTAGCAAGAGTTAAGTCATACATGATAAACCCTAAGATTTGTTAATCATGTTTACAGCCCGTAGGCAGACAGTAAGTAAGTGCATCGAGCTAACAGGTGCTCGTCGGCTAAACGCCTCAAAAGAATAACTTTACAATAGAGTGAGCGAAATAAAATAGAAAACCCACTCGTAGCCCGGGTTACTTCTAGTCGCCACCATCGGGCTGGAGGTTCGGAGGATCCTCGGGAGCTGCTCCAAAATCTGGCCACACAAAACCCGCTGGGTCAAACCCCAGAAAGAGCAAGTGCCATAAAGGAGGCCACGAAATAAGAACAAAAGCTAGCATATCAGAACATAAGAAAAGAAATAGAAGAAGGTACAAGTAATAAAGAGTGCAACAGGACAATAAACGACTAGTGACGTAGGACCATTCCGGGAGCCAGGTTACAACCCTTAAACCAGACAAGGACCGAGTTTGTAACCATTCGCCTGAACAGCACTCTGTCTCTACCCATTTATTGTTAGAGATAAGTAAAACAAGCATGTACAAGAGTTCCAGGTACAGAAGCTAGACAAGACTTAGACAAGGCTGGACTCCATCCATTCATAATGCGGCCAAGCAATTACTACGGCTTACTACTTAACTAACTAGGGTTATCACAAGCCTTAATTACTAACAAGATGCAATGAGAATTTCCCAGTCCCAAGCCCTGCAGACCATCCAGTTATCCTTCCGCGGGTTGAGAGTATGGTTGGGTACTACGGGTCACTGTCGTGTTATGCTAGTTCCTTGTCATATCATACCATGCCATGTACAGGGCTATAGAAGAGCCAAGCTTACGGAAAAATAAAACCAATCTCCATGATTGGACAGATTACACAAGGGTCCCTAGGGTCGGGTTGCGCAGGAGTCAAGTGCGCCAGGGGTGGTTGGCGCAGGAATGGTTGGCGCAGGAATGGATGGCGCAGGGTTGGATGGCGCATGGTTGGATTGCGCATGAGCAGACTGCGCAGGAGTGAACTGCACAGGGGATTAGATTGCGCATGAGCAGACTGCGCAGGTGTAAACTGCACAGGGGATTAGATTGCACATGAGTAGACTGCGCAGGAGTGAACTGCGCAGGGGATTAGATTACGCATGAGCAGACTACACAGGAGTGAAGTACGCAGGAATGGTTGGCGCACGGGGCTGAGCGCAGTTCGCCAAGGGGCAATCAGCACGGTCGGCGCTGCGCTAAAGTGCACAGGCCGAGAGGGGATGCGCAGTGCAGCACTGCGCTAAAGAGCGCAGGCTGCAGTCTTCTTCTACAGGCCGAGAGAAACACCTCAAGAATACCAAAGTTCAAATCTTCATATCTTGGTCAAATCAAACCCAAATCTAGATTTCCAAGGGTCTAACTTGAGTAAAATTGAATTCTCTTCCACATGGAAGCATCAAAACCCACAAAAATCCAACCAAAATAGATCAAAACCATGTAAATCCGAAAATAGTTAAAACCTAGATCTAGAACAATGGAGACTCCAAATCACAAAATGTCAAGCACTAATGTTGATCATCATGGCCTAATCTAGCTAATGAACAAATAAAATGTGGTTCTCATGTGGTGGCAAGGTGCACTTGCCTATGGGTGATGGTGTTGTGTAGAGGAAGGAAGAAGGAGAAGAAGAAATTAATGGAGGGAAGTAATGAGGAGAGAGAGTGTTAGGTGGGGATAATAAAGAGGGTAGGTTATGGTGGAATGAGGGTTGAACATAGGCTAAGGTGTTCCAATGCATGTTAAACCAAACCAAACCAAGTCAAACCAATTCTCCTCCACAAAATAAACCAAGCTAGGTAAAACCCAATTACGAGAACCAAAATCTGCAAGTCAAGCCAATTACAAGTACATGCCAAAATCCGAGAAAATAAATACAGCTCTGAAATACATGCAAGCTTGACAAAATACGTATTCAGAATATGGGTGTTACTGGGTTTAAGGGGCTGTTGGAGGGTGAAATATGGACAACCACTTGGGCTTGTGCAGGACAGCAATCAAGGGAGTTTTGGGGACTGAAATGGCCGCAAAGTGCTGCTGTTTCAGTGGGTTATCCCCCCTTTTTAACACCAATCACCATATCACATTCCCCTCTCTAACTCTCCAAATCAATCACTCACTAGCCCACTATACTACCACACGATCTACTCTCTTTCACTCCAATACACACACCAATGACTCCTCCCTTGGCCACCACTACACCCCATCTAACACCAAGTATCACACCACACCATAATATATATCCACATATATATATAAGCCAATATATATATATATACATATATATGTAGAGAGAGATTAATATATATACCACCATATATATACATATATAGATATTAGATAATGTGATACAATATGATACATAGGAAATACATTCCTAAACACACTTAAAATCTGGAATAAATGTTAGAACAACATTAAATCAATACAAAAATAAATCCACATGTGTCCAAATAGAGGTTTTTCTATTAGGACACGATCCTACACATAGGACACATCTCTACGTCTCCAAATGGACACGAAATGGACACAAATGGAGACACAACCATGGGGGTCATTCCTATGGGTCAAAATCATCCTAATGCATGAGAGAAATTAGAAAGAGAAGGGATTTATACCTCCCGGTGATTCCGATCGAAGAAAAAGCTTCCCGATGTGCCACCGACACGTAGGAATCCCAAACGGACACGGACAAGCTCCGAATCCTCTCAAACTTGGGTGGCTCCCTCCTTGGCTTGAATGTAGAAGGAAGGAAAAAGATTGGGTGAGAAAATGGAAGGATTTGGTAGAGGAGTGATTAGTGATTTGCTCTCAAATTAATTTGGGGAAGAACAAGAGAGAGAATAGAAGAGGGAAAATGATGAGTGGCTATGCCTATCCACACATGTGTGGCCGGCCATAGAGGGTCTTTTGTCCTATTATGAAAAGTCAAGAAAGCCCCTATATTAATCTATTTGCTAATATATTGGAAAGGGGTTAAGTCGGGCTAGTTTGGTCATTCCTAAAACACTAATCCAAAATAATCCTAACCAAAATAAATTAGCCTAGTCACTAACTAAAATAACTAACATGTGGGCTATGGCTAACTAGTGTGTGGGTCCCGCTAGAGTCAACACTTCCCCGGATCCCCGATATAAGTCGAAATGAGTTGAAATTCGAACCCGACTCAAATAACCCCAAAATAATATCATAAATAAATAAATAATTCCAAAATAATTTTAAAGTGGAAAAATTACAAAAATACCCCTGTTCATGAAAACTGGGGGTGACAAGAGTGGTGCGGCTATAGAGCCTAACTGACGACGTGTTACGGTAGTCCGGGGTTGCGATCACATCCAATTGCCATTATTGTGACTGTCCAGAGGTCGAGAGCATCGATCATATTTTCTTTTTTGGTCCTATTGCTATTCTGGATGCGTTTTCACACTACTAGGATAAGGGCTTTTGGCCACAAAATTTGGGACGACAAAAAAAAATTAGTCGCTCAAACTGATCTTTAGCGACTAAAAAATGTAGTTGTCACCTAAAGTTGTCCAAATTGATAAAAATAATTATGAATTCTCTAGCAACTATTAATTAATTTGGGTTGACCAATAATTTGGTTGCAAAAAAAATCTATGACGACTACGTAAAATATTTCTCGCCTAAATTAGATAGAAAATTGTAGCCATTTTTTTGCGAGGATGGATATTCTTGCACCACTATTATTTTACTGACCATAGGTTTTACCAAAAATAACTTAAAAAATTAGCCCAAATAAGCATCTGGTGACTTAGAAAAACTATTATTAAAAAATAAATTAGGCCTTCGGATCCCTGGAGCATATATGGCGCGTGAGCACCCAAAAAAATATATTAGGCTTCCACCGCGTGAAAGCTAGCACCCAAAAAATTCCCGCGGCCAACCAAATTTTCCAATCCCGCGGAGAACCCAAATTTAGGTTACAATCCCGCGCTTCAATCCCTGGAGCATATATCCTCCGACCCAAATTAGGATTCAATTCCTAATACAAGTCGAATTAGGTCAGATTCTACAATATATATATATCAGAAGGAGAACTGACTCCACCGCGTGCCGTCGAGAGAAAGGAGATTGCGCAATCCGGAGAGGGAAGATCTGCGGAACGCCATCGCTGTCTTCTTCTCCCTCAAAGAAGTCTTCTACTATCTTTTTTTGTAGAGGTGAGGATTCAAAACATAGATTACTATCAACTTCTATTCCCCTCTATTTCTAAAACTCCTTCCTGTCATATTATATTCATGTACATAGTTGATTAATTATCGATAGGTCATGTACATAGTTGATTAATTATCGATAGGTAACATGACAAGCCACTATAAGATGTTTCTTTCTTTTTGGTTCTTTTGAACTCTGTTTGTTCCTTGTTTGGTTTTATTTGTCAATAGTTCCAGCAAATTGATAGCCAAATAATTCCAACCAAATAATGAAACTCATATTATTAGTCTTTTATTGAGAAATTACTAACCGGGCTTCATGTGTCCCCAAGGTTTAAGTATCCACTGAGACCAACAGAGATTGTCGATTCAAAACCACTAAAAGCGATAAAGCACTGAAAAGATACTCATAGCAACGGTATCAAACTGATACCGAAATCGAGGTTTTGAACCTTTCTTCTCTTGTTCTTTCAATGGGTTTCGATTCCAAAAAAGCTATATAACTAATGGAAATTAAAATGACAAGTAATTTTTTAATGATGCCAACATAGCACAGCTATAGTCATACAAATTGTTCTTTCTACTCTGCCTTTCATTAATAGGTGGTGTTCGCATTTGTTGCTAAGCTCGATCGGCATGTTAGGTCTATCATTAATGGTTATTTTCTTATGGTATGTGCTTCAAAATGAAAACTGAAACATCAATGGTTCATAAACTACTCCTAAAGCTTTGGGATCTAACTTGGAATTGGTAAAGCAAATTGTCTGAAATTAATTCACACAAAATATAGGTGCTTGCAATGTTTCAAGTACTATGAGGATACACAAGTATATAGAAAAATTACAATATAATATAATCATACCAAGCCAGTTCATCCCGTGTGAATATAATCCTTAGTTTTCCATATGTTTATGCCCTTTCGTCTTGTTTGTTACACCACTGTGTTCAAGTTCCAATGCTTTCAATCTATTTTTAAATGTCATTGTCTTCTTGACCATATCCTTTTATTTGCAGTATCGGTCGATATCGATCCAGCCGATACCGATATTGTAAATACCTAAACTTATATATTTTATCTAAATTTATAAATAATTATTTGCTTTTTGATACCAAAAATTTAGTCACCAAATATCTGAAACTGTTAGTATTATTGATAGTGCCGATTCCGAAACTCATAGGAAGGGTCTGATACAAATACTATGAACCTTGCTTGACAATTGCTTGATTAGGACTATTTTTTCAAGTCAAGTTGAATACTTGTTGTCTTTCACATTTTACAAGTGTTGTCTATATTTTTTTGGACTTTGATAGACATGTCCTTTTATTTGTCGGTTAGGTATATGTTGTTACTTTGTCATAATCATGTTAACTACAATTGTAGATGTGAAGGAACCAAGATTTGACATAGCATCCCAAGATCGGGTCATGTTCCTCAAGGCAATGAATATATAATTGAAAAAGAGAATAATCGGTATATACTGAAGTTGTGGAAGTAATATATAAGCCAACACATGTGATATACCAGGATAGGTCAATATGACCGTGCATGCACACTGATCAAGGTGTGCTTATATGTGCTTAAAGGCTTTATATTATATTTAGGCACATCCGTCCTTTTACTTGTTTATGAATTGTGTGTGTGTGTATAAAGTACTAGCCTAGTGGTAGTACGGGGGACCGCCCAAGAACAAGTCTTGGGTTTGAATTCCCCCTCGGACGGCTGGGTTATATATATATATATATATATATATATATATATATATATATATATATATATATATTACGGTCTTGAGTATAATTTTTTTCTTTTAATATTTGCAGAACCATGGACAAAGAATGGATATACAATCCAAATAGATTCACTGCTGAATATTTGAGCGGGGTGGCATCATTTTTGGATGTTGCAAAGGAACATGTTAATGATAAGGGCCTTAATAAATGCCCATGTCGTAAATGCCATAATGGGTATTCAGCGTCAGTGGCAGAAGTCGGAAAACACTTGTGTATTCATGGGATGTCCCTAGACTACAATGTGTGGATTTATCATGGGGAGGAAAGAGAAGAAAATATTACTACTATTCCGAGTGCTCGTCAAACTCCTCATGGTGGAAGTAATGATATGGATGAAATTATTACAGATGCCTTCCCTCATGCGTCTTTCAATTTTGATGATGATGATGCCATTGATGATCGTATAACGGGAGATAGCGACAATCATGCTCATAGGCAACAGTCAGTTGAGTTTGAGAGGTTGTTGGAAGAGTCTCAACGTGAATTATATCCTGGTTGCACTGAGTTTTCTGTATTGTCATTCACAGTGGAGCTGATGCAATGCAAGGTCAATAATTTATGGTCAAATAAATCACTCAATGATGTGTTAGGGCTAATAAAGTGGTTGATACCCAAATCAAATCATCACATGCCAGAATCATACTATGCTGCAAGTAAGATTCTAAAGGACCTTGGCTTAGGGTATGAAAAAATCCACGCTTGTAAGAATGATTGTGTTTTATTTTACAAAGAGCATGCAGGGAAGGACAAATGTCCAGTTTGTAATGAGCCTCGATATGTGAATAGTGAGCATGATCCTAAAAAAAAATTCCTAATAAAGTTTTGCGCTATTTTCCACTAACGCCTAGGTTACAGAGGTTGTATATGTCTAGGCATACTGCCGGAGATATGTTATGGCATAAAAATGGAAAGGGAAATGATGAATTAGTAATGAGGCATCCTGCCGATGGTCTTGCTTGGAAAAATTTTGACAAGATGTATCCTGATTTTGCAGCGGAGCCACGGAATATCAGATTAGGGCTTGCAACCGATGGCTTTAACCCATTTGGTAATATGAGCCAATCTTACAGTATGTGGCCAGTGATGATGGTTCCTTATAACTTGCCACCATGGAAGTGCATGAAGAAAGAATATACCATGATGCCCTTGTTAAGTCCTGGTCGATCAGCACCTGGTAGGGAAATTGATGTTTATCTAAGACCGTTGATTGATGAGCTTAAGTTGCTATGGGAGAACGGCGTGCCAACTTATGACAAAGCAACAAATTTTGTATTTAATCTCCGTGTAGCAGTTATGTGGACGATTAATGACTTTTCGGCATATGGAAACTTATCTGGTTGGGTCACTCATGGTTATAAGGCATGTCCAGTCTGTAACATGGATATAACATCTGAGCCCCTAAAACATAAGATATGTTTCATGGGAGCTCGTCGAGGCTTGCCGAGAAACCATGTGTGGAGGAGAAGTCCAAAAGATTTTAATGGGAAAGAGAAAAGACGACCAAAACCAAGGGACTTCTCAGGTGATGACTTGTTGGCTCAATTAGATAGTATCGCTTTTGAGCCAATGGGTAAACATTCCAACAACAAAAAGAGAAAGCGGAGAGATGATGAATTAAATTGGAGTAAGAAAAGTATCTTTTTTGAATTGGAATATTGGTCAAAATTAAAAATTAGGCATAACTTAGATGTCATGCACATAGAGAAGAACATATATGATAATATTTTGGGGACTCTTTTGGATTTGGATAATAAATCCAAGGACACATGGAAGGCTCGTTTAGATCTACAAAAAATGGGTGTAAGGGAGAAGCTCTGGTTAAAACCAAAAGGAGACAAATATGAGAAGCCTCCAGCAGAGTACACACTAAGGCCAAATGATAGAAGAGAATTTTTAAGATTTTTGAGATCATTAAAACTTCCAGATGGTTACGCGTCCAACATTGCAAGAAAAGTAAACATTGACACAGGAAAAATTTCTGGATTGAAGAGTCATGATCTTCATATCTTTCTGCAAAGAATCATTCCAGTTGGCATTCGAAGATATCTAAAAAAGGATGTCTACACTCCAATTGTTCAACTTTCGAGGTTTTTTCAACAATTATGTGCGAGAACATTGAATGTGGAGGACTTGGATAAGATGGAAGATGAGATTGTCTACATACTATGTAGACTTGAAAGGATCTTTCTACCGGTATTTTTTGACATTATGGTGCATTTAGCTGTTCACTTACCAAGGGAGGCAAAGCTTGCTGGACCTGTTGGTTATCGTTGGATGTACCCCATAGAAAGGTATATCTTTGTTTCCAGTTCTTATTTTTTTAATCTAATTTAGTGTAATCCTATACATATGCTATTATATTCTAAAGGATAAACACGATTTTAGGTTATTGGGAACATACAAGAAATATGTTCGAAATATGGCTAGACCAGAGGGGTCAATTACAGAGGCTACATTATTAATGAAGCACTCACATTTTGTTCAATATACTTGCACAATGTTGAGACAACTTTCAACAAGCCTGATAGATACGAAGATGGTGGTGAACGTAATGAGAAACTATCAGTGTTTTCACAAGTTGCTCGTCCGTATCAAGGTAGAGTGTCAAAGGAATGGACCCCGGCCGATCGTAATGTTGCTCATTGGTACATATTGACGAACTGCGATGAGGTGTCTCCATTTTTGAAGTAAGTGGATATATGTTACATTATTATATATATAGTTGGTGGTAGTAACTAATAGGCTTCTTTTTTGCTTCAAAAAATCATGTAGTGAACATTATCAAATCTTGGAAGAGGAAAGTAATGTGGATATTGAAAAAAGGCAAAAGCAACTATTTCCCAGTTGGTTCCGTCATAAGGTAAATGTACAATTGAATAAGTAGTCTCAAATTAGTCCTTTATTTTAGTATATAATATGCTATGTGACAATATATGTGTATTGTTAATTTTAGATGTCGAAGCTGAAAAAGGAGAAGTCACCATTATACAATGAAGAGTTGTACGAGTTGTCAAGAGGACCCGAGTCTAAAGTCCATTCTTACGATTGTTGTATTGTGAATGGAGTTCGGTTTATTTGTGTGGAACGGGATACTAGACTCTCAACTCAGAATAGCGGGGTATATGCCATCGGAGACTTAGATTACTATGGACAATTAACCAAAGTGGTAGTCTTGGAGTATAGAAAAGGCTATCAAGTTGTTTTGTTCAATTGTCAGTGGTTTGATTCTCGAAGCAGCGGTGCAAGAGCAAAAATTTGTCATGATTTTCATATGATATCCATTAATGTTAATACTCGGTGGTATGAAAGTGAGCCATTTATATTAGCAATTCAAGCTAAGCAAGTTTTTTATGTGGATGACCCAAAGTTGGGCGTTGGTTGGAAAGTTATTCAAAAGATGCATCATAGGCACATATGGGATATTCCAGAAAATGAAATCAGTGAGGATGACGAAATGGAGAATGACATAGCATACCAAGAAAACTCCTCTTCTGATATTCCTTGGGTAGCTGAAGTTAATGATCCGAGTTTTCTCACATTACATAGAAATGATGTTCCTCCTATAGCTATTGATGCAATAGTTATTGATTTGGCATTTAATAATGAAGATAATGATGTTCTTGATGAGATAGAGGGTGAAATATCTTCAGATAGTGGTGATGAATTGACTGTACATAATAACAACGATGATAGTGATTTAGATTAGTAAGTTTTTCTATATCGATTGATAATTTTTATGAATGTAAGTCCAAATTGTCATCTTAACTATACTTTTGTATATCATGATTAATTAGTGAACTTTATTTGTATTTTATGATACACAGATCATGGTTCAGTCTGTACAACGTGGTGGTAAGAGGACTCAGATTACTCGAAAAGATGTTACAAATGGCTCAGCAACAAGTGTTAGCCTCCCTGTGGTGGATCGAGTGGTGCCTCCTCGTAAGAAGCGGCCGACATCAATGAGTATGACTAACCCTTCCCCACATTCTATTAACTGTTTATCATTTAGTATCTATACTTTAATTATCTGATTCTGTCGTTTACTAGCTTACTATCTGCATTTTACTAATTTGTGAAACTTGGTCATTATCAATTTGTGAACTTGGTCATTATCAATTTGTAAACTTGGTCATTATCAAATTTGTGATACTATTTTACTAATTTGTGAACTTGGTCATTATCAATTTGTGATACTATTTTACTAATTTGTGAACTTGGTCATTATCAATTTGTTTCCTAATTTTTATTTTCTTTTGGTTAGTTTGTTACAGAAAATTTGCAGTAAAATACCCAACATAATTTGTGAACTTGGTCATTATCAATTTGTTCCTACGAAATTGGAGTTAAATAACAGCACTACATTTCTTATATTTCTCCTGTTCCTTTAATGGTATTTAGTCATGAAGAACCTGTGGTAGCTTTGAAATCTTGGCTTTTGGAATAAAATTAGGCCATGGTTCACAGTATCGGTAGGTATTAGAATTGGTATTTGATCCCTCCTATGAGTATCTGGATTGGTGAATTGGTATTGGATCCCTCCTACGAGTATCCGGGTTGCTGGTAACGACACTTATTGATAGTTTTAGATAGGAATTTGGATGTTATTATAAATATTTTTAATGTTGTTTTATATTAAGTTCTGTAATTGAATGAAATAATAGTCACCTTGATTGTTCTACATATAGTAAGTTTTTTTATTTATATTTTGCAACCTTACTATGGTTCTAGATGGCATAATTTTAGGTATTTTTTGTGTTTTTATCGTAAGTGCTGTAATTGAATGAAATAATAGGCAACTTTGTTCTTTGTTGATTTTTTTACATTTACAATTTTACAACCTTACTATTGTTTTACATTCTTGCTGATTAGTCATTTTTGTCTGACTTGAGTGTGGAAGAGATCATGGTATAGTCCGTATCAGAATGTATCGGTGTTGACTGTATTGGATTGGTAACGACTGATACTGCAAACTATGAGTTTTGTCTCACGTTGTTGTGCTATTGTCTGCCATTGAAATTTGATTATTTGTTCTTTTTTCCAAATAATTATAGTAAAATTATAGTCTGACACAAATTGATAATGACCAAGTGTCACGACCCGCACACAATGCAGTGACAAATCCTTAGTACCCTACTGAACCCTATATGCAATGAACCAATGCTCTGTAGGACATCCCATGTGGGCACTCACATGTGACTGAATCCAGGAATGGTGAATGAAGGATACCTGTGTCCACCTATATGTGTCTAGTGTCTTTGTAATAGGTAGCCTACAAGCTACTGTTCTCTTATCCAGAAATCTCATTGCTCACCTACACATGACCTATATTCACTATGAATCCCTTACACATTAGGCTAACTTAAACTCACACCATTATTTCCTATCCAGCCATTTCGTTTACCTTGCTGTTATGGTAGTACCTTGTCCTTACAGGAACACCCCATACTAGTCTCTGGTTTAGAACTTAACCCCACTGGTCACAGAATATTGACACTTGTTACTTGTGTGCATCCAGGATATCAGTCCTAATACACTATATTATTCCTGTTGGCAACCAATACATGGTATACAACTAACCTATCATGGGGTGTTGATACTCAGTGTATATCTAATCTGCTTCAGGACTGGTCTCTCATATAAGATTCTATTTGTTAGATAAACCCCCCCTTCTTCCATATCTATATCCTGCACCCTACACCTGCTACCAGGTTGACAATAGCTACATTTCAGTTCCTGTGTTTAATTACTCTCATACCATAACTCCTTCCCAAACCTATAGTTGTACACATGTAGCTAATCCCCTTTGGTGTCCTAGGACTACTACTGTCATATTCCCAGATTTCCACTTGATACTCCTCTCTTGTGTTTGTAATTTCCTGTGGCACAAGATTCTGTTCTTGTTTTTCGTATATAGTCTCTTCTATACTCTGATACAAACATGCAGAGTTTTCTACATTCTCCCCTTAAACATTACCTTATACTTTGAACTCAGGCCAAAGTGGATGTAGTGATATTGGTAATAGCAGGAACGGGGCTTACTGGAATAACAGAAAATGTCACCTGAACAAGGTGCAAAAGTGTTTCCTGCATGCTGCAATGCCCTGTAGGCATTTTAAGTATTGTCCTCTACAATTTATGAATTTCTCAACTAGAACCCACACCTGTTATCTAGTTGGTACCCTAATGTGACTTTGAGGCACTGATACCAACAATGCACCCCCTGTTCTATGTATACTGGTTTACACAAGGTTTTATGACAGCAATTTCACTTAGCTCTAATGGCTATGTTAGGTATCACTGGAATTAATAGGATAATTCCTATCTATCATTTGATCCTTACACTAGTTGCATTGCTAACTTATTTATTTTCAAATGCATTTGGGTTCATAATCCGATGGAAACCCTCATTACCTATGTGTCAGTTGATTTAGCCATAAATTTAGTCCATAGTTGTTCCCCCTTTTTTCTCCAACTTTGATACTCGATATTCCAAGTGTCATCTGATACTCAAAATCAACATGGTTCTAAGGGTCAAGGGCGAGACAATGTAGTAATCTGATACCAAGTGTCGGGTGGGGTATCAGTATCAAGTTGATATCAAGATCAATTAAGTTATCACGTGTCCTTACCAATTACACCACCCGATACTCTGTATCACCTCTGATACCCATTGGTATCTCCGTAATCCTGTCCGACAGGACCTGGGCAATCGTCACATCCTGTGCAAGCTAATACTAGGTGTGAAGTCGGTATATTATGAACATAGCAGTCTCGTCTATCCACTCATAGAGGGTTGCTTAGGGCCTGATACATACTCGATGGTACATTAAGTACCTATGATATTCTTATAAGCTGTTGGTTACGAATGGGGTGGTCCCTGTTCTGGTCATCCTAGAGTTAGCTTTATACTCCATTAGTTCCTCTTGGCATTAACACAGTCACCTACTCTGATATTGAGAGTAAAATCAAATCTATACTGAGGTTAAAAGTGAAAGATTGAGAGTATGGAAGGTGATTACCTGATGGAAGAACTCGAACTTGTCTCTTTCCTTAGTATCCGAGATTGGTGCGACTAGAGTAACAGGTGGATGCAAGATTTCTAGGGTTTCCACTTGGTCGAACTCCATATATATATATAGTTGAGAATTCAGTTCATGAAAGATAGAGGGGGATCCGATTGAAGTCGATCTGGAGATATCAAACTCTTAGCAAAGCTAGGGCCTTGAGGGATACGTTCAGTTGTGCAAGCCAACAGGAATTCAAATTTGGTCCAAGCCCCATTGAGTCAAATTTAAATAGCATTCTAGCAAATAAATCTCAGATTTGGCTTCATCAGTTGGTTTAAAGCCCAAATTCAAAACCTCATAGAAGTTACAGACTTGGCCGATTGCTTAGGCAATATGTTTGTTGTTTTGCAAATAAGATCCCCTGTATTTGGCAATTTGTTCTAAGGTCCTGCCAACTCTTTTATTTCCCATTCAATCCTCTATTGGTATTTAAGAATAAAACATAACAATAAATAAGAGAGTAAAAGAGGGGATTTAATTAAATAAGTAAATAAAATTAAAAAAAATGGTCAAGGGGTTGACACCAAGTTCACAAATTAGTAAAATAGTATCACAAATTGATAATGACCAAGTTCACAAATTAGTAAAATAGTATCACAAATTAGTAAAATAGTATCATTATCACAAATTAGTAAAATAGTATCACAAATTTGTGAACTTGGTCATTATCAAGTTCACAAATTGATAATGCACATGTTCGATACCTGGAAAAGAATGGTAATATAAAGATAGTATCACACAAAAGAATCCTAATATAGATAATAATAATCCTACAGGTTAATACTAGTAAATATCCTGAGCATAAAACTGCAGGTTGGGTATCCTGAGCATAATATCCCATAGATATATGAAGTTATCCTCATGAATCATCTCCATTAAAGCCAGCCACAAGAACATAATTGATATCGACGTTGGGTATACAAAAAACCAACAAGAGTATAAAAGAATGGTAAGGTTGTAAAAACATGTACATGAAGAAAATTTATTTATTGCAGGTAAACCAATCGGTAAGGATTATTTCATTCAATTTTAAAACTACTAAGAAATAACACATAATCTTGAATGGCATTAGGAATCAGTTGAATGGGAAGGGATTATAATCTTGAACAAAAAGGTCACTTCATTCTTGACGAGATACCTAAGATTTTGTCAAAAATTTCAAAGTTACAATGTCACAGACCATTGCTTACTTTCTTATGGTTTCATCTTTTATGGATTGTTTACCACAACAGTGCTGGAGAGTTCTCCAGGTGAGCTATCTGCAATCTTCAATGGCTTCTTTTCTCTAATTTTCAACTTCTATGGTAGATTGTTAAAATGTTCTCTGTTCTAGTATAGTTGAGATTATTGTGATTGTCATGCAATGCTGTACATACTCTTAGTAACCAACTATTTCATTCTACTTACATTCTCTCATTCGCTAATACGGTAGACTGATTTTGAATTATAGTGTGTGTGTTATAAACCCACACTTGAGTATGGAGGGGCTGAACTGATGTTATACTGTGTGTGTGCATAGGAGAGTGAAGGGGCATCCTGTTCTAGTGAATGTCCACCAACTGTATGGCCTTGTGTATGAGGGAGTGAGAGAGGGAAGAACTGTCAAGACAGTTAACTAGAGAGGGAGAGCAGGTGTAGGGGATATGGTCAGTCCCTGTGGGCTTAGCAGTAGGGTAAATAGTCGACTGTTGGTCTTGGCAGGCATAACAGTTGGGGACCCTATTGGCCCTATGCAGCAGTGGCATGGTCCTATTTTGGCAGGCATATCCTCTTTTACACACTTAAAACAATAAACAGAATAAATCCCCCAATTTCATTAATGTACATTTAGAAGCTAGTGAAGACGTAGACCAAGCCTGGACGCATATCCACATCTTAAAGTATTCTTCATCGTTGAATAATTGCTCAGTTCTGTTATAACTAGTTGGTCGTCTCGAAGACAACTTCGTTAACTAGCAACAAATGGATTCCTCAACTACTTTTGTTTTCATTGTCCATATATGATCAGCAAAGGACGAGATAGATACTCCAAAGTTCAGGATAAGGGTGTTTGGCAACAAGAAACTTCTCTTGAAACCTTCAGCGAATTTTTGACAGGAACTATTCACCTGTGAATGGATATATTTTGTATGTGTGTGTGTGTACGTGTGTGTGTGTGTGTGTGTGTGTGTGTGTGTGTGTGTGTGTGTGTGTGTTTAAGAGAGGGAAATTATATAGATGAATGAAGTAGAGGGGGAACTTCACTGTGTGCAGTGTGCAATACACACAGGTAAAAGGGGTCTTAGCCCCTGTGCAGCAGGAATTGTCCTGCAAGCAACTAATAGCAGGCCCTTCCTGCCTTTGTACAACAGGGGCAGACATGGGACCTGCAACAGCAAGAAGAGCATGGATAGAGGGAGGGAATCAAAGAGAAACAACAGCTGATAGGGGTAGTGGTTCCTGTGAATGGTTGCACTTGAGGTAGAGCAGCCATGATAAGCACAGGTGCCTTTTGATCATAACCCTTCCCCAAATACAATCCCTAATGAAAATAACAAATTGCTTAATATCAGGTTCAGTGAATTTTTGTGGTTGGATATTATGTGCTTATCATGTAGTCTGAATTTTTGTTGGACATTTGTTGAATTTTTCTTGTTATATTTCTGAATGCTTGGATGCTCTGCCCATTTATATC
This sequence comes from Iris pallida, assembly GCA_029216955.1. Lineage (NCBI taxonomy): Eukaryota > Viridiplantae > Streptophyta > Magnoliopsida > Asparagales > Iridaceae > Iris > Iris pallida. The sequence goes on from JANAVB010008798.1 coordinate 10,204,957, forward strand.
TTGATCTAAAGATAGTATCACATTTAGTTGTAAGCGAAACGCATCAAAAGCCTAGCACAGCACACACACATGGACAACAAATGTAACACCACGCTACTAGCACTTACCTCTTGGATGACCTGGGCTACAAAAATATGAATTCATGGTATATACACTTGGCAAACACCTTTTCCATGTGCTCATAGTTTATCAATTTTCAGTTTGTACATACATATGTACTAATCAAGCATTTTTTTTTCAGGTGGTGGAGCAGATTTACCACCTACTATCCCCTCAAAGACATGGGGTGTGACTACAAGGTTAACAACATCAACTTTGGGTACAAATGGCAATTCTTCTGGTGGTGGAATTGGTTCGAACCCTCGTAGGTCTTCGTCAAACTTGAATGTGACTACAAGAGTAGCACCTACTTCATCTTTGGGAATAAATCTCAATTCTTCTGAACCATTGCAAAGGACTAGTTGTTCTGATGATACCTTTGATAGTTCAGCTGAAGATTCAATATGCTCTACTAGCTTCCATGGTAAATAATTAATCCAATTAGCTAAAATGAATAAACTCTGCTATTAAGGAACTATGCTCTTTAATAATGTTTATTGTGTTTGCTTTGTCATATTAGCATCAGATGCAAGAAACTCTGTTCCTAAGAAAACGAGAGGGTTTACCAGAGCAATTAAAACTTCCAACATCATGCTGACCTCAGGTAAGAGGATTGAAATTTATCTTGATGAGGATTTGGGGGTGCCTGTGGGTCAAGTTCGAAACATATCTAGCTTATTATCTCACGAGTGTGGTTACCAAGTTCGGAACAATGCGCCGCTGACTCAAGCACACTGGGATGACATTGATGAAGATACTATACAGAAACTAATAGATGGAGTCACTGTGAGTATAAAATATTATTCATTTATAACTCAATTCTTATATAATGACTAGTAACTTACAAATTTTGTTATGATTTAGACAAATTTTGAAATAGATACGAAGGACCCAAGATGGTACAAGTATATTTGCGATAATATGAGAAATAGGTACAATGATTATAAGCACAAACTCGCCAAGTATTATAAGAGCTGTGAGTCAGATGAGGTAGCCCGGGAAAATCCGCCTCTAGAGCTTCTAAGAGAGAGAGAGATCTATCAGAGTGGGAATGGTTATGTGACCATTTCATGAGTGATAAATACCGGGTAATTTTTCACATTTAACCTATTATCGATTTTTTAATTTTGTACTTGTCAAGTTCTTGATTATATATATGCATCAAATGCCTCTAATTAAAATGTTATGGAAGTTCTTTTGTACTTTTGTACTTTTTGGTATATGCATCAAATGCCTCTAATTAAAATGTTTTTGCAATTAAGTACCATTTTCGTTTTAATATAATTGAAACAAATAATTTTTTGTTTTATGCAGAAAAGATCTGAAGTCAATTCAATTAATCGGTCAAAAAAACCATGGAATCATTGTGGTGGTTCACGACCATTCTTATTGTATTATCATGATCATGTTGAGGTAATGACATAATTATTTTCATTTTAAAGTTTGTGAATATCAATGTTAGTATTTGGATCGTTATATGTGTATGATGTTATTAGGGTGGTTCGCAATTTCCTGATATCGATACATGGGGTACAACTCATATGTCAAAAAAGAAGAAAGATTGGGTTAATGATACAGCAAAGGACGCACATGTAAGTATACATTTTACTTGGTTAAAAAACTATTTCTATTGTATAATAGAGTAATATTGTTTTGCTTTTAACTAATCAAATATTATTTTTACAGGATGAGATGATGAAAAAAAAGAATGATTATCTTAAGAAAATCACCGAGTTGTATCCTGAGGGAACCCCGATAGGGCACTGAGATTATGGAAGATGTGATTGGGCGTGGGTGTGGTAGGACGATTCGTGGAGCTGGAAAGAGGCGAATTCGAGAAACTAGTTCGTCATCTTCATCTAATATATCTTCATTTTCCTTAAATAAAGAGGTGCAAGAGTTGCAGGCTCAGCTTCAGATGGAGAAGAAAGCTAGGATGAGAGTTGTTGCTGAACACGAGGAACAAAAGGCTCAATGGGGCTTTGTGATGCAACAACTACAAGTACTTGTTCCTGGATTTTCTATTCCTGAACCCACTCCTTTATCTCATGAAGACGATGAAGATGGTGACGAGAGCGACCACAACTCATCTGATCTTACTTAGATTACATATTTTCGGGTTGTAGTTTACTTATAAATACTTTTGTTGACAATTATTTTATTTTTGTGGACTACATGTTCGTTGTTTGAGTAACGATAAATATAATATAATAACATTCAAATTTGATTTCGTTTAATTTATTTCTATTTTTTGAGAATAAAATTGTATGACACCTGATATGACTAATTAAATATGTAGTCTCCATAGACTATTTTGTATGACTAATTGTTTGGTCGCCTCAGATATGGTACATACATTTCGTCACAATATAAAACCTTCTACCAAAATAAACTAGTAGCCAAAGATTACCTATGGTGACAATATGATAAATAATAGTCGCCACAAGTAACATATGGTGGTTAATAATAGTCTCCATATAATGTCTATTACTACCAATCATAGTCCCCATAGAACGTTTTAGACGACCAATAATAGTCGTCATAGACTATCTTTGGCGGTTAATAATAGTTTCCAAATACTACATATTGTGACCAATTATAGTCGCCATAGAGTGTTTTAGGCAACCAAATATAGTCGTCACATACTACCTTTAGCGGTCAGTAGTAGTCTCCACATACTATATATTGCGACCATTCATAGTCAACACATAGTATCTTAGGCGACCAATAATAGTCGCCACATACAGCCTTTGGCGGTCAATAGCAGTCTCCACACACTACCTATTGTGACCAACCATAGACACCACAAAGTCTCTTAAGCGACAAATGATAGTTGCCATACACTAACTATTATGACTAATCATAGTCACCACATACATCCTTGGGGGACCAATAATAATCACCATATACTACCTATTGTAACCAAATGTAGTCACCAAAGTCTACCTATTACAACTATTTTAGTCGCCAAAGATATTGGCACATCCTTCATTCAACAACCTAAGGCGACAAAGTCTTCTTGGCCTAACGTTTGGAACAACAAAAATATTTTCTCGCAACAGTGTAGTAGCCAAAGATCTTTTGCAACTAAAATGCTTAATTAGTCATCCCAGACTTTGGGTCAGGAGCCTGAGGCGACGATGCTTGCGACCAAGGAATTTGGTGGCGATAAACCTTAAGCAACTAATTTTGCATTTAGGTGACAAAAAACTACTCGTCGCCTAAAGCCCTTATCCTAGTAGTGTCAGTTCTTCTGTGGTGTCAGATTCAACGACAGTTGTCCTATCCAATCCCGCCCGTTTGCTTGGGGCGGGAGCCATCGTAAGCCAGAGCATGACTCCATTACTTCGGCGATCATTTGGGTACTATGAAAGAATAGGAATAAGCATCGATACGAGGGGTCCTCATTCCCTCCTAACCAGTTGGCTCTCAAAGTTGTAAGACAATGCTCGAGAGCTTGAAAGTGTCGTCAGCACCATTCCACGGATTTATCTGTCTTAGAGATTCGAACGGGGTAGGAGTGACGCATTGTTTTTTGGGTGCTACTCTTTGAGCGAGGTTTGTCGTTCTCTAACAGCCTAGCTGTGGTCGTGTTATTCACTTTTATGACCCGCCTTTGTAACCGGTTTTTGCTTCTATGTTATATATCATTTGCTATATTTTTTTCGATGTTATATATCATTTGATATATACATACATATATATATATATATATATAATATATATATATATATATATATATATATATATATATATATATATATATATATATATATATATATATATTGTCACGACCCGTACCCGCTTTTCGAATAGAAGTCGTGTCCAAGCCCAGCCTACGCCGCAATGTCGGCAGTAGAACGCTGTCAAATATACACAAGTCACAGAATATGTAACCGACATGGCAATCTAGATCTCATCCATAGAATAGTAAAAGATACAATTAAGATCATTGAATGTCAATGAGCTAGATAATAATATAATATGAATTGAAATGTTTCCAAGCTATCAAGAGTCCAAGTCTCGTCCGGTGGATACAAATCCACTAGAAATAGACGAAAATAAAGTAAAGATATGAAATAAAATAAACTTTGTCAAACTAGGCTAAATATCAAATTCATCTTCACTACAATAGTACCGTGGTCTGAAACTGGCTCAAACCCGCTCGTGTGCACCTGGCTCAAACCCAGCTAAACCTGAAGATATCATTAGGTCCTCAGAGGACTAGTAAGATACATTATATACAAGCCTTTCTAATAGTTTATCATGCAAGAAGAAAATATAGGATAGAACAAAAAAAGGCTAGGCAATACTGATACATGATTATGAACAACTACGCATAAATGAACTGCTGGAAGAAAACAAGTGAACACGAGATCAATGGATAACCAAACCTTCGCCCCTAGTATGGACTCGCAGGTTTGAAACTAATCACTAACCCTCACCCCTAGTGTGGACTCGTAGGTTAGTTTAAGGCAATCAACCTTGCCGCTAGTGTGGACTCGCAGGTGCAAACAGTCAACCATCGCCCCTAGTGTGGACTCGCAGGTTGAGTAAATAACAAATAGGAAATAACAGTTCAACTATAGCGCATTCGTTCTATGATACGACTCGATCAAGCACAAGAGTGAAATATGTCCAATATGGCTACAAGACTAACTGTGAATAGGGACTATATAATGATGAAGAAACACATTTGAACAACTGGATAATGAAAGAAAACGAGCATATAAATTAAGCTGTAAAGAAAGGCAAGGTATACTTGCCTGTGGTCCTCAGCTGCTAGCATGGATCAGAATCTGGGTTGAGGCCCAAGTAACCTATTTTAAGCATTATAAAGTTAATAAGGAGCAAAAGTGAAACTAGCTTTAGGTTTATTGGTTTATTAGTCTATCCCTATGGTAATGCATCTATTAGTATTGTACTCCTACCTACTACTGTACCTATAGTCTCTACTTGTTGCTACCCCCATATCAAGACACCAAGTAATCCCCATTGTAGGTTGATACTATTCCTTCTCGGCTTATGCGTATGTGTTCATATTTGCCTATGGTCCTCCTATAGATAGTGTTACTGTTACTGCTTTGCAGGCATAAATAGGGGTTTCCTGTCCCAGTTTGTATTGTTGCATATACATGTAGCAATTACTCATGTGGACATGACATTAGTCCTTCACACTACCTGTATATAGCCTAACTTGTTTCTCAGATACCCTTACAGCACTTGACACAGGGGTGCATATGAGTACTATCCTCTTGCTGGTAGGACATCTACACAGCAAATAGTGTACGCACACACACCTGGACACAACTGAACACTCCTGGTTACTTACTAACTGCCCCTTCCTATGCCCATTCTTTGATACCTAAGTGTACACTCTCAATTAGCCATGCACATGCCAATATTTGCACATACCTTACCCCCCAATCTTTGACATATACAACTTCCTTTTCCTACTACTACTACTGTAGTAATCTTCAGAACTTAACTTCGATGTACCCATATGCGCCTATGCACTCCACACAAGTGACACCCATAGCCATCTTCCTAGACACCGTCCCTATCAGTATAGAATATATGTACCCCTACACCTACTGTATGAGGTGACAGCGTTTTCCTGACTTGTTCTCACTACCTGAGCAGGAATACCCAGGGTACAACTCTATTCCAAGATACAGTTATCTACATAGGGATATTCTTACCTTTGTCTACAAATACTTACTGTACTTAAGCAACCCCTAATGCTACTTCTTCTTGGGTCTTCGAATTCCTGATACACCTTCCTGTTTGCTAAGTACTCTCTCTTGCCTATACCTCCAATTGCCTACTGCACATTGCAGTTCTCCACTCTTCTCATATATTTTGATACTTACACGTATCAGGAAAGGTCCGATACTCCTTATATAGAACAGACTCCGTGCCATTTGCGACATCTATACTCAGGCTCGTCCAACATGGTTACACCTACGACACATACGTAGGTTTTGTATGGAAATATATGACACTATAATCGTATGGTACGGTCTGCACAGCTTATGAAATATTCCCCAAGTCTGATACAATACTCTTAACCCCTGGTAATCATATTTATATTCCTAACAAGAGTTTAATCGAATGCCTATAATCCCTATTGCATTAAGAACAAACTAACGAGATTAGGGAATCCTATGATGCGGTTATGAAGAAAGGATTACCTGTTGCTTGCTTCTTTGGCTCTAGGAGAGCAATTGACTGGGGGAGGTGTCATGGCTCTTGCACAGAAGGACGATCTAGATTTAGGTTTTGAGGGAAGGGAATTCAGTTATTCTCTCTCCTATATATATATATCGATTTGGATTGGTTCCAATCCTAAAGGGATTAGAAGAGATAGTTTTTGAGTTTGAATCATATATGAATGCAGGGGAAAGGTTTGAGTAGTCGATTAAGTGGGGGAAATTGGTATGCTATGTACAGGATTTAGATTTGGGGGGATACTGGCCAATCTACTAAGAAGATTAGTAAGATTCTAAATCCCTGTTTAAATCCTTGGGCCAACTTTGATTACATGGGATATTGGTAAGCGGCTAATCAATAGAATTTGAATACCTCACATTTACACTAAACCCTTCGTAAAATTGTTTTTTGCAACGACCCTCTTTTACCTATGTTTGGCTAAAAACAATTTCTTAGTAGTTACCAAGCTTAATTATTAAAAAAATTTAAGGGTCAAAAATATAAAATAATAAGTAGTTTTTTGGGAAGGGTTTATATATATATATATATATATATATATATATATATATATATATATATATATATATAAAATATACTCTCCTTCCCCAGCTGCTCCCTCTCGCGGGTCCCTCCCCTCCGCCGCTAGCCGGCGACAGGCGGGCCTCCCTTCCCCCTCCCCCCACCCCCTTCGTCCATGGCCTTTCCCCTGAATCTCCTCACCTTTGTCGGGGCCCCCCCAATGGTGGTCTCATCGCCAGCCCTCGCTGCCCCCTCCTTCGCCAGCCTTCCTCCACCGACAGGCCTCCACTCCCCCTCCACCGTCAGCCCTCCTCCACCATCCGTCTTCCTCCACACCTCCAGCCGCCCCCCTCATTCCCTCTTCGGCAGCTCCGCCGAGCCGTTCCCTCTCTGTGTCCCCTCCGTCATACCCTTCTTCCGGGCAGGACTCCCTTCCTTGGTGGCCGCGAGAGGCGCTCTGCTCGTCGGCTCCGCTGGAGCCCCCGTCTCCCCCTCAGGTTCGGAGCTCCATGTGGGTGGTCCGTCCTTGTTGCCTCCCTCAGGATTGATGATTTCTCGCCCACTGTTCCGCTCCTAATCGAATTTTGAATCTCCTATGGCTGGCCTCGCCTCGAGTACCGTGCTCCATGAGGGAGGCTCAGATTTGGGTGCATGGCCCATGGTACCTTCGGGCGCAAGGCTCCTCACCCGCTTGGGCGCATGCTCCTTATCCCCGAGCGCGTGTGCAACTTGGCCTGCTGGCGCATGGCCCCCGTCGGCGTCTCCGGGCACGTGGCACCCCCACCTCTTCTCGAGCGCATGGCCCCTTTCCATGGAGGGGGGCACATGGCCCCTTCCTTCTGACATTGGCGCATGGCACCCTCCTCTTGTGGGCGCATGCCAGCCATCCCCAACGAGCGCATGGCCCAACCCCCTCTGTCGCCCCATCCATGGGCACATGGTCTCCCACCTCCGGTGTGGGCTCATGGCCCCCTCACTCTCCCGGTCCTCTTGTAGGCGCATGCCAGCACTCCTCCGCGGGTGCATGGCCTACCACCCCCTTTGTGGCCCCATCCGTGGGCGCATGGCCTCCCTCTTTCGGTGTGGGCGCATGACCCCCCTTCCTTCCGTTTCAGCCTCGTCGAACGCCGGTCCCTCCTCTGGTGCAGGGGAGTCGTGTCCCCCAGTCGTCCCCTCGAGCGTCGGCACCCCTGTGCCGCGCCCGGGAAACGAGGTGGCTAGCGCCCCCCTCTCTCGGGACCACTTCCTGCCCCTGGTCGCGTTCTTCCGGCGGATGTTCTGGCTCTTGGTACCCTCCTCGGGGAGCTTCTGTCTCCTTCCGTTGCCGCTGCCCCCCGGGACCCTCCGGCGTGCCGCCCGTCTCCTTCGGCTGCCCCTCCCCCCCCGTGGCCTTAGCTCGGCATCAGACTCCAGGCCGTCTGTTGCTCAGCTCCCCCTGTCCACCTCTTTATCCCCTTTCATCTGCAGTGCCTCGGCTTCTTCGCCTAAATCTGGAGCCCCGCCACCTATTTTCGTCGATAAGCTGTGTCCGGACCACGCACCCAAGAAGGGTGGCCTGTTCCTCGACGTTCTGCTCCCGGATGTTGTTTACCCCTCGGAATCCCCAGTGCCCCAAGTCCCCTTTTTCGCTCAGGAACTGACCTCACTATCCTCCTCCTTCCTTCACACTTTCGTCCTCAAATTTTCTACCGGCTGCCCGAAGCTTGATCGGGTTAAGGAAGTTATCCTCAGTTGGCGGCTATTTGTGGATTACAGGGTCGCCCTCTGGACCCTAAGCATATCTTGCTGCACATTTCCTTCGAGATCGATCACAAGACCGTGTGGTCCAAGGGCACAAGTAGGGTGGACTCCTGCCTTATGAAGATTATCAGGTGGTCTCCAAACTTTAACACGAAAGGAGATTCCACGAAGGTCGCGGCCTGGGTGACCCTACCTAACCATCCCCAAATCTGCTTCATCCTCGCGGCCCTCAGACGCATCGCCAACTCTTTCGGGACCTACGTGGCAACAGCAGAAGAAACCAGCAACCTCACTAAAGCTCATTATGCTAAGATTTGTGTGGAACTTGACCTTACCAATGAGCGCCCCAATCACATCGTCCTTGAGCTGGGAAACCAGATGCACACCAAGCGAATAGTCTATGATAACCAAATCATTTATTGCAAACACTACCTTCTGTAAGGACACCTGGCAGAATACTGTTTCCGTTTACACCCCGAGCTCAAGAGGAATCCCGCCAGGAAAGACGTCCCTAGTAAGGGCGACAATAATAAATAGACGTAACCCCCCTCCCGCTGCTTCTGCTCCCAAACACCCACGTTAGGTTCGAAGATCAAGGCGGCTCACCGGACAAGGTTACCTCCCCTGCCGTAGATATGACCCATAGCACCTTCGCATCCCTACACCTATCCAATTAGTTCGATGTCCTAGATTCGGAAGCCATCGAGCCATCGCTGGCCATTGTCACCTTTGTGGACCCACCCAGGTACAAGGAATCGACCCCCGAGTCTGCTACACCCAGCGACATCCTCTTGAACGATGGCACGTCACCTCTCAAGACCTCATGTCTGTCCCCACCTAACCCCCTGTCACCGTAGAAGATGCTCTGGCGATCCTGGGACCAGAGCAGGTCCTGAGAGGTAAACAGGTTATGGCCGCAGGATTCCCTCTTCAGTTAGCAGGAGAGCAATCAGGATGCATAGAAGACACTCTCATTTTACCCAAAACGAGGCCATTCTGGACTCCGTAGGAGAAAGGATCGTTCCCAAAAAGGACCACCACTCCGCTGACACTCAGGACCCTATCCATGATAAGTCCGCAGATGCCATCGAGACGACAACTATTCGCACAAGATCCACAGTCAAGCGGATAAAAAATGCCCTCAACCATAACATTAATGCTTAACATCCTTTCCTAGAATATTTGCGGTCTGGATAACAAATCAACCAAGAGACGGATTACTGCCCTAAAAAAACTTCACAAGATTGACATTTTGATCATTCTCGAACCCAAGATCCCCCCAAGAAAATCAAATCAATACAGCTTCAATTAGTTTCCATAACGTCGTGGCTGGCAACCACGACATTTGGATCCTCATCTCATCGGATGTCCGTATCGGAGTTATTCAGGATTCCAGGCAGGATCTCTCATGCTGGATAGAGCATCCCTTCCTTCCCAAGCGTGCTATTATGTCTGCTGTTCACGACAGTTACGACATTATTTAACGCAAACAGCTTTGGAACGATCTCATTGACACCCACTTTAACCACATCAACCTCCCCTAGCTTTGTATTGGGGACTTTAATGCCATCACTTGTAGAGAGGAGAAGTCAGGTGGCCGGCCGCCTCCACCTATGGCCATGTATGACTTCAACAACTTCATCTTTAATGCCAACCTTTCCTCGATCCAGTTCTCGGGTAATGTGTTCACTTGGTGCAACATGCAAGAAGGCGATCGTCGGCAATATTCCCACCTTGATAGGGCCCACACAAACGCCCTCTGGCACGGCATGGGTATCAGATCCAGAATTTCTCATCTCAACGCTACCAAGTCCGATTATGCTCCCCTGCTAGTTGAAATCAAAAACTCCTCCAACCAGATTAAAAAGAACTTTCGGTTTCTCGACCTCTGGAGCGAACACCTTTAATTCAAGAATGTCGTCACGGAAGCATGTAATCATGCGGACGAAGTTGACCCGCAGATCAGAGTTGCCAGCAAGCTTAAGGCGACGAGGAAAGCCCTTGTAGCATGGAGTAAACAGGCATACGGGGATATTTTTCAGGCGGTTCGCGTTGCTGAAGATGATGTCACCCGTACAGAGACGCTCTTTTCGACAGATCGATCTCCGGCAGCAAGGACCACCCTTAACCTCACCAAAGCCATTCTTAAATTTTATCTAAAAGTGGAAACGAAATATTGGAAACAGAAAGCGAGGCTGAAATGGAACAGTAAGGGAGACAAAAACTTGGCCTATTTCTACGCCTGCGCCAACGGTCGCAAGCAGAAACTAACCCTTCACCAGATCACCGATGACTCGGGCAGCATCATCAGTAACCAGCGGGATATCCAAGCAACTGCTGCTGATTTTTACTCCCAGCTATTCACCAAATAAAGGGTCCACAGAGACAACAACCTTCTGGCTGAGATACCACTCCTCGTCGATGACAACGACAACACACAGCTGGAGCTCCCTCCGACCGAGAAGGAGGTCAAAAATGCGGTATGGGCCCTGGACGCCCACAGCGCGCCTGGACCTGACGGCTTCTCGGGGGTATTTTTTCGTGAATGCTGGGACATTATCAAGAAGGACATCCATGAAGCGGTCATCGCATTCTTTCAGGGAGCGACTTACCCCAGAGCCATATTTGTAACGTCCCAGTCCCAAAATACGTAGGACTAAAACGTAATCATACCAGCTGTATACATATGAAGTATATGAACCATCGTATGTACACATAAACTGTAAAATGCAGTAACCAAGGCGCTAAATCTCATCCACAAAGATAAATAATGATATAAAAGCAACTTTGAATTTGTCATGTATACAATTATTGGGCGGAGACAAATCGACTACCAAAAAGTAAGGAAAAATACATAGAAAATAAAATGAGTTTGGCGACGAAGCGAAGACGATCAAAGCGCAATCATCCTCGAAGAAATAGTGACAATCATGGCCACGGCTAGAACACCTGCAAAATACAAGAACACACACCTGACGAGATAACCAGGTCCTCAAAGGGACATAACAAGATACAATAAACATGCCATATAAATACTGACTATAAAACATGCCACAATCAAAGAAAGTGATAATACACAAATAAGGTAACCTAACCGTACTAAAGTGAACATGCAGTGAGAACAAACCTTTCATCGCATGAGCCCTGGCTGTAAATGGGATCTGGTATAGTCCCCACTTGGGCACCAGTGACCTAAGCGCATAACGTTCAAAAAGGACAGTGGCCAACCTGAGAGGCTCATACCCGTATCTCCAGCGGAGCTTCCGGGTTATATGGGAAGTGCAATCGAAGCCCATACGACAAGGAAATATTCTCTCCACCTAATGTATCTATCATGTCGCATCCACGACCATGTAACACTAGTAACCATCAAGTCTTCTAACACACAACTATTGAAGTTAGACCTAACGCACGTCCTGCACGCATCAGTGATCAGCCAACACGCAAGTCCGTATGCTATATGCTCTCATACTCACACATCTTGTGGCACAACAGTGTCAAGGTTTATGTAATGTCCTAAACTAGTGGTAGTCCCTTAACTCTAGGTCCATATGCAATCAAAGGATAAATAATAAGGTACAGCTAATATCACTGTGCAGGCAGTAAATCAAGAACTGAAAATAAATGAACAGTGATATGTAATAAAATACAAACTGAAAATAAACAGTATAATGGCAAGGTATCTTGCCTGGTGTGTCGTCGGGTGTGGTACGATGTTCTGTAAAGTTCCAGTTGCCTAATCGTCATATCCGATAGGGAAGAGTCCGAATTTACGAGGAAATAGGGAATGATGATTAGTCATGATAATGGTGATAATCATGGAGAAATTGTGGAGATTACGTACGTATCCTATTTTGAAATTATTTATGATACTTAAAAACTACGTATAATTTTTAAACAATTATCTTAAATTATAATGTGAAACTACCCTTTTTATTAGTCAAAATATTTTAAAGCAATACTTTGCAAATCTAGAAAATTATTCGTATGGTTAAAACTAATTTGCAAAGATAAAATTTTGTAGTTTAAAATCCTTAGTTAAAATAGTATGCAATAGTATCTATATTTTCCACAAATATTTTTAAGATCAAATTATTTATACAATTAAAATTTTGAAAATAATATGTCCACTAATAATACCAATGGCAAAATACCCCTACCCATATACACTAATAAAATATTAATAATAATACTACTGTTTAACAATAACAATAATAATAATCTTAATAATATGTATAATAATAATATAATAATAATAGTACTAATAATAAAAATAAATAATAATAATAATAACAATAATAATAAATCTAATAATAATAATAACAGTAACAGACTCTTTTATAATCAACTAATCATCACTCCTTCCCAAATCTCAATACAAGTGAAGAGCGAGAGAGAGAGAGAGAGAGAGAGAGAGAGAGGAATCAGGAACTTACCAGCGGCGGTCGCGGGGCGGAGGAGAAATAACGGCGGCGCGGCGGTCGGGTTTCTCGAGCGGAGGTCGGCGGAGGTCCAGGGTTTTGCCGGTGGCGGATCGTTCGGCTGTAGAGGATGACGGAGCTCGACCAGTCGCGGAACCGACGGGGCTGGCCGGGACCGTGGAGAAGCACGGTAGCGGCAGATCTGGCGGCCAGGTTTGGGCGGGCGCCTGACCGGAGGTGGAGGGCAGACGCCGGCGGTGGAGGAGACCACGGCGGCATGGCAGATCCGTGGTGGTGGATGCACGTCTCTGGGCATCGGCGCGGGGAGCACTTGTACTACGAGGCTCGACGGCGGCGGCACTCGGCGCTCGACGGAGGCGCGGCCGAAGTCTGGTTCAGGTTAGGGTTTTCTATCCTTCTTTTTCTATGAGTGATGGTGGTGGGGTGTTGAGCGGCGATGGCCGAACTTGGGGTGATGCGGAGGTGGTTGTGGTGGTTAATGGCGGTGGTGGTTGTGTAGTGATGGCGACGGAAGATCGGGGATGGGTATGGTGAAGGCGGGGCTGCCGCGGTTTGGGCGATGAGAAGAGGAGATGGTGCTGGCACTGGTGATGGAAGAACGACGGAGAAGAAGGCCGATGTCGTGTCCTACGAGACACGGGGCTGGTGTGTCCGGGATTGTCGGACATGGAGTAACAATGTATTTGTACAATAGAAATATAGTGGATGAGACACCGACACGATGCACGGTTTGGTTGTGGATGGAAAAATTTCTGTAGGAGTACCTCTCCTTATATAGGAGGTGGGAATTCCCAGTTGGATATGGATTAGTATTCGTTTAAACCCCGATGGATAATTCCATCTTTTTATTTAAATCGGTTTAAATCCAAATGAATCTAGATAAACTTCCTTTAATTTAAATAAAATCTTTTTCCATTTAAATTATCAAAAATAATTCGAATATTAAATAAAACAAAACCTTAAATATCACTTTCATAAATATTAAAATATAATATTAATTAATTTCGAAAATCAAGGTAATTTCTTAAATATTAAATCATAAAGTAGCCTTTTATAAATAACAACATATGTTACTATACAATTTCAAATTCCGCAAGTATCTAGAATATATTTTATATAACCAAAATTTTCCAAATCACTATCCATTTTTAAATAACGAATAAAATAACTCTTTCATACAAAATAAAAATATTTATCATATTGTTTTGAAAACTAAAAATTCTTCTATATAAAAAAAATTTCTAATAAAAATGTTTTTACAAAAATATGTATCTCGCACATATTCGCACTCGACGAGACATACGAAAATGCGAATTCGTACGCGACGTGTAATACGACTACCAAATAAAAAATTTAAATACTTAATTTATAAAAAAATTTAAAAGTAGAAATTTACGGGGTTTACAATATTCGCCGCCAACCTGATCCTCTTTCCCAAAAAAGATAACCCGGAGACCTTTAGTGATTTTCGTCCCATCAGCCTGTGCAACTTCACTAATAAGATCATCTCCAAGATCATCGCTTCTCGTATGTCTGATTTACTTCCCAAGATAATCTCTGAGGAGCAAAGTGGCTTCGTCCGAGGTAGAAACATCCAAGATAACATTATACTAGCTCAGGAGCTAATCACCTGCATGAAACTTCCTGCTAGAGGTGGCAACAAAGCGATCAAACTGGACATGGAGAAAGCTTATGATAGGCTCAATTGGCAATTCATGATTTGGGTTTTCAGGGCCTTTGGCTTTTCAGAAACTTGGACTAATATTGTGTGGAGATTGTTTAGCAACTCGTGGTTCTCCACAGTCATCAACGGTCAAGCCGACGGCTTCTTAAAATCAAGCCGGGGCATCAGGCAAGGAGACCCCTTATCTTCCACCGTCTTTATCATCATGACGGAAGCTTTGAGCAAAAATCTGAACAAGATGGTTGGCACCCCGAATTTCCAGCACTTCCATACCGCCAGCGGGTGCCCGATCATTACCACCTAGCATATGCTGACGATATCCTCATCTTTATATCTGGGGATGTCGGGTCGGTGGAGGTGGTCCACAACACCCTCCAGAGATATTTTGCTAGCTCTGGTCAGACGGTCAACCCCGCCAAGAGTGTCATATACGCACATCACAACATTGGAAGAGAAAGCGCGGCTAATATTTCCAATATCACCTCTTTCTCTATTGAACACCCTCCGTTCCTTTACCTCGGATGTCCCCTGGTGTATGGTAGAACTAACGCGAGCATCTTTGACGGGCTGATTAACAAAATCAGGAGAAAGCTGGAGGGATGGCACAATGCTACTCTATCACCGGGCGGTAAGATGATCATCATCAACCACGTGCTCACATCCATTCCTGTATATACCCTAGCAGCGTGCTCCCCCCTAAGAAGGTGATCCGCTTGATTGAAAGCATCTTATGCAACTTCTTTTGGAGGCAAAACGGCAGAAACATTAAGCATCACTGGGCTAGCTGGGACACCATGGCTAGGCCTACCGAGAAAGGAGGCATAGGATTTGTCAGAATCTCTCACATTGTTGACGCCTTCTTGATGAAGCTATGGTGGAAGCTTCGGACAAGTCAAAATTTATGGATTAGATTCATGAAGGCCAGATACTTCAAGCATATCCACCCATCTCAGGCCATCCCCAACAGCAGATTATCAGCAGCATGGCGGTATATCCTTATCGGACACACTAAGGCCGAACCGGTGATTCGCCTACAATTGGGCAATAGTGAATCATCGACCTTCCTTGAACGTTGGGCTGGGGATATCTTGCTTCCCAACCGCACGGCGGGTCGTGGGACCACCAGGATCAGGGATTTATGGGATTCAGCCGGTAACGACTGGGATTAGGACAGGATCCACAATTGGGTCGGCGATGAGGTAGAAGATTGTATCCGTCAACGCGGCCTAAAGATAGACAATAAAACGGATGTGCTGCGATGGTCGGCCGACCCCTCAGGAGGATTTTCGGTGAGCTCGGCCAGACAAGTTGCCCATGGACGTGGAGCACCATCACTTATCATCGCTACTTTCTGGCAGACAAGCATCCCAAAGAAGTGGTCTATCCTTATTTGGAGAGCCTTTCGTAAAAAGTTACCTACCGACGATAATCTACTCACTATAGGATTCAGCTTGGCATCTGTATGCAACTGCTGCTCATAGCGTCAGACGAAAATCGTCGACCATATATTTTGTCAAAGGGAATTACCTGCCAAGGTCTGGAGAGTGCTATCTCAAAGGTGCAGAAGGGCTCAGGGAGTTGGGTGCTTCAATGACCTCCTGGCTGGCTGGGCTCTCGCGTCCCACGGTCACAAGATCGTAGCGACTGCTGCCATATGGGCCATTTGGAAGAATCGCAACAAAGCAAGATATGAGGGCTATCAGTACAATACCGACCAGAACATTAGGGAGGCCACCAGGCAGTGCCATAAGATCAAGGCATCTGTTCGTACGGGCAGACAGGTTTTTGGGTTTCTCTTCTTTCCTAGCCTTCGGCTTTTCAGTTTTGTTGGTATACTTGTATAGGCGTCGACATTTTGTGCCTAGGGGTATACTTGTACAGGCTTCAGCATTTTGAGCCTTGTTGGAATAAAATGGGATGTTTCTTAATATATATATATATAACACATATGAAAAAAAATAACTGTCCGCTGTGCTCTCCGTTCTCTCCCTCGCGTATGACCTAGTCCCCTGTTCGCAGACGGCGATGAGGCCGCACCTCGTCGGCTGGCCGTCAACCCCCCCTCCGTATTGGAACCGCCCTCGCAGCCGATCCGACACAGTCCTCGCCTCCCCATCCGGCGTGGAGCCCCCGTCGATCATCACACACAACTAAGCGGCCACCCCCGTCGGCGTGGACGGCTGACCACTTATCGGTGGCTGGCACCGTCCACCTGCCTCCACCCTCCAGGATCGTGATGGCCCTCTGGTGGCCCCGCTCGGATGCGACCCACAGCCCGAGCGTAGACCGTCCTCCGGCCGGTCCGTCAGGGACAGGCCTTGCTCCGCCTTCTCCGCGAGTGGCTTCCCCGCTCCGGTGGACGTGGGCCTCGTCGGCAACTCCAGTTTCACCTCCCGGTCACGCAGTGGTCTGCCGTCTCCCAGCCAGGTGTCTTTTCGACAGCCGAAATTTCTTGCTCCTCCCCAAAAATTCAAATTTCAAATTTCCCCTACCTTTGGCTACGATTCTTACGTCAACTGTGTTCCACTCTCAGGCTGCGGCCTATGCGCCCACAGAGCTTAACCTGGGCTTGCGCCCTCTGCAGTCTTCGGCCTATGTGCCTTCATGGCCACCACCCCTTTATGTACGATCTGGCGCAGACGAAGTTCCTAGCGCGCATGCGCCCCTCGTTGGCAGCCCTCCCATGTGCCCTTTACTGACTGGGGCTCCCGCTCCCCTCGCCCCCCCAATGCGCACCCGAAAGTCGGCAGCCTCCTTGGCGCATAAACGCCCCCAGTATGCTCCCTTTCCTCCTATGCTTCTTCGTCCGCCTATGCGCCTACGGCAGCTGACTCCCTTTATGTGCCTTGCGCCCCTGGTCAGGCCTATGCGCTCGTTCGAGTCGCCTCATTTGCTAGGACGGGATCTCTCTCCCTCCGGCCTGGCACTTCCTATAGAGCAGCGCATGCGTAGCACCCCCTCCTCCGATCCCCTCCTTCGACGCGGTTTCCCTCTCCCCCTCAGCTCAGGGCTCGGCTCCCCCTCCGAGGTTTTTCCCCTCCCCGATCGCCCCGGGGCCGCGAGATCCAGTTCTGCCCCTTCCCTTCCCTCATCCTTTCCCCGCAGCCCAGGCAGCTCCCCCCGCCTCTGTAGAGGCTCCTTCTCAGCCGACATCCTACACAGAAGCCCTACGCCCGGACCGCAAGGCATCCCCGACCCTCCCTCCAGTGGGTTTAGAGCTCTCCGATATCGTCTTTACGGACCCTTCCGATGGCCAGGCCATCCGGATCCCCTTATCTTCAGAAGAGATCTCCTCCCTCTCCAATAACTTTGCGAAGACCTTTGTCCTAAAATTCTAGTCAGGCTGCCCGAAGATCGCCTCGGTACAAGAGGCCATCGCCAGATGGGGGCTCACCTCAGCTTTCAAGGTCGCACCGCTGGACCCCAAACACTTTTTCCTCCATCTCTCATCGGATCATGACTTCTCCATAGTGTGGGCTAAAGGCTCCACTTCCGTAGGCAACTAGAGCGTCAAGATCGCCAAATGGTCCCCTACATTCAACCCTAAAGTCGACTCGACCATTATATCGACGTGGATTACCCTCTCCAAACTTCCCCTCGCATGTTTCGCACCAGCATCCCTCAAATGGATTGCGAGTTCTTTGGGGACTCTAGCTATCGCGGAAGAAACTCGCACCCTCTCCAAAGGGAACTATGCAAAGATATACGTGGAACTCGATCTTTCCACAGAACCGCCAGAACTAGTTCAGCTCGATCTCGGAGGCAGAATGCATTCACAAGTGCTATTGTATGACAACAATATTATTTTCTATAGGCACTGCCAGCTGAGAGGACACCTCATTAGGTTCTGCTACAAAACCCACCCGAAGGTCAGAAAGCCGGCCTACCATAAGACTTACTCCTTCCAGCCAGCCCAAGCCGCTCCACCAGCACCCACTCTCCCTCTTCCCAACTCCAATCCCTAACTTACCGACAGCAAAATATCCACTGGCCCCAGCATAAGCCCCCTTATCAACCAGGAAATCGTGCCCTATGAACCGAAGGCCATCTTCCTCCAATCCGTTCGACATCCTCTCCCTTGCTGACGCAGAGCCCTCCCGTTAGCAGAGAACGATTCGACAGTGGACAATGGAGAGAGAGCGGAGCCAGAGGCCACCAGCTCGTACCCATCCTTCCTTAAAACAGGAGAACCTACGTCGATCAAAGGCAACACCTCTGAAGATATCCTGGCTATCCTCGGAGCGAACGACGCAGACAGATTCCAGCAAGCCAAGGAAGCAGGTCTCCTAGACCAAACTAACCCCCTTTGCGTCCTTCAAGAAACATAGATAGAAGATACTACTCAGCCGGAGAGTTCAGAACTCATTATCCAAAAACAGAGTGAGTAAACAGCAGGCTTCTCTACAGCAACACCGACAACTCCCAAAAAGCCCCATAACAAAAAGAAGAAAAATGCCAAAAAGGCCACGGCTATGACTACTAGATCGGCTGTGAAGCTCCATAACCCCCCTCCCCCTCCCCCCCAATGCTTAACATCCTTTCGTGGAATATTCGTGGGATCGCCAACAAACCCACAATGAACAGACTTATCAGCCTTAAGAAACTCCACCGGATCGACATCATGATCATCATTGAATCCAAAGTCCCTAAAAATAAACTCAAAGCATTCCAACTTCAACTCGGTATCCCATCCGCGATCGTCGGATACAATGATATCTGGACCTTCTTCACTACCGACGTCAAATTCGGCTCCGTCCAAGACTCCAGACAAGCCCTTTTCTGCTGGGTTGAGCACCCCATCCTTCAGCACCGATCCCTGCTATCGGTGCTGTATGGCAACTGCGACATCATCGAGTGCAAGAGGCTATGGAGCACCCTGATGGATACATATAACAACCTCAACAACCTCCTGTGGATATGTGTCGGCAACTTCAACACCATCTCCAGCAGAGAAGAGAAGTCCGGGGGCCGCCCCCCCACCCCGTAAGCTATGACTGATTTCAACACCTTTATTTTTTATGTCCACTTGTTCTCCATTCCGTTTTCCGGCAACGCATTCACTTGGTGTAACATGCAGGAATGAGCCAGGCGCCAGTACTCTTGTCTCGATCGTGCTCTGGTTAACAATCGGTGGGCTGACTTGGGTCTCATCTCCAACCTTTTCCATCTAAATACCACAGAATTGGATCACTCTCCTATTCTGATCGAGGTCAGCAGTAATCACCACCATATCAAGAAAGTCTTTCGATTCCTGGACTTCTGCAGCCTTCACCCCCAATTCAAAAATATTGTAGCCACAGCTTGGAACTCAGCCGAAGACCCCGACCCCCTCGCTCGAGTAGCAGCTAAACTTAAAGAGACCAAGGGAGCTCTAGCGATTTGGAGCAGGAACGCCTTCGGCAACATTTTCTAAGCTATTAAGTTAGCAGAGGATGATGTCTCCCGGAAGGAGATTCTATTCGCCATGGACAGGTCGAAGGAAAACCGCGCCACCCTACATCTCACTAGAGTACTTCTCATGTCCCGGCTGAAGATAGAAACAAAATTTTGGAAACAGAAAGCCGGGCTGGCTTGGGATGCCGAAGGAGACAGAAACTCGAGCTTCTTTCACTCATGTGTTAGAGGCCGCAGACAAAAGCTGAGCCGGCACCAAATCGCTGATGACTCTGGTCGGCTTCACACGGACCATCGGAGCATTAAGTTGGCCGCCACGGATTTCTAATCCAAACTCTTCTCCAAAGACACCATCAGTGAGGATGAGGAGTTCCTTAACAAGATCCCCCATATGATCAACATCGAAGAGAACGAGAAGCTTCTTATCCCTCCGTCCCCCGGCAGAAGAAGTCAAGGTAGCCATTTGGGCTCTGGACGAGCACAACGCCCCTGGTCCTGACGGCTTCTCCGGAGTCTTCTTTCGCACCTGTTGGGACATTGTTGAACATGACATCCATGAGGCTGCCATTGCCTTTTTCAAGGAGCAAGGTACCCTAAATCCATCTCTCGAGCCAACCTAATTCTTATCTCCAAAAAAGACAACCCGGAGACGTTCAAGGACTTTCGCCCCATCAGCTTATACATCTTTACCAATAAAATCATCTCGAAGATTATCGTGACCCGTATGTCCGCACTTCTTTCTAAGATCATTTCCGAAGAACAAACTGGCTTTGTGACGGGAAGGCACATCACCGATAACATTCTCTTGGCTCAGGAGATGATCACTTGCATGAAATTCCCCTCCAGGGGAGAAAGTGGCTATCAAGCTCGACATGGAGAAAGCCTATGACCGTTTGGATTGAAATTCATGATCTGGGTGATTAGGGCCTTCGGTTTCTCGAAATCGTGGATGGACATCCTCTTCAGATCTATCAGCAACTCCTGGTTCTCCACCATCATCAACGGGCAAGCCGAGGGCTTCTTCTGTAACACCCAGTTTTCTAAATGAAGGTAATTTTGAAATTTTGTTATTTTAATATTTATTTATGATATTTAAATTGTAATATAATTTTTGGTGATTTTTAATCATTTTAAAACTATTTAAAAACCATGACTTGTGATTTTGATGTGCTGCTAGGGAAACCCTAGAGACTGTCTGACCTAGTCCCTAACCATGTGATTGGGATATTTATTTATCATTTTAGCCTAGGGGTAATTTGGTTATTTTGACTTATTAGAATTATTTGATTAATTATTGGATTGGTGGTTGTTAATTTTGACTTTTACTAGTTGTGACTTAAGAGACTAACCTAGATGTTGACCCTGGTTATGGTGACTTGATTAGCATGGTGAGACCCTAGTCTAACTTAAGTCAACCCAAGTTAAGTTATTTAGGATCAAGTTTCAAATAGGAGGATTAATGATTAGGTTCATAGACTTTTGACTCATGAATTGATTTCCATGACCAATGCAACTTGGCCCAAAGCCCACTAGTGAAACCCTAACCCTAATCCCTACTTATTAGACTAGCCACATAGGGATCCCCACCCTATATAATCTTTCTTCCTTTGGTTCTTACCTCTTTTGTATTGAAACAACTCTTGGAAAAAGAATGTAGCACCCAGTTTCCCAAATGAGGATAATTTTGAAATTTCGTGTTTATAATTATTTTAATAATGATATTTAATTCATGATATGATTTTTGGTGATTTTAAATCATTTTAAAATTATTTAAATCAATGACTTGTGGTTTTGACGTTTTGCTAGTGAAACCCTAGAGACTGTTTGACCTAGAGCCTAACCATGTGATTATAATATTTTAATATCATTTTTGGCCTAAGGATATTTTTGCATTTGACCTCTTTGAATTATTTTGATATTATTTTATTATTTATGATATTGTTTTGGGGTTATTTGAGTCGGGTTCGAATTTCAACTCAATCCGACTTGAAACGGGGACCCGGGGGTAGTTTGACTCTAGTGGGACCCACACACTAGTTAGGCATGGCCCACATAATATTAATTTTAGTCCACATGATAGAAATATTTTAGTTAGAGGTTAGACTAATTATTATGGATAAGGTTAGTGTGATTAGAGACTTTAGAATGACTAATTTAGCCCCAACCAATTAGCCCTTTCCTAATACTCATAGAATAGGTTAGTAGGGGCTTTTGGACTTTTCCTAATAGGACAAAACCACCTTTATGGCCAGCCACAATAAGGATAGGGTTGAGCCTCCCATTTGTCATTATCCATCTATTCTTCTCTCTTGTTCTTCCCCAAATTCCTATAGAGCAATCCCTAGCAATTTCTTCACCAAATCCTTCAATTTCACCACCAAATCTTCTTCTTTCCTTCTCCATTCTAGCCAATGAGGAAGCTACCCAAGTTTGGGAGGATTCGGAGCTCGTTCGTGTCCTTTTGGAATCTCTACGTGTCGGTGTCGCTCTGGGAAGGTTTTTCTTCGATTCGATCTACCGGGAGGTATAAATCCCTTCTCTTTTTTATTTCCTCATGCATATAGGTCTATTTTGAACCCATAGGAATGACCCCCATGGTTGTATCTCCATTTGTGTCCATTTTGTATCCATTTGGAGGTCATAGGAGTGTCATTTGTGTTGTGGATGCGTTCATGTTACATATATAGATTTATATATATATATTGTAATGAGAGTGTATCTATATTTATATATGTAATAAATGGTTCATGAAGATTATATAATCAAGTTTGTGAGTGTGGTTCCTCATATTATTATTGCTATTATTGTTGTGGATAATTAGGATATATATTGTGTATTCTTTTGGCTCAAACTATCTAAATCCGTCATGATTTTTATCCACGTTTTTAATTTCAGCCCTAACTTAGAAATGTCATAACTTCTAGCTCAAAGCTCGGTTTAATCTCCCGTTTTATTTAAAAGAAGCGTTTTGAAGTTAGTTTTCCAAAAACATTAATTAGTAGGCCTAATTATTTTTGTAACTTTCTGGAGAATTATTTGAGTATCAGCTGTACGAAAGACAAACGCGTTCTCGGTGTTTTCGAGATTCCGGGAGCTTCCGGAAACGAAAATGCAATCCGTTTGAAGTTTCGGAAAGCTAACACATAGATCTATAACATACATTAATCCTAAATTTTAATTCATGCTGAGATGGTACAGTATTGATTATTAGTAGGAGTTACTATTCGGCATATGTATTTTGTGCACCCTTGTGTGTAATATAATATTCTATTTGATTTTAACCCATGTTAATGTATATACATTATGTAACTAAATAGTGAATACAAGCATGAGTAAATGGTTAAATAAATGATGTACGAGGTGTAAGTATTCTATCTAATGTAAGCATGTATAAGTATGGCTTGTAATAAATATGTAGGTTCCATAGTATGTAATGTATGGTACATATAGTAGTGCAAGAGAATAAATGAATGATGAATGAATGCAAGCATGAATGTAATGTAATAATAGATGTAATGTATGAAATATACAAGTTAATGAGATGTAATATTCTATGTTAACATAAATCCTATATTACCTCATGTACCTCCTTACACTATGTTGACACTATCACACTTGACACATTGTTCACTTACACTTTGATACTCTTTGATATGTATACACTATGTATGCCCATTTAACCCTCACTTGCCCCTTTGCCATGTTCACATACACACACATAGCCTCTTAAATAAGTATTTATGAATATAGTTAACTTAGCTATGTATGTATATTATATATATGTTAGCATATTGTGTTGTAATATATAAGTTTATATAACCATTTGAAATGCCATGATTATAGACCTAATGTTGAATACCAATATATGCATATGTATATATGTGTAGACATATATAGCTTAAAGTAATAGATTACCTAGTATATATCCAATGTGAATTCTTGCCTATTTGAGTATTGAATAATTGCATGCTATATAGAGTTGGATGTATGTTAGCTTGTATAGCCTTGTATTTATGTGTGCTTGCTAGGATAGTCTTGGTTAGGCCTAGTAAGACTTGCTGGGTTAGGACATGACCTAGTTTGACCTAGTTTGACTAGTGCAGTTGACCAGAGTTGACCAAGGGTTGACTTTGGCCTAGTTTGACCTAGATTCATGTAGAATACATTGTACTGCTTTATATTACCCTTCTGGACATGTTGTGACTTGTGCTGTTCTAATTAGGATCCAGACACCTCTTCTCGGACAGTATCTTTACCTTGGACATTCAGATATCAGGCGAGTACATTCTCTGATCATTTCATATCTTGCTTAGAATTATTTCCTGCAGTAGATTACTTTACTTGTACTGTCACGACGGTCACACGGATTGGTACTATATGGATCCTTTCTTGAGATGTTATCCTTAGGGAGCATCGGGTACTACGTGTTCTGTGCGTTTCACTTACATGGCGTATCACTATGCTTCTTGGTTCACTTGATTACTTGTGACATGTACCCTCATGATCATAGAGTCTCTTGAATCTTACACAGTTGGGTAACCCCCAGACTCCCCATTTATGGGACATCCATGTATCACCCTTCGGGGGCCGTGCATGGAATCATATAACATAACCTGGCTGGATCCTTGTGTATTGATTGGGGGTACGGGGAGTAGAAGTGGACATGTGAATAATACACCAGTAGTATCTTCATTGAATCATTCCGTAGTGTCTTCATTGAATCATCCCAGGCCATTTACATGTTCATGTTGTACTCTGACTCACTAGTCACTGCTAGTTCTCTATGTATAGTAGATATTTCTATTACAGTTCTCTCTCTGTTTTTATATTGCATTTCTTTCAGTACCTGTATCTTACTTTACTGCATGATTATATTTTCTAACCTGCTATGAACTGTTGAGATGTAATGTGCTCGCTCCTGTCCTGACTGGACCTGTTGATAAATTTTACAGATAGCTTGGAGGTTGCCTGCTAGCCTAGAGGAGACACTTTAGAGGTTGTTTAAGTAGTTATTTTATTTTGTCTGGAGTTGTTTTACTTTGTGGATCACTGTATCTGTATTTGAGTTTTGAGATGTATCTCTGGGTTTATGTATCTTAGACACTTAGACTTCTATCTCCTGTATCTCTTTTGGATTTTATGTTTTATCTATCTTCCTTTATGCTCTACCTTAGATGTGATTGAGTTTACATTCTGCTATGTCACCCCCATTCGGGGAGTATAAACTGTTTAGTCTTATACTGTTAGATGCATTGAGACCTAGGACAGTGTTCTACCGCCGACACTGCGGCGTAGGCTGGGCGTTGTTACGTTCTCGTACCCTAACTCTAGGGCGCGGGTCGTGACACATTTTTAGTGGTGGCCCATGCAGGTCGAGTTTGTGTAGTGGTATTCGAACTAGAGTACCACTACAGCCTGAAGTAGGATTAGGATATATTTTTGAAGATACTCAATCACAATTAGGATCCATTGAGAGATTCCTTGGACGACCCTTGAGAATCTTATTTAACTCCGATTTGAAAACTCTTTTCTTTTTTCTTGATTTGATTTATCTTTACTTTCTGCTATTGAATTTGATTTTCATAGATTATTATTGAATTTGAGTTTGTAATTATTGATTTTGATGGATGATTGTCGAATTTAAATTTTGGTGATAGCTATTGCATCCGAGTTTATATTTTGATGGATTTTTGTTCATTTTTGAGTTTGATGTTCGTTGATAAATTTGATTTGATTTTTTGGTATTCGTTGTTGATTTAATTTAATTTTTGGCAAGATGAAATTATATGAGCTAGGTCATCTATGTTATGGAATCTAGTCTTTTATAGTCACATTAGCCAGCATGGTGAGGACATATAGTCTGACTCTGGATATATTTCTCGGGTGTGGGAATTTAAGATTTTCGCAGCCAAGCTAGCGGCTCCGTAAAAATGTTAAATACCATGATTCTAGAGGTATGTGCATAAGTCAAGGACACTGTGATTATCGTAGTCTGGCTCACTAATATGACGAGGATTTAGAGTACCATGATTTTGGATAGACGCATATGATTATCAGATTATACCTTAAATATTTTCGAACATGTTTTTGCTACTTTTGTTTCAGTCATTCAAAAAAAAAGAGAAGGAATTATTGTTGTTTTGTTTTGTTTTGTTTCTCATTGTTTACTTAGGATATAGCTTTAGCTATTTTTATAAACCTTGTGTAACTTCTTACAAAAATTTATTTCTTCTTAATACAATAAACCAATGATTTTGCTAGGCCTTATTTTGGATTTGGTATTATAATTCTTATTTCAAAAAAAATGGGTCCCTCTTTTAAATAGATAAGCAGAACAGATTCTATTATCATTCTTTTCCTGCCAATATTTTTACTACCATCATTCCTTGTCTTATATACCTGTCCTGATTATATCAATTCCCTATCTCGTATATAATTCTGTCAGCTATACCTTGACTACTCTTGAATCTTCATATCATTTTGCCTGAGAAATGTTAAGGAAGTGACGTAAATTATGTAGCTCAGAGAAGACGTAACTGGTTATTTTATGATGATCTAAAGGAAATCAAATGTGGAGTGTTCCATATGAAAACTTGAGATAGAAATGTGGTAAAGGTCTCGAATAGAATAAAGAGATGTATACTGCCAATCTGGAAACAATTACATTTAGAGAAATTTTGGGTTATGAGATAGTTTATAGGTGTATTCAAAACTAATGAGGATATCAGAGGTCAACCTAGTTTTGAGAACTTAGAAAATCTTGGTTATTGATTCTGGGGAAAACTTTTACTCTGAGGCTATGTAGAAGGTTAGTAATGGAAAAGAGAAGTTAATTGTGTTTAATAAGGATATTAAACACGATGTTGCGAGGAAATGACTAGGGATAGAGAGAGCACAAAGTTATGAAAGTTTAGAGATTGTTGTGAAATATTTTTAGGAGAATAATATTCAAGGGTGTATGTCGAAGAAAATACGGAAGTTGATTTTATGATGAAAGATAAGTTTTGTAAGGCCTAGAGATTTAAATTAAATAATACGAGGAGAACAATTTGAATAAGTTCAAGGAATTCGTAAACGGGATTTAGAGGTTTTGGGTCAAATTTAAGACAAGGTGAAAGAACTTGGAAATTTAAATAAATGGTTAATGTTGATTCCTAAATGTGAGGGTTGTGCTTCAAGAGTGATGTTTGAAAATTGGGAATTGCCTACGGTGGTCATGGTAAGGGTTTAAGTAAAGGTTAAATTTTTATATGGAGACTGGTGAGGTAAAAATATGATTGGCAAATGATAAACTGATAGTATTGGAGAGAGATGATTTACTAACTTCGCATGAAATCTTTTCCTGTTTTTCTCTAAAAAGGTTTTTCAATATCATTGAATCCTAGTTTCCTTAATCACGACCAAATCGAATTCGATTATCTTTTCTTATCATATTTATATCTTGGGTTGTACTAAATTGAATTAAATTTGATTGTGACCTGAATCTCTATCCTTGTATGCTCGATCTCAGACTTTGTTGAACCTGTCCTCCATATTGCCTAAATCTTGATTTTCCCCAATTGATCAACTTAGATCGTATCAAGACAAAAATCTATTTGTGATTTGTTGTGCCTAAATTTTCAATTTTTGCCATTTTATGGAATAGTAACCTTTTAATAATTTCTTAGTTGCTTGTTATTGACCAATTTTTATATAGGATGGTAGACAGCCCTACAACCTTGATGATTGTTGTTCCCTTACCTTCCCAATTAGGAGACCCTAGATTGTTTGTGTGTTGATACCATAGTACTATTTTGACCCAGAATGACCAGTGCACCTAGGTGAGACTTCCAACTGCTACGGTATGCCCTGACCTTGTATACTATTCCTTCAAATTGTATGATTTAGATAAAAAAAATTTAGACCTTGATTGTTGGGAAATAGGGACGTCACTCCATTAGTATCAGTTGTAGATATATATGGGTTAGTCCTTGATGTGGGGATATGTGTCTATAAACATGTAGCTTAGGAGATTTAGGAGAGATTATAGTATCAGCCTTGATAGGATGTACTAGTCTTTTGGTGAGTATAAATGTATTATGAGAGATAGGGGCCTATATGTCTTAGTAATGCATCGTTCCTATGGTAATAAAATGTATTAATAGATGGTTAATAGGAAGATAATAGTTTGAGCATACCTATAGCCTATGATCAGTTCCTTTTCATCCTTAGTTAAGACCACTTTAAAATAGGTCCAGTCCCTTGGATATATGTTCCAGTCCATATTTTATTGAAGTTCCATTACCGCCGTACAGCAGAGCAGTATTGGAGGTATTAATAGATTGACACTTTTTAGATGTCCGTTTATTATTCCAGTGTTAGGAAGTGTTACCTTAGATATTGGGTAGGTTAGAGGCTCTAGAAGGAGTACTATCGATCTTAAATTTCGAGGACGAAATTTTTCTAAGGTGGGTAGAGTTGTAGCACCCAGTTTCCCAAATGAGGATAATTTTGAAATTTTGTGTTTATAATTATTTTAATAATGATATTTAATTCATGATATGATTTTTGGTGATTTTAAATTATTTTAAAATTATTTAAATCAATGACTTGTGGTTTTGACGTTTTGCTAGTGAAACCCTAGAGACTGTTTGACCTAGAGCCTAACAATGTGATTATGATATTTTAGTATCATTTTTGGCCTAAGGATATTTTTGCATCTGACCTCTTTGAATTATTTTGATATTATTTTATTATTTATGATATTGTTTTGGGGTTATTTGAGTCGGGTTCGAATTTTAACTCAATCCGACTTGAAACGGGGACCCGGGGGTAGTTTGACTCTAGTGGGACCCACACACTAGTTAGGCATGGCCCACATAATATTAATTTTAGTCCACATGATAGAAATATTTTAGTTAGAGGTTAGACTAATTATTATGGATATGGTTAGTGTGATTAGAGACTTTAGAATGACTAATTTAGCCCCAACCAATTAGCCCTTTCCTAATACTCATAGAATAGGTTAGTAGGGGCTTTTGGACTTTTCCTAATAGGACAAAACCACCTTTATGGCCAGCCACAATAAGGATAGGGTTGAGCCTCCCATTTGTCATTATCCATCTATTCTCTCTCTTGTTCTTCCCCAAATTCCTAGAGAGCAATCCCTAGCAATTTCTCCACCAAATCCTTCCATTTTACCACCAAATCTTCTTCTTTCCTTCTCCATTCTAGCCAAGGAGGAAGCTACCCAAGTTTGGGAGGATTCGAAGCTCGTTCGTGTCCTTTTGGAATCTCTACGTGTCGGTGTCGCTCTGGGAAGGTTTTTCTTCGATTCGATCTACCGGGAGGTATAAATCCCTTCTCCTTTTTATTTCCTCATGCATATAGGTCTATTTTGAACCCATAGGAATGACGCCCATGGTTGTATCTCCATTTGTGTCCATTTTGTGTCCATTTGGAGGTCATAGGAGTGTCATTTGTGTTGTGGATGTGTTCATGTTACATATATAGATTTATATATATATATATTGTAATGAGAGTGTATCTATATTTATATATGTAATAAATGGTTCATGAAGATTATATAATCAAGTTTGTGAGTGTGGTTCCTCATATTATTATTGCTATTATTGTTGTGGATAATTAGGATATATATTGTGTATTCTTTTGGCTCAAACTATCTAAATCCGTCATGATTTTTATCCACGTTTTTAATTTCAGCCCTAACTTAGAAATGTCATAACTTCTAGCTCAAAGCTCGGTTTAATCTCCCGTTTTTTTTAAAAGAAGCGTATTGAAGTTAGCTTTCTAAAAACATGTATTAATAGGCCTAATTATTTCTGTAACTTTCTGGAGAACTATTTGAGTGTCAGCTGTATGAAAGACAAACGCGTTCTCGGTGTTTTCGAGATTTCGGGAGTTTTCGGAAACGAAAATGCGATCCGTTTGAAGTTTCGGAAAGCTAACACATAGATCTATAACATACTTTAATCCTAAATTTTAATTCATGCTGAGATGGTACAGTATTGATTATTATTAGGAGTTACTATTCGGCATATGTATTTTGTGCACCCTTGTGTGTAATATAATGTTCTATTTGATTTTAACCCATGTTAATGTATATACATTATGTAACTAAATAGTGAATACAAGCATGAGTAAATGGTTAAATAAATGATGTACGAGGTGTAAGTATTCTATCTAATGTAAGCATGTATAAGTATGGCTTGTAATGAATATGTAGGTTCCATAGTATGTAATGTATGGTACATATAGTAGTGCAAGAGAATAAATGAATGATGAATAAATGCAAGCATAAATGTAATGTAATAATAGATGTAATGTATGAAATATACAAGTTAATGAGATGTAATGTTCTATGTTAACAGAAATCCTATATTACCTCATGTACCCCCTTAAACTATGTTGACACTATCACACTTGACACATTGTTCACTTACACTTTGACACTCTTTGATATGTATACACTATGTATGCCCATTTAACCCTCACTTGCCCCTTTGCCATGTTCACATACACACACATAGCCTCTTAAATAAGTATTTATGAATATAGTTACCTTAGCTATGTATGTATATTATATATATGTTAGCATATTGTGTTGTAATATATAAGTTTATATAACCATTTGAAATGCCATAATTATAGACCTAATATTGAATACCAATATATGCATGTGTATATATGTGTAGACATATATAGCTTAAAGTAATAGATTACCTAGTATATATCCAATGTGAATTCTTGCCTATTTGAGTATTAAATAATTGCATGCTATATAGAGTTGGGTGTATGTTGGCTTGTATAGCCTTGTATTGATGTGTGCTTGCTAGGATAGTCTTGGTTAGGCCTAGTAAGACTTGCTGGGTTAGGACATGACCTAGTTTGACCTAGTTTGTCTAGTACAGTTGACCAGAGTTGACCAAGGGTTGACTTTGGCCTAGTTTGACCTAGATTCATGTAGAATACATTGTAGTGCTTTATATTACCCTTCTGGACATGTTGTGACTTGTGCTATTTTAATTAGGATCCAGACACCTCTCCTCGGACAGTATCTTTACCTTGGACATTCAGATATCAGGCGAGTACATTCTCTGATCATTTCATATCTTGCTTAGAATTATTTCTTGCAGTAGATTACTTTACTTGTACTGTCACGACGGTCACACGGATTGGTACTATATGGATCCTTTCTTGAGATGTTATCCTTAGGGAGCATCGGGTACTACGTGTTCTGTGCGTTTCACTTACATGGCGTATTACTATGCTTCTTGGTTCACTTGATTACTTGTGACATGTACCCTCATGATCACAGAGTCTCTTGAATCTTACACAGTTGGGTAACCCCCAGACTCCCTATTTATGGGACATCCATGTATCACCCTTCGGGGGCCGTGCATGGAATCATATAACATAACCTGGCTGGATCCTTGTGTATTGATTGGGGGTACGGGGGAGTAGAAGTGGACATGTGAATAATACACCAGTAGTATCTTCATTGAATCATTCCGTAGTGTCTTCATTGAATCATCCCAGGCCATTTACATGTTCATGTTGTACTCTGACTCACTAGTCACTGCTAGTTCTCTATGTATAGTAGATATTTATATTACAGTTCTCTCTCTGTTTTTATATTGCATTTCTTTTAGTACCTGTATCTTACTTTACTGCATGATTATATTTTCTAACCTGCTATGAACTGTTGAGATGTAATGTGCTCGCTCTTGTCCTGACTGGACCTGTTGATAAATTTTACAAATAGCTTGGAGGTTGCCTGCTAGCCTAGAGGAGATACTTTAGAGGTTGTTTAAGTAGTTATTTCATTTTGTCTGGAGTTATTTTACTTTGTGGATCACTGTATCTGTATTTGAGTTTTGAGATGTATCTCTGGGTTTATGTATCTTAGACACTTAGACTTCTATCTCCTGTATCTCTTTTGGATTTCATGTTTTATCTATCTTCTTTTATGTTCTACCTTAGATGTGATTGAGTTTACATTCTGCTATGTCACCCCCATTCGGGGAGTATAAACTGTTTAGTCTTATACTGTTAGATGCATTGAGACCTAGGACAGCGTTCTACCGCCGACACTGCGGCGTAGGCTGGGCGTTGTTACGTATTTGCCATTGATTGTAAAAGAACAGAACAATTATCAGAGGACTGAACTTAGACTCACAATACAAACTCGCTCGTACAAAGAAAGCCTAGGGACGAAAACCTAGGTACAGCAGACTAAGTACGATTGTTTATTTTTGATTCTGGGGGGTGACGATAGAGGCTCGAAAAAGTGACGGCCGCTCTGCCTTACTCCTTGGACGATCAGTATGTATCCTTGGCTCGGGGAAGATCTGCTCGATGTTGATGAAGAAACGCTCTTCTTGCTCTCCTCGGATTGCTCTCCTGGCTTCTCTCTCTCTGTGATTATCAAGAAGAAAGGGGGAGCTCTCTCTGTGTAGATCTCTCTCTTCTTATTTTTTTATTCTTTTGTTGCCGACCTCTCCTCTTTTTTTTTCTCAAGGGAATGATGCTGGCTATTTATAAGAGTGGGGGGGTGATCATTAGGGTTTGCTAATGATTATCTGTTTGAAATGTCGGCGCTCCTTCATTCTATCTGAACCCTTGATCCTGATTACAGTGAATCTCGGCCATTAACGCGGATAGCATCGTATCTCATGAGCAATTAATGCTAGCTACTTTAAATCCTCATGATCGATTATGCCAATGTCTGATTGCTCGCCACGTGTCCCATTAGCTTGATGATAAATGATATGCCCTGATCTCAGTAATTATGACGATGATGTCAAATATATTTGTTGAGATTCGGTTAAATCTCTTATTGATCCCATGCCACGTGTCTTAATTGTGAGTCCTGTCAGAGCCATATATGATTGACTATCCTCGAACCGCAGAGAGATACTCTTTGTAAGCCGCATAGGACGATGCTTCATCGAGCCGCATATGCGTAATCTTTGTGAGCCGCATGAGCTGGTGTTGTATTGGGCCACAGGGAATGTGTTCCCAGGGAGCCGCATGAGCTAGCATTGTATCGAACCGCATGGAACGGGTTCTCAGGGAGCCGCATATGACTGATTGCCACGTGGCAATCTGGGACTTCTGACGGATTTGGTCAGAGATTTTCTTCTTTTCTCGAGGAGTCAGTCATTATGGCAAAGCCATTATAAAACTTTATGTCAGGGCCGCCACAGTGAATAAGGCCACTCCTCAAACGACCAGCTGTAGGGAAAGATCACACATGGCGTCCATCGAGCCGCATATGCCTTGCTGAACCGCATACGCTCCCGAGCCGCATGCGATTGAGAGTCTTCTTTGAACCTCATAGGGCCGCTCCTGGGTGGGCCGCATAAGCTTCTTACTCAGAGCCGCATGGATCATTATTCTAATATTTTCCATGCTTCTACAGGACCCCCTTCAAAGTTTTTAATTTTGTAAAAATTGGAATACTTTGAACAAGAAACATGGCCCCGTTCATGCCGCATAGGATTTTTCTGTCTGCCTGGGCTTCCTAGCCGTATAAGTGCCTTAGCCGCATAAATTCATCTGGCCGCATAAACTTATTGCCACGTGTCCTGATCATGTGTGAAAATCTTCATTAAGTGCCTTTGATTTGATTTAACGTCGCCTTTTGGGGGAGGATCCCAAGAGTCGGTTTTGCCTTGACCGAAGCGTTTTGCCTTTATTCTTTGGGGGCGGCGCGTAATCCGAGGCATACTCCGAGACGTCCGTTCGTTTCGTGGGTCTTTTTTGCCTATAAATAGGAGTCTTCTAGTCTTTTGGGGCTTTTCTTTACCTTCTCTCTTTGCTTTGTTTTTTTTTCTTTTTAATTTTTGCAAGGGGGTATGATCCCTGCTGATGTAGCCCTTTGATTTTTGAATAAATAAGCATGTTTCAACTCATCTTTTCTTTCTTGCACTTAGGTGTTTATGGAATTTGGACTTGCTGGAGGATTTATTTGTGGACCTGTTATCCTAGGCGTACCTTGGTTTTAGGTACGGATAACAGTTTAGATAGGATGTCCGGGACAACCACGGCAAAATGGTCATGGATGTTCTCGGTACTGGGGAAAGGAATGCCGTAGAGCAGCTGGGCTCCCGGGGCATGGTAAGATGGTGGATTTATGCTAAGAAGCTTAGCGAATGAATATTTGTGGACCTATTACCCTTGGCGTACCCTAGTTCAGGATACGGATAATGGGGTGAAAGGGAACCGATCACATTTGCTCAGAGGTTATGATGACATGGCAAACATGAAGGTTTTATCGTAAAATCTTCCTGCTCAGCGGTAATGAGAACATGGCAGGAGAGACTTTACAGAAGCTATTTGTGGTCAACAGAGGACATTTGTGGTCAACAGAGGACATTTGTGGTCAACAGAGGACATTTGTGGTCAACAGGGGACATTTGTGGACCTATTATCCTTGTCGTACTCCGGTTGTGGGTACAGATAATAGGTTAAAAGAGGACCGACATACTTGCTCAGAGGTAATGTGGACATGGAAAATATGACGATTTCTTCGACGGAGCCTTCCCACTCAGAGGTAGTGAGGACATGGCAGGAGTGGGCTCAATGAAGATTGGGTACATAGAACGACTCAGAGGTAGGAGAACGTGGAAGTTCTATGCGAGGGGGCGGTTTGTTTTTGGTGGAAGTAAAGACGACTCAGAGGTAATGAAGACATGGTCGTTTCGGAAATTGGTGGATCGACTACCCTTTTTGTGCACTGGGAGTACGGGTAGTGAATCCTGAGGGAGGATCTCTGCCAGGAAGAAAGTTCAGAAGTATAATCATACTTGACTTACTATCTGAAAGAGTGACCGGAATGTAAGTTCAGAGGCACCAGCTGGTACATAACTTGGTAATTTGGACTATTGAGGGAGTGAGAGTTCAGCGGCACCAGTGGGTGCATGGCTCGATAATCTGAAATAGGGTGGATGAGAGTTCAGTGGTACTAAAGGGGTACATGACTTGATAATCTGGAGAATGATGGATGAGAGTTCAGTGGTACTAAAGGGGTACATGACTTGATAATCTGGAGAATGATGGATGAGAGTTCAGTGGTACTAAAGGGGTACATGACTCGATAATCTGGAGAATGATGTTCAAACATAGTATTTCTTCAGGAACTTGTCGTTGACGGGCAACATGAGCAGATCTCCGTTCTGCTTAGCGAGGCGGTAGGCGCCGTTGGAGAACACGGTCTCGATGACAAATGGACCTTCCCATTTTGGCTGGAACTTACCGGTGGTCTTGTGAGTCATGACCATCGGCCTTCGGACTGCCAGAACAAGATCACCCACTTGGAATGTTCTGATTTTAACTCTTTTGTTGAAGGCTCCTGAGATGCGTGCTTGGTATAGCTCGATCCTTTGCTGAGCTAGGAGGCGCTTTTCATCTAAAGCCTCCAACTCTTGTAGTCGTCGTCGGTAGTTATCATCCGTCGTCAATTGATAAGTGAGGGCGACGCGGAGTGAGGGGATCTGAGTCTCCAAAGGGAGGACTGCCTCGCTCCCGTACACCAGAGAGAATGGTGTATTCCCGGTGGCTGTTCGAACCGTGGTGCGATAAGCCCATAAGCACTTGCCGAGCTTCTCGTTCCAGTCGCGTTTGTTGGAGGAGACGAACTTCTTGAGGAGCTTGATGATTGTTTTGTTGAATGCCTCTGCCAACCCGTTTGCTGCCGGGTTGTATGGTGTCGAAGCGACATTCTGAATGCGATGCTTATCGCAGAATCGGTAGAATGCATGGCTTATAAACTGTGGACCATTATCATGGATGATTCATCGTGGTAGTCCGAAGCGGTAGATAACGTGATGCTTAAGGAAGCTGATCACGTTTAAAGTTTTAACTTCTGCGAGTGGGACAGCTTCCGCCCATTTGGAGAAATAATCAGTGATCGCAAGTATGAAGCGATGTCCTCGGGAGGAAGGTGGGGTGATTGGACCAATGCTATCCATTCCCCATGCTTCGAATGGCCAGGATGCCACCGTTGGATGCAGAAACTCGGATGGTTGGTGAATGAAATCCGCGTGGACTTGGCAGGCCTTGCATTTTCTGGCTAATCTATCGCATCTGCCACCATCGTGGGCCAGTAGTAGCCCATCCGGGAAAGGCGGTCCTATAGCTTAGGGCCGGGTTGATGGGCCCCACAGACACCGTCGTGAGCTTCTTGTACAGCTTCTGTAGCTTCCGCGTTCGACAAGCACCGGAGCAATAATCCGTCGTAGGAGCGGCGATACAATATTTTTGTCTCTGTATCGTAGAATAATCTGAGAGAACGCCGTCTGATAGAGGTAGCTTCTTTTGGATTCTCTGGGAGGATGTCGTATACGACGAAGTCGATGAACGGCTGTCTCCAGTCCGGTGTGTCGTCGACCGTCTGGGCGGAATAACTTGCCATGGCTTGAACGTTGTTCTTGGGACAGACCAGTTTGTGACCTATTACATCAACCGAATGATGAGCTTGGTTCGGTAGTGCTAAGGAAGCGGCAAGGCCTGCTAGGGCATCGGCCTCGATATTTTGGAGTCTGGGGACGTGCTCGATGAAGAATCCCTCGAATGATGAGATAATGTTGATCGCAATTTGATGGTAGGGGATCATGTCTTCATGGCGAACCTCGTATGAGCCCCTGATCTGATTGACGATTAGTTGGGAGTCGCCGTATGCTTCAAGGTATTCTACCCCCAGCTCTTTTATAAGTTGGAGGCCAATGACCAGAGCGTTATATTCGGCCACATTGTTGGATCAGGGTTCCGTGAGGGAGTAGGCGCGATTGATCACCAGCCCAGTAGGAGAAATTAATACCACTCCGACCCCGACGACGATGTTTCCCTTGGGTCCGGTCCTTGAGGCACCATCGAAGAACATTCGCTATATGTTATCGTGGGTGGCT
Organism: Iris pallida; assembly: GCA_029216955.1. Classification (NCBI taxonomy): domain Eukaryota; kingdom Viridiplantae; phylum Streptophyta; class Magnoliopsida; order Asparagales; family Iridaceae; genus Iris; species Iris pallida. The sequence continues at coordinate 10,241,958 of JANAVB010008798.1, forward strand.
GTATTCGAATCGGCGACCTCGTCTGGGATCTCTCCATAGATTCTGGATGACTCCGATCCTGGGTGGGCTGCCAAAAAGTCTGCTAGGGCTTGACCCTTAACAGCCTTTTGTGGGACGAAGATCATATGATAGGGGGACAGCAATATTGCCCATGTGGCGAGGCGAGAGCTGAGGGCCCCTGGTTTAGTCATGAAGACTCTGAGGGGGTTGACTCGCGAGATCACATGTATGGTTTGTCCTGTGACATAGTGCCGCGTCTTTTGAATAACAAATACCAGGGCGAGACACTCCTTCTCTACGGCGGTGTATCGATGTTCTGGCCCGATCATCATTCGGCTGAGATAATATATGGCCTGTTCGTGGCCTGCATCGTTATTTTGTGCTAGCAGGGCACCAAGGGAGTATTCCATTGCTCGTACGTAGAGCAGGAATGGTTTTCCGGGGACCGGGGCCACCAGGACTGGAGGATTCGACAAATATTCTTAGATGTCGTCGAAAGCACGCTGGCATTCCTCGTCCCATATGAATGAGACTCCCTTCTTCATGAGGTGTGTGAACGGTCGGCATCGCCCAGAGAGGTTGGAAATGAACCTCCTGATGTAAGCTAGCCTCCCTTGGAGGCCTCTGAGTTCGCGGAGATTTTTCGGAGGACCCATCTCCATGATTGCCTTCGTCTTCTCAGGGTCTACATGGATGCCCCGTGCCGTGATGATGAAGCCTAAGAACTTCCCGCTGGATACGCCCAAGAATGATTTCGTAGGGTTCATCTTCAGGTTGTGGGCTCTCATCAGGTCGAATACCGTTCTCAGGTCTTGTAGATGATCTTCCTTATGGCGACTCTTGACGGCGATGTCGTCGACATAGCATTCTACTGTTTTGCATAAATGTTCTCGGAAAATGATACTCATGGCCCGCTGATATGTAGCGCCAGCATTCTTCAGACCGAATGGCATGACTGTGTAGCAGTATGTACCAATCGGCGTTCGGAATAATGTGTGCTTTTCTTCGTCGGAAGACATCTTGATTTAATTATACCCCAAGAATCCATCCATGAATGACATACGTTCAAAGCCGCATGTGTTGTCGATCATGATGCCTGTGATGGGGAGGGGAAACTCGTCCTTCGGACATGCCTCATTCAGATTAAGGAAGTCGATGCAGATTCGGATCTTCCCATTTTTCTTAAGGACCGGTACTATGTTGGCGACCCAGTCAGGATGTTGCTCTTCACGAATGAAGCCGCTGGCTATTAGCTTGTTGACTTCGGCTTCAATTGCATCCATGACGCCTGGGCGGAAGCGTCGTTGTTGCTGCTTGACTGGCTTTGCATCTGGCCGTATGTTGAGTTTGTGAAGAGCGATATCGGGGTCTAGCCCCGGCATGTCCTCGTAACTCCATGCGAACACGTCGATATATTCTCTGACAAGTTTCAGCAGCGATTCTCGTTCTTCGTTTGTCAGGCTTTTACTGATAAAGATCGGTTTTGGAGAAGATTCGCTGCCGAGATCCACTTGTATGACTTCATCTTCAGTAGGAGGTTCTCTCAGTTCGAACCATTTTTCCTATTGCGCGTCTAATTGCTGGGCCCATGGCTCTAGCTCAAGGATTTCGGGGATGTCTTCGTCTTCCTCGTAAGCGTCAGCGAACGCCATGTTGACTGACATGACTTGTCTGAACACATCTCCGATGCTGGTATCTGAGTCGAAAGTCGGTGATCCGGTTGAATGTGACTGCCAGTCGCATTCTTCATCTGAGCTTTCAGGGGTCGTAGTAGGCGTTACATACCCTAAATCGCATCGGGTTTTGTTATAGTAGTTTCGTGGTTTGTCTGCCGGGGCTGGCGACTTCAACGGTAATCGTCGTCCAGTTCCGTAGTTCAGTCCTGGTGTTGTCTCTAGATCATACCCCTGTTTCTGCATGAGATATTTGGATTGCGGGCTATAGAGATACAGAGGCAGTCTTCCAGCATCTGACCCGAAGTCGACTTCTTCTATAGCGAGGGGATATGGGTTGTTCGTCCGGCCGAAGATGATCGGGTGGTCCCCTCCCTCGACTATTCGGTAAGTGTCTTCTACTGGAGTAAGTCGGATGGCGGTGTACACGTTTGTCACCTGTGTATGTAGGTGAGTGCCTATACCGTGTTCCATAGCATACATTGTACATAGCTTATTGAGCTCGGTGTAGTTCAAAGATAACCCTTTATTGATGAAGTAAGGTATCTTTTCTAGAGGGATTACATCATCTGCGGAGGGAACATCAGTGTGGGCAGCCACATACTTGGCTAGCTCTGGTTTCTCTTCAGCTACCCCCTGTATGAATGAAGATTGAGAGGACGTCCTGGTTAGCTTGATCTTCAGAGGTTCAACTGACGGAGCAGAGCGTGGGGTTGTAGACTAGCAACCCCCAGTCTGGTAATCGATATGGAGCAAGGAGTGGCTGGTTCGCTAGAAGTTTCAGACCTTGTATCGGGATGATGACCTTTCTTGGGAAGGCGTATTGTCAGTGGCCTATCGGAGGGATTGAGTTTCTCCATTTGGGGTTGAGCGACTCTTGGCAGTCTGATGGTTAGTGGCCCCGTTGTGGGTCTCGGTACCTGGCCGGACCTTGGCAGCCGGATTCTCATCTGTTCTTCTTGTACGGAGAGACTGATTGCGTCCTTACGTAGAGTGGCCATAAGGGGTACGGAATTGCCCAGTTTGCGAGCCTGAAGGTGGATCGTTAGAGGTTCTTCTGATCCTGTAGCCGTCTTGTTGTGAGCTTGCACATCTTCTTCGACCAGATGCTTCTTCGATTTTTTGTACAGACAGGAGTCTGAGTAATAAGATTCGACCCCCTTGAAGGGGTCGATATCGGCAAACTCTGTTCTCACGAAGCCGTGCTTATCGACATATTTGAAGCACTGGTGTAGCGTGGAAGGCACGATCATGTAATCGTGTATCCAAGGCCGCCCCAGAAGGATATTGTAAGAAGTGTCGGCATCTATGACATAACAGGTGACTTCTGATTGGAGATCGCCGATCTGACACTTCAAACGGATCTTCCCTATTAGGTAGCTCCTGCCCGAATTGAAACCGCTAATAGCGGCGCTTGTAGGTGTCAGGCGATGCATCGGAATACGAAGATGATGTAGCAGACCCTTCGGAATGATGCTTATAGAGGACCCAGGATCAATATGCATTCGGTCCACCTTTACGTTGCCGATGTATCCAGTGTAGTATAGCGGGCGATCATGCAGGTTAGTTTTGATGAGCATATCTTGCGGAGAGAAGACGATGTTGGGCATTGCTCCGATACACGTACTATCTTGGAGCTCTGCAGGTTGGTTATCTCCCGTGAGGTTGACCTGAGCCAAGTATGTGTCGGCATTTTGGAGCGCCTCACTTAAAGCCGTGCGGACATCCTTTGAGAGCCTGAGGAGTTCATATAAAGACAATTTGGCCGAGGTATTAGCTAATTGCGCTAAGATGTCGAAGTTGTAGGGCCTCTCCAGCCCCTGAGGTGTCTCCTTCCGGAGGGACTTGTCGAAGCAAGTCTCCTTCGGCCTAGGCTTGTCGGTCGTCGAAGGCTGAGCCGGTCCCGGAGCATCATTGGTAGTGGGCGGATGATCATCAGTCGCGCTTTCGGTCACCGGTTGGGCTTGTGTTCCGGATCGAGTAGTGACGGCCGAGACTTCCTCTTCTTCCGCCGAGGCAGTGCGGCAGGATCTGACTTTTTCACTTTTCCTTTTAGAAGGTGGAGAGGGCTGAGTTACCTCGTGGACTAGGTCCGGATGGACCCACATAATTTTCCCTCGTGATGTGGTGAGGGGTATTAGACCAGCGGCTTGATCGCGAGCAGGCGGCAGATTAGCAATTTCTATTGTTGCCAGAGAGATGGGTATAACCCCGTCCTGAGTCTCTGTTGGAGGGAAGCTACCGAATTATACGGACACCATGTTGGCTGCCACGGTTACCTCTTCGAAATCGATGGCCAGGGCGTTCGAATTGATGAGGTTTTGGATATACCGTTTCAGTTGGTAGCAGTCGTGTGTAGCATGGTGGACGTAGCGATGGTAATGGCAGAACTTTGGGTTCTCCAGATCAGCCGGCCGAGGCTCCCGTCTTGGTGGAGGAAGCTGAATCCTATCTCCTTGTATAAGCATGTCCAAGATAGGCTTGACGTGACCGTCTTCAAAGGAATAAGTGATTTGAGGCCATTGTTTGTCTGCTGGCTGTAGCTCGGGCTTCTGGGCTGTATCGGTCACCATAGCCTGCTTGCCTTTGTTGTCCCGGTTGTTGGAGGGGCTACTCCCATTGTCGTTGCTGGTGTTGGGACGCTTGCTCTTGTTCTCTCCCTCCGAGATATGCAACCCTAGTTGGCGAGCCTTCTTCAATCGTTCTTCAGCACTTGTAGCACTGATGATAAAAGCCTTCCAATCCTTGAACTGACTTTCGCCCATCCAGAGACTAATTGTTGGAAGTAGTCTCTTTTGGCAAATTTCAATCAAAGAAGAGTCCGGGTTGCCAGATGGTAACTTCATTGCGGTTTGACGAAACCGCTCAATGTAATTTCTCGTCAGTTCTTTCTCTCCTTGAACGACGTCCATGAGGGTAGACATCGTAACGTCCTGTCCTACCTCATAGAACCTCTCTAAGAACAAGCACTTGAAGCCAGCGAAGGAGTGGATGCAATTGTCTGGCAGGTTGTGGTGCCAATCGAAGGCGACTCCTTCCAATGCCCCAATGAATAATCGCGTGAGGATAGCGTCATCATGGGGCAGATGGTCGGTAGTGACCTCAAAGTAAGTGATGTATCGACTTGCTGAAGTCTTGCCATCATATGGGTTGATATTGAACGGCTTACATCTTGGCGGGAAGGGAACATCCCTCCATTCAGCAGGATATGGTTGCAGTATTCTGAGGTCTTGAGAGTTTTCTCGGGCGTAGAACATTGCTCGGAGCTCCTGAACCTCTCTTCTTACTTCTCGGGCCTCATCTGTCGCGGTAGGGGCCGTTTATCTCGGGAGGATTATTGCCCTGGTTTGGTGCCGCTGAATTTGAATCTACGTTGATTGCGGGACCCGTGCTTGTCTGGCCAGGTGTCACTCCCTGCGGAGTAGGAAGTGCCGCTTTGATCTCGTCTACAGACTTGACCAAGGCATGCAATATGGCCTCCAAAGTGTCGATGTGCTGGCGATCGCTGGAACTGCCTTGATTGCTGTCTGTCATGAATACCGTCTTCACATGAGGAGTGACGGAGGAAGTGGTGGAGGATGTACCCTCCGAGTCGTACCCATGCGTTGAGAAATCATTTGGATATGTGGGGATGTTCTCTTCAGGTTCGGACTCGGAAGGAACACTACCCCCAGCTTCGGAGCTTGCTTCGTCTAGAGAATCATGGATGTCCTCGGGGACATCAGCATCTGTTGTACCCGATAGGAGGGTTGTTTCTCGGGGTTCGTCTCCTTGAAACATTGGATTATTGTGGAAGTTCGGAGGAGTACTACCCCCAGCTCCTACGACCCTCAGGGTCGGGGACGATGAGCCTCCTGTTGCAGCAGATTTTGTCTTCGAACGGGTGTGTTGGTATACTCCGGTGGAGGGTAACCGTTTAGCCGACAACTTCTTAGCTGTAGTGGCTGATATCTTTGGACTGGAGATGCTTGTCTTCTTCCCTCTCCCCTCGGCGGGGACCTTCTGAGCGGAATTGCAGGAGACAACAGGAGGTGCCTCATCTTCTGAGTTCGGGTGCTGTAGTCTGTGGAAGACGGACGGACGATCTTCCGTCACTGCCGCATTGTTGCAGCAGCAGGTGACGATGATCTGGGTGCAGTGACGTCCATGTGAGGATTCTTTGCACGCCGAGGCCCCTTCTCTTTCCTTGCGCTTGTGGAGGATCGCCTCACGCAGGTCAGAGGGACCACTCTGTCCGTTCGCCGCCGGGGATTGGACTTGAGCGGTTCTGTACAACTTCCCATCAGAGGCCCGTGTGATAATCAGCGGGACGCCCTGATAGTCAGAGGTTAGGGCAGCTGTCTGGGCTTGATGAGCCCGCGCTGCCCTAGACTTCTTCTTCCTAGCACTTGTGGGTGCATAATAGGAAGAGTCCAAGTTGAACATCACAGAGTCTGGCTTATCATCCAGAGAGTCATCAGGGTTCGGACCGTACGAGAGAAGGTCGAAAACTGATCGAGAGGAGCATGGGGCAGATGCTATGCGGCTGGGAGCGGGAACCGTGCAGACTGTCTGCATACGGTTGTCTCCTGTCGTCGGACGAGTTCTTATGCGGCTAGTGGTCACGACCGTGCAGGCTGGCCGCATGCGGTTGGCATCTGTGGCCGCATGGGTTTTTTGCAAACGATTGACTTTACTGGCCGCATGAGTCTCATCCATGCTGTCGGGAACTGTAGTCGCATAAGTTATGCGGCTGACAGAAGTAGCCGCATGAGTTTTCTTCATGCGGTTGGCGGTTGTAGCCGCATGGGCTTTCTCCTTGCGGCTAATGCTCTTCTGCGGTTCGGTCCGTGTAGAGTCCCTCTTTGTCCCTGCAAGTCCAGCATCATAATGTTTTCTTCTGCCGGACTTGGGGACAGCCGAGTTGTCTACAATCTGAAGTGGGACCGCAGGAGAATCCTTCTCGCCGTCTTGAGCAGCAGAGGTATCCCATCGAGGGCTTGAGGAGGAGCAAATGACTTCGGTCTCCATTCTTTGCGGGCCTTCGTGGTGCGGGTGCGCTTCTGGGCCGGGCCAGTGCTGCCTTCAGAGAGCATCTCTTCGAACGCCTGTTGGTCGAAGCGGACGACCATCTTCTTTTTTGTGGAGCCAAGTTTGGCTGCATCTGATTGCGTCACCAACTCCTCAGCCGTGGAGAAGTTAGTCCCCAGCAGAGTCGCCATCGTGTTTGCCATTGATTGTAAAAGAATAGAACAATTATCGGAGGACTGAACTTAGACTCACAATACAAACTCGCTCGTACAAAGAAAGCCTAGGGACGAAAACCTAGGTACAGCAGACTAAGTACGATTGTTTATTTTTGATTCTGGGGGGTGATGATAGAGGCTCGGGAAAGCGACGGCCACTCTGCCTTACTCCTTGGACGATCAGTATGTAGCCTTGGCTCGGGGAAGATCTGCTCGACGTTGATGAAGAAACGCTCTTCTTGCTCTCCTCGGATTGCTCTCCTAGCTTCTCTCTCTCTGTGATTATCAAGAAGAAAGGGGGAGCTCTCTCTGTGTAGATCTCTCTCTTCTTATTTTTTTTATTCTTTTGTTGCAGACCTCTCCTCTATTTTTTTTTTCTCAAGGGAATGATGCTGGCTATTTATAAGAGTGGGGGGGTGATCATTAGGGTTTGCTAATGATTATCTGTTTGAAATGTCGGCGCTCCTTCATTCTATCTGAACCCTTGATCCTGATTACAGTGAATCTCGGCCATTAACGCGGATAGCATCGTATCTCATGAGCAATTAATGCTAGCTGCTTTAAATCCTCGTGATTGATTATGCCAATGTCTGATTGCTCGCCACGTGTCCCATTAGCTTGATGATAAATGATATGCCCTGATCTCAGTAATTATGACGATGATGTCAAATATATTTGTTGAGATTCGGTTAAATCTCTTATTGATCCCATGCCACGTGTCTTAATTATGAGTCCTGTCAGAGCCGCATAGGATTGACTATCCTCGAACCGCAGAGAGATACTCTTTTTAAGCCGTATAGGACGATGCTTCATCGAGCCGCATATGCGTAATCTTTGTGAGCCGCATGAGCTGGTGTTGTATTGGGCCGCAGGGAATGTGTTCCCAGGGAGCCGCATGAGCTAGCATTGTATCGAACCGCATGGAACGGGTTCTCAGGGAGCCGCATATGAATGATTGCCACGTGGCAATCTGGGACTTCTGACGGATTTGGTCAGAGATTTTCTTCTTTTCTCGAGGAGTCAGTCATTATGGAAAAGCCATTATGAAACTTTATGTCAGGGCCGCCACAGTGAATGAGGCCACTCCTCAAACGACCAGCTGTAGGGAAAGATCACACATGGCGTCCATCGAGCCGCATATGCCTTGCTGAACCGCATACGCTCCCGAGCCGCATGCGATTGAGAGTCTTCTTTGAACCGCATAGGGCCGCTCCTGGATGGGCCACATAAGCTTCTTACTCAGAGCCGCATGGATCATTATTCTAATATTTTCCATGCTTCTACATTACGTTCTCGTGCCCTAACTCTAGGGCGCGGGTCGTGACAAAGAAAGGTATGGCCATTCTTCCCCAATCCATAACTTTTCTATTTTAATTTTTTTTTACTCTAGTTTCTTGCATTAGAGTCTAATATTACTCTATTTTATGATTATGGAGAGAAATCCAAGCTTTTGAATAATTTGGGGATTTGAGCTAGCAAGGAGGAATACTCTATTTTGGGGCTTTTCTTGCCATTGGACAACCTATAGGTAAATCCCTTAAATTGTGTTATTATTCTGATTTCTTTGCATCCTAGCCTAGATCTAGGTGTCCCCTAGCTGTCCCTCAAATTTGATTAGAAATTGTGTCCATTTGGTGTTCGTATCGAACACGTATCAATGTGTCTATGTATGTGTTTGTTGAAATGTCTCAATAGATTTTGTTTTGATATTTTTGAAAAGTATTTGAATGGATTTGTTGGTCTTTATTTGTACTTTGATCACTGCATGACTGAGCCATTTTTCGAGTCGTGTCCGTGTCCAAAACGGACACAAACATGTCACACGAGCAGCCGCGCACGTGCCCTGCTGTTCGGGGGTTTTTTCTCGCAGTACAGGCTACGTGGCCGTATGCCACTTGGAATGGACGTGGGGGCCACGACTGATAAGTCAGCCCCAAGTCCCAGACCTGTTCATGTCGTGTCAAAAACGGTATTCGTGGTGCATTAGTTTTACTGAACTGCTACACACAGGTTTTGTGTCCTGATACGCTATGGTAACTCAGACACGACACCACTTAGACACAAATCAGGGTTCTAGACACGTTGACCTACCCTAGGCGAACACATGGACACGTGCATGAGGTCATTGGTGTCGTGTGTCGTGTCCACGAGAGCCTGGACATGCTGCACAAGCCTGTCTGTAGACACTGACTGATGTACCCTATTTTGCATGATTTGGACACTTCATGTCCACTATTTGGACACGAGAACACCCCCACTTGACACGTGCACATGTGTCTAACCTCGCAGTGTGACTAAAATAGGATTTTATGGTATTTCGAATATCAATGTAGGGTTCGAGCCCTATTTGCTGATACTGTGATATCCTGAGTTTTGTTTCGGAGTTTAAATAAGTTTAATTTAATAAATAATATAAATTGATGTTCATGATGATGTCAACATGTATACCATACCTGAGATTGAATGGCATGTGTGGATTTCATATTGTTTTATGTTAAGTTGTATTTTGGGTTTTCAAATGTTGGTTGACACTTGAATGGGTTGTTGCTGATACCTGGTTTTTGAGTTTATTCGAAATGATGTTCATATGTTTTACGATGATATCCTGAGTTTAATTGCATATTTTTATACTTGTACATTGCTATTGAGTTATACCTTGTTATTGAGTTTGATTCTTGAGTAGAGTTTAGGTTGTATGTTATTGTTGGTTTTGGTTGGTGTGGGTGATGTTGATGATATGAGACACACATTTTTGTCACCCCGATTGATCTGTACACATGTCTGAACACTAATTCCTGATATGATACCTACACACACACACTAATGCTCAACCTAAGTTGTAGACACACACACACACACAAACTGAGACACCACTGTATGCTGCCATACACACACACATGTGCACACAAACTGAAAACTCACAGGCCTGTCACTGTTATACACCACTGCTATATTCACTCACACACCCTTACACAAAACTGATACCTATCTACACACACACACTGTTATGTGTATACCATTAACCTGAGATCAATTTCCTTTAAAAACTAAAACTGAGAATGGGTTGTTAACAGTGAAACCTGATATTTCAAGTTCCTGCAAACCTGAGAATACATGTATACTTGGCTGAAAACAAAAAATCAAATTCATGTTTACACTCATTCACACATGCCACACCCTATTGCCATTTGTACACACACTTTTTCCCTAAAAACTGAGATGAACTGAACCACTCACACACACTCAACCCTGGGACTGGATTAAACTGAGAAGAGTTAGATAGATACTGCTATACACCCTTGTTCACTGATTAATGAAAAACTGAGTACACACCCTATACAATTTGATACACACATACACAGGTACACAAACTGGAAACCCCCTATTTCCTGAGATACCACACTCTATATGCCACACCCTCATATCACATATACACACCCAAATGCGTACTATGAACTGAAATCTGAGTTAGATTAAATGTAATGTCAAACCGTTGGGTAATTCCTGAAAACTGAGGATTTATTTCCTATATGTAAACTGAGAATTCTTTTTCCCTTGTTGTTTAAAACCTGTGAACTGAGAACTTATTGTGTTGTAGGCTGAGAACACACACTCTTTACTGTTTATACACACACATGGGTACATATTATCTACACACACCCCCTATTATACACACACACACATATATACAAGACTAAGACCCTATGGGGACTGCCCCACAATCTGAGAACACCCCTCACATTGCCACACTCCCTCACACAGTGACACCCACATCATCCTCTATATCACTCTCTCTATATATATAGTATATATATATCTTCATACATGATAATATGTTATATACAAGATTGCCTATATATATATATATATATTGCCTACATAGTGTAGCACTTACCTATGTATTCATTCATGTGAATATGTATATATATAATGTGTTTTGAGGTTATAATGTATGCCTATATGATATACATAGGTAGCATGAGTGATGTTGATGATAATGTGAATTGCCTATAAATTTAGTATACGCAATGTGTGTATTGAGTATATATGCATATATATGCAAATTGTATGTTTGATAGCTTGTATAGCATTGTGATGGTATGTGAGTGCTAGCCTAGGCTTGGTTAGGCCTAGTGAGACTTGTTGGGCTAGGACTTGACCCTAGTTGACCTAGTTTGACTAAAGTTGACCAAGTGTTGACTTTAGTCCAGTTTGACCTAGACAGCATGAAAATGCATTGTACATTTCATCTATCATCCTTTGTATACATCTTGACTTGTGTTGCTCTGAATAGGAGTCAAATACCTCATCCCGGACAGTACATTCACTTCAGGCATTCTGATACCAGGCGAGTACATTCTTTGATCATTTCATAACTTGCTTAGGATTATATTCCTGCTCTAGATTACCTTATTTGATGTTGTAACGATATTATCACGGATTGGTACTATATGGATCCCTACATTGAGATGTTATCCCCCTCGGGAGCATCGGATACTTCTTTTCATGTGTTTCATATACATCATGTATTCCTCGCTCTCATGTTATTCATGTTTCTCATGTGCTTCATGTACGTTCATGTATGCTCGTGTACTCTCATGTGCTCTCATGTACGGTCATGTTTCTCATGTACTTCATGTATAATCTATACTTCATGTGTACCCCTTCATGGGCCTTCATGTGGAATTTATGTGCACTCAGTTCTGAGCCCTCATGTATACTTCATGTACACCCATCTATGGGCTTCATGTGAAAATCATATGCGTAACATAACTTGTCTGGATCCTTGTGTATTGATTGGGGTATGGAGGAGTATAAATAGTCATGTGAACAATTCCAAAGTAGTATAACCATGTGAGCCTCTTTAGTATATTCATGCGGAAATCCAGCCGTTCACATGTCGACTTTGTACTCTACATCACTAGTCACTGATAGTTCTCTACTTATAGTAGATATTTCCATTACAGTTCTCTCTATTTACATCATGTATATTCTTTCAGTTTTCATGTATCGTACTCTTTTGCATGTCTATATTTCCTAACCTGCTATGATCTGTGTGAGATATATTGTGCTCGCTCCCTTCCTGACTGGACCTATTGAAAATTTTACAGAGGATGATGAGGAACCCTGTACCCCTTACTATGGAGCTTGCCTAGATGACACTCGTGACCTGGACCCGTGGGGAGGTTCAGGCAGCTACTGAGGATGACACCCATGCATAGTATAGATAGACTGTTTTTTTTTTCATGTTAGTTGTTGTCTTTGATTTTAGAGTTGTATTATTATGGAGAAGTTGAGACTTGTGTTTGTTAACTTTGATTTATTTCACTTCTGTTTGTACCTCAGTTTGAGGATTTTCTTATCTATTCCATCGTGCTATATTCTACCTCTAGATTGTGATTGAGTTGTACCTTCTATGATTTGGCCTCCTTTTGGAGAGTATTTCATATTGTGTTAGTTATAGTTCATGACCTAGAATAACGTTCTACCGCCGACACTGCGACGTAGGCCAGGCGCTGTTACGTACTCGTTCCCTCAAAGTGGGTGCGGGTCGTGACATCTTCAAAGCCAGTCGCAGGGTCAGGCAGGAAGACCCTCTTTCTTCTACCATCTTCATCATCGCGGCCGAAGCCCTTAGCAGAAATCTCAACTGCTTAGCCAACTCGTCCGGTTTCTATCATTTCCACACTACCACCGGCTGCCCCATAATCACTCATCTGGCCTACGCTGACGACATCCTCATCTTCTTAGCAGGCGACATCGGATCGGTGGAGGCGGTTCATAGAATGCTAGAGATATACACCAGATGCTCCGAATGGCGGGTGAACCTAGCAAGAGCGTCATCTACACCCATCACAAAGTCTATAGGGCCCACTCCGCCATCCTCTCCAATCTGACATCCTTCTCCACCGCTTACCCGCCGTTTCACTTATCTCGGCTGCTCGCTAGTGTACGGCAAATCTAACTCGGGTATCTTCGAAGACCTAGTCAGCAAGATCAGGAATAAAATTGAAGGATGGCACAATGCTACCCTTTTCCCGGTAGGCAAGATGATCCTGATCAATCATGTTCTCTCCTCCATCCCCATTGTCACGACCCGCACCCACTGTGAGGGTACGAGTACGTAACAATGCCCAACCTACGTCGCAGTGTCGACGGTAGAACGCTGTTCTAGGTTACTATCTAACCATCAACTCACGCAATATATAATGTACTCATCAATATATCAACTCCGAACGGAGGACAAGTATTGATATAATGTAATCTCAATCACAGTCTAAGCACGATATGATAACACAGAAGATTATAACTAAGACTAAATAACATAAATAAAACCAACAACTAAATAATATAATCTCAGACAATCTCAACTACAAAACTCAACTTATGTACAACTCCAGTTCTAAAACATGAAAGCTAAACAAAACAACTAGCTAATCTCCCGATCACTCCTGAGTGTCGGGGCCATAGGTAGCTAAGCCATCTCCCGATCAGTAATATGTAGGGCATGTGTCCTCAGGACAATCATCTGTAAAAATTTTAACAGGTCCAGTCAGGACAGGAACGAGTACAACTCATCAAGAAAACCCAAGTAATGACAGAGAACTATAAAGCAGTTATAAACAGTTTTATTGATGAATATGGCAGTTTATATTTAGGTGATGGTATAGAGAAGCAGTGAGATACAAGGAAAGTAAAGTAACTAAACAAGAGAAGAATGATGACAATGAAGACTGTAAAATAAATCTAGCTGAACTAAAGTAACATAATAAGTCCAGGCAGTAAATGCAAAACAAGTGTAAAACTACTATAAGTCCTGTACGAGATGAATCTAATACAAGATGAATCCAGTACAAAATGATTCTAGGTAGTGATCAAGAATCCAGGTGAGACCAGCTATACTCTAACAGTGTGTTTTAAAATACCGAGATCGACATGTAAACGGCTGTAGGTAATCAGGCACATCTCTCACTGATCAGGCGAGAGATGGCTATGCTTCCAGTAGATTCTAGTTGGAAGATTCCAGATTTGGGGTATGTCTACATGTCTTACTCAATATTTCCCCGCCCTGCAATACAAATGAATCCAGAATTCGACACGAGAATCGAGATGAGTCTAGCCAAAATATGATGATTCCAGAAATAGATTCCGGAATGATTCCAGTGATTCCAGTAATAGAGGCCAGATAAGTAAGGTATGTGTGTCGCATACATGAATCCAGAAATATCCATACGTGTGGTATCAGAGAATCACATAGAACTAAATAGAACTGAAGTATAGTAACTGGCAAATAAATGAGAGAACTATCAGAGAATTTACTCGCCTGATACTCTGAAAAGAGTAGTGTAATGTCAGATGTCTGCACCGGAGTCACAATGTCCTAAATAGAGCAGTACAGGTTATAATATGTTTAAAATAAGATAAATGATATTTATGATACAATCTACATGATTTCTAGGCCAATCTAGGTCAAAGTCAACTCTAAGTCAAATCTGGTCAACTGTCTAGGTCAAACTAGGTCCAAGTCAAACTTGGTCAACTCTGGTCAACTATGGTTAACCCTTTTTGTCAGCTGAGTCAAAATCTAGGGTAGTCACATGTCTAGTCAACTCTAAGATGTCAAGGTCATCTATCTAGGTCAAACCCTATAACTAACTCAACCATAAGCCATTTCCTACTCTAACTCACTCTAATTCATAATTATATTACATCTCTTAGGATACCATACATGCTATATCATATATACACATATGAACTATATGCATACCCATTAGTCTTTGACATATATAACTCTCTCACATATATACTCATACATAATGCATTTCATTTACCCATATATGCATACATAAATGCATTCTAGCATACACATACATAAATGCATTCTAGGATACGTACATACATGTATATATTACATTATACCATACTGGAATTCATTACATATATATATACATTCATGCATATTATAATGTACATTGGTTTATGCATACATTTATTCATTCATTCATTATCTTACTTACATACATATATACATATATATTTAGCATACTTGCATTCTACATTCATTCACATATATTGCATATATACACTATATATAGAGAGAGAGAGGGCAAGGAAGGGGGCATGAGGAGTGGTGTGGATACATAGGCTAAGGTTGTGTGTTATCTCAGAATTAGATAGTGAGGTAGGGGTAGTGTGTCAATGTGGTATGTAGGTGACAGGAACCAATCTCAGGAAATTGTGTGTAAATGACTGTTAGTTCATTAGGAATAACAAGGATTGGTGTGAGGGTGTGTGTAGAGAAGAACACCATGTTCTCAGTTTTAGACAGTTGGGTGTGTGTGATGGCATTACAGTTGTGTCAACTCAAAACAGTGAGGGGGAGTATCATGACAGTTCAAGCAAGGTTCTCAGGAATTTAAATGTCAGTTAACTTAATGGACTGAACTTCAATGCAAGGAACCTAAACCTGATAACCCAATTGAAATATCAAGTTCCAGTTCACATCATCAAATTCAGTCCATTACAGGAATTAGAAAATGACAGTGAAAAGAACCCATAATTCAGTATAAATATGCTTAAAAAATTAGAGAATGAGAGTTAGGGACTGCATAACAGTGATACAATCATGTGTGTGTGTATGTATCCTGAAAACAAGAGTGTGTGTTGTGTTACAGTTTCATGAATAAACCAAAATCGAATCCATATCATTTCCAACACCAAATTGAATCTAATTTAGGATATGGTAATCAAAACATAACCAAACAGTTTGAATATAGTTTAAATTTCAGAAATTGAATTCAGCAGAACAAAGTATCAGGAATTATGCATCCCAATACAGAAAAAAGCTATTTTCGAACCAAAAACCTAACACCTATCATAAACCAACATTAAAGTAACCTAATACACATGTATGTGAGTTAAACATGGTAATTAATCATCAAAGAATCAGTTTTAATGGAAATCAATTTCAGTATTTACACTACCAGAATAAGTCGTTTTAGCGACGTCTAAAGACGTCGCTAAAACAACAATTTTCGTCGCTAAAAATATTTAGTGACGAAATTACCGACGTTTTGTGATAGTCGCTGAAATGTAAGTCGGTAATCTTCTAAACGTCGCCAAACGTCGCAATTACCGACGTTTGCCGACGTATTTTTTCGTTGGTAAATTGCCGATGTCTACCGTCGTGACGTCGGTGGATTAGTGACTTATTACTATGTGTCGCTACGCGTCGGTAAATTACCGACGAATTACCGATGAGTCATCGGTGGATTAGTAACATGTTCAAAGTTGATAAAAGTCGGTAAATCCTGGGAATTCCTAGGATGATTACCGACGTGCACCGACGTTTACCGACGTTCTCCGACATATAACAACGTCGCTAAAACGTCGGTACCCTGGATAATATCGCATATTTTTCGACGTTTACCGACGTAAAGGTACGTCGGTGGCCGTCGGAAAACGTCGCTAAGTCAGCAAAAAAAATAAAAAAAAATACAATACAGAATGTTCATTTCTCCCTGTAGTTTAAAAAAGATAACCATTTCTCACTGTAGAATAGGATCCAAACAATCACATAATGTCCATTTTTCGCTGTACACAGGTTTCAGTCCCTATAACCACGTCTACAACAATCACACAATGTCCAGTTCTCAGAATGTCTATTTCTTACTGTACACAGATTTCAGTCCCTATAACCAAGTTTACAACAATCACACAACAACTAACCAAATAACCAAATAACCAAATATCCAAATAACCAAATATCCAAATAACCAAGTATCCAAATAACCAATTCTACACCAAATAACAAAGTCTACAACCAAATAACCAAAGTCTACACACAACCAACAAATAGAATAGGATCCAAAAATCCAAATCTACATAACCGACAAATATCTAAGTCACAAACAAAGAATGAAACAAACACAAAGAAACAGTCCTAACTAGGTCTACTAGGAATCTGGTGCAGAAGGGACACCGCCGCGACGAAGGGATAAGAATTACTTATACTCCTCAAGTAAAATCGATACCGATGGAGGCAGTGACGTCGGTGGAGTCGGTGTCGAAGAAGAAGACGGTGGAGGAGCGGAGTCGACGACGATGAAGGCGCACCCGGAAGACCAACACGCTCCAACACTGTAAGTCGCTGGTGGTATGCATCCATGATAGATAACATTCTATCACTGCTCTAGACCATCGACTCCTGCGCCAATCTCATCCTCTCGGCCATGGTCACCTGTCCTGTCTGCAACTCCGTCACCGTGCGCTCTAACCCTCCAACGGTGCGCTCTGTCCTCTCAGTCGTCTTCCTGAGGTCTATAATGTCGCGGTCGAGCGCATCCAATCGTGCTAGCAGCGTAGGATCCTCCGTAGGGTGCTGAGACTGCTCCTTGATCCGTCGTAGCAGGTCGTCACAGAGAGACTCCATCATCTGGTGGACCCGGGCAGACTTTTGGGACGACTGTGGACCATGCACACTAGCAGGAGATGTCCTAGAGGACTGGGTCGCGACTAGGGTGCTATAGGATCCCGTACCATAGTACGTACCCCTACGGAGTCCACCAGCGGCGGCAATCCATAGCTCGTCCTCCGACAGAGCTTGAGTGGGCTACGAGGAAGTACCGGCCTCTCCTGCATCAGGTGCACTAGCAGCCGCCCGTTCCCGCAGCCTCTGATACTCGGCCTAGAAAGTACTTATTATTACTAACTTCTAATTTCTAATTAATGTACTTATTATTACTAATTTCTAATTAATGTACTTATTATTTCTAATTTCTAATTAATGTACTTATTATTACTAACTACATAAATATTTATTTGTATCATATTTACTAAGTTATATTAAAATTGACACGAAGTATTAAATTAAGATAACGTATTATAATACTTACATAAGTCTGCTCGGCCGTCTCGTCAATAAGGTCACCGCCGCGACGATGGATGGCTAGGAAGACGGTTACCATGTCGGCGTTACCGACCTTTCTTACCTGTAATTAAATATATTATCTTAGTAATAATTTATCGGTTTTGCATTAAAATAATATTTCTAAAAGAGAAAGACATACCAGACGACGAAAATGTTCCGTCATCGGAATCGACCCACCGCACCACTTTGAGGCATGTTGCCTAGCCGCCTTGGCCTTCTCCGACTTCTCCTTGTACCTTGGCTCCTCGAATCGAGCCTTCATCGTATTCCATTGATCAAGGGTGATCCAACCTTGGATCGACTTTTCAGCACGATCACGATCCTTCTGATCATTGATAGAGTCGCGGATCAGCTTGGCAGCGATGGCAGAAAACATCCCCTCGATAAGCTCGACCCGGTGCGGTGGATAGAAAAACATATCCTAGAAGAGCGCAAACCAAATATTTATCAGTTATATATAATATACAAAAATTATATGATTCATGTTAAAAGCAAATATATTTTTACCTTAAAGCGCACAAACCAGAAGGCCTTCCTCTCGTCCGGAGCCTCAGAGTAGTTAATCCAAGCACCACCATAATTATGCCTCAGCATGTGGCCTAGACGTCTCTGTACCTCTGGGGGACGATATCTATACAAACATATTATATTCATGAAAAAAGTTAAATTATGACAAAAACAGAAAGAAAAAAATTATAAACCAAAACACCTACTTTGTGCCGTCGGCCCAGATCTCCGTCCTCCTCTCCTCCGGAGGTGCGCACGCATCATCTGCATGATGCTCGTCGGCCGTCGACGCCGCCGCCTCGACCGTCGCCGCAGCCTCCGCCATCTGCTCATCCGTCTCAATCATCGTATCAGCAGCAGAAACGCTAGACGGGCGAGCACTCTCAACCGGCCTGGATCTACTCGTCCCAGGAGATATGCCACGTGACGTCGTCCCACCAGGCCCACCTACTGTCCGATATGGAGGAGTAATCGGCGATGAGGATCCAGAGCCGGTACCAGAATAAAGTACCGAAGGAAAACTCCGTCCTCTAGCAGTACCTGTAGGAAGTACCGGAGGAGAGTGACCTCGTTGTCCCCTTCGGAACGCTCCGCGACGACCTGCCATACCTGATAACAGCATATGATAATACAACAAATAATAGAGACTAGAAATATGAAAGTAAAACAAATAATAGAGACTAGAAATATGAAAATACAACAAATAATAGAGACTAGAAATATGAAAGTACAACAAAGACAAGATAATAACCAAGACAACATATGATGATACATTCTACAATAAACATCTAAGTCCAGATAATATATTTTAGAAGAAACATCTAAGTTCAGATAAGTATATCTCTCTCGATCATCTTCAGAATAATCATCTTGTTCGTCTTCCTCGACCTCATCTTCCTCTTTCTCCTTATCTTCACTTTCATATTCGCCTTCATCGGCTTCGTCTTCCTCTTCGGATAATTCTACATCTTCTACATTATGTTTCGTGTAATGCGTAACTTCCGTAGAGTCCACATCGATAATATTGGTTACAAGAGGTAGCTCGTCCTCCTGGTAAGCTTTTTCATCAACATCAAAAGTATCTCTGGCTTTAGTCTTGCATACTGCCCACCAGTCAGACTTCGCTGCTCCCCGTCTTGGATAAGCTGTAAAGTACACGAGCTGAGCCTGAGTTGCTAGGACAAACAGTTCGTAGCCTTGATATCTACGCTTGTAGTTTATATCCAGAAGACCATGCTTATTAATTTTCCAACCTTGATTTTCAGTCGGATTGAACCATGCACACTTGAACAACACGATCTTTGCAGGTTCTCTGCCATTATTATATGACAACTACACAATCTCTCGCAAGATGCCAAAGAAATTATTTCCTGGATCGATGTCATTGTAGTTCGAAGACTTGATACACAAACAACTATTTTTTTTGGAATCAAGATCTAGGAAGCTGTCTCTGATCGGAGCATTTGTCGACTTGAACCGAAAGCCATTGACACAGTAACTTGGCCATATTTTAACAAAAGTAATTGGTCCTTTGGTAAGAGTTCTAATTAATTCAATCTCGGGTGAAATTAGACGATCGACCTGAATATCAAAGAAGTGATAATAAGTTAGTTATTGTGCAGTTGCATTAGAAGAGGCCAGTAATTATCGAGCTACTTACATATTCGCTCAACCAAGAAGGAAAATGACGTCTCATTTCTTGTTCTAATGCTTCGTCTGTTAGGTAGGGTCTAACCAGCCTCAACTCATCATTATATGTACTGCAATAATATTAGCTTATAGTATTACATTGAGATGACGTAAACTCATCATCCTGAGTTACTTACCCCTCTAGCTTCTCCACTTCATCCTCGTTGTAATTGAGTAATACATACAACTGAGCAGCCCTTAGCTCTTCGTCATTCAAATATCTCTTCTTCATTTTCCCCGACGGCTTTCCAGACGCATTGAATACTTTCAGTATTCCATCATTAAATTCTTCATATCCGTTGTCGTTTCTCGGAGCCCTCGTTCTATTCGTAGCAACATGAGGTATGAAATAGGAGGAGCAAAAATTTGTAATCTCCTCGAGAATATAGGCTTCACAAATAGAACCCTCGACCCGAGCCTTATTTTTTACCTTTCTTTTTAAGTGATTCAAATGTCGCTCGAACGGGTATATCCATCGATATTCGACGGGTCCACCAATATGTGCCTCGTAGGAAAGATGAATCGGCAAATGCTCCATAGAGTCAAAGAATCCGGGAGGGAACACCCTCTCTAGCTTGTACAGTGTTACCGCAATGTCCTTCTCTTGCTTTTCTAGACGTTCAACGAGCAATTTCTTAGAACAAAGGTCCCTGAAGAATATGCTAAGCTCCGTCAATGGATCCCAAACTGCCTGCGGTAAGAATTCCTGAAATGCAATCAGAATTAACCGCTCGATGAATATGTGACAATCATGGCTCTTCATACCTGTCAGTTTGTTCTCCTTGAGGTCGACGTATCTTCTCAAGTTCGAAACATACCCATCTGGAAATTTCAGACCTTGAATCCACCTACAAATCCTCACTTTATCCTCCTTCTGCAGTGAAAAAATTGCCTTAGGCTGCTTCAACTTCCCATTCCCGTCCTCTATCAAATGCAATACAGGACGTCTACATATTTCTTCCAAGTCCAATCTAGCCTTTGGATTATCTTTCGTCTTCCCCTTTACGTCCATTATAGTATTAATTATGTTGTCAAACACATTCTTCTCGATATACATGACATCAAGGTTATGTCTAATCAGATTGGTGCTCCAATATGGAAGATCCCAGAATATACTCCACTTCGTCCAATTATGAGTACGACCAAATCCGTCACACTTGTAGCCTGTAGCAGGCTGCTCAATAGCTCTTAGTAAATCTTTTACCTCTTCTCATATCGTGTATCCGGTCCACCTTAGCGGGGGATTAGCCTTCTCCACAACGCTAGCACGAAAAGTATTCCTGTTCCTCCGGTACGGTTGATCCTTCGGCAGGAATTGTCGATGACAATCGAAGAAGCACAGTTTGCCTCCGTGTTTCATACGAAAAGCCTTAGTGTTGTCCATGCAATACGGACATGAAAGATGACCATGCGTGCTCCATCTAGATAACATTCCATAGGCCGAAAAGTCGTTGATGGTCCACATAAGGTTTGCCCGTATCCGAAAATTTTATTTTCTAGATACATCGTACGTGTTGGAACCTACTTCCCACAGTTGATTCAACTCATCAATCAACAGCTGTAAATACACATCGATGTTCCTTTTCGGATTGTTCGGACCTGGGATAATAACGGTGAGAAACATATACGGAGTCTTCATGCACATCCAAGGCGGTAGATTGTACGGGATGACGATCACAGGCCAACACGAATACTGGGATCCCGAAAGTCCGAATGGGGTAACCGTCAGAGCAGAGACCCAATCTGACATTACGCGGATCAGAAGCAAAATCTGGATACTCTCGATCAAAGTGCTTCCATGCTTCTCCATCAGCTGGGTGATCCAACACTCCTTCGGTATGTTCCCGCTTATGCCAACTCATATTTTCTGCAGTTTCCTTCACCATAAACAACCGGTGCAACCGCGGCATCAACGACAAGTAGTGCATCGAAGAGGTAGGCTTCTTGGCACCGACAAACTTTCCTCTACCACATGCCTTGTAGCGATCGACACCACAAAATCTGCAGACGTCTTCAAACTTGTCTTCTTTGTAGTATAACATGCACCCGTTGCGACGGGCATCAATTTTTTCGTATCCCATCTAGAGCGATCTAACCATCCTCTTAGACCGGTAGAAGTCTTTAGGCAACTTCGCACCCTCAGACAATATTTCTATAAGCAACTCCATAAGACGGTTGTAGCAAACTTGCGACATGTTAAAATCGGACTTGATGCTCAGCAATCTTGTAACCACCTCCAACGGTAAATGATCCTCACAACCAGGATATAATGGAGTCCTTGCATTCTCCAGCAACTCCATGAACTGTGCAGCATCCGGGTTCGGTGTCTCCTCAGGTGCATCACGATCATCTGGATTGAAACTAGGCCCGGCCGCGTCGAAAACCTTGTTCACCAACCCATCATCGTAAGGAGCGTTGTTATGGACATCCACATAAGGCTCGTACTCCAATGCTAAAGACACAAGTTCTCCGTGCTCGCTCCACTGATAGTAATTCGGCGTGAAACCCTTCGAGTATAAATGATACGTGACATCCACTTCTGGATGATATTTCAAGTTGCGACATCTCACACACTGACACTTAATTTTGGTACCGTCCATGTACTGAGGGAATGTCTTGGCAAACTACAGGAACTGGTGTACACCCTCTATGAATTTATCCCGCACACCGTACATGTCATCAGGATGACGGTTGTACATCCAAGTATGATTTTGCAGATAGTAATTCAGCTCCATAATTTTGTAAGATAGATACATCAAGGTAGTGAATGATATGCAATTGTCAGTTCATGCGGTCTATACTTTTCGCAGTATATGTACACATGACATTTTACGTTAAACGGTCAGAGATTATCTGTCATCTTCTTTTCGTATTGCTAACTTTTTTTTTTGCGTGTTTGTGCATGCGGTGGTCAGAGATTATCGCGGCGGTATATCACTCGTGTCTACAATATTTCATATAGGCTGAGTTGTAGAAGTCAAGTTTTAGGATATTAGTATATATATTATGTATAGTCCAACCGAGTCAACTCTAAGCTAAACTAGTCCAACTTGGTCAAACTAGCCATTTCTAAGTTGTATAAGTCAAGTTTTAGGATATTAGTCTATATACTAGTATAAGCTCTCCCTCTTCTCCAAATACCTGGTACTAGTTAACCCTCCCCCTTTCTCCCACTAGACACACACATACATATACATGATGTATACAACCACACCATAGTTTCCAAGTTCTTTTAACCTAACTTTCTAGTTGGTACTAACCTCAATAGAACAAACACTCTCACAGCTCAAAATACTAACACATGCTCACGTCTTACTCTTGTGACACTCCCTTTCAAACACAAACACACACCTATATGTTCCCTTACACATGTTGCCATATTACCTATAAAAATAGGAAACCCTTGTTGTCTAAAATAAGATACAATTCTATAAAGAGAACCATACTGTAGAACTCACACTTTAAGACAATAGATGAAGGAAGACTTGTATGGAGGATCGATAGGGTTGAGCAATGTCATTTTATTCTACAAAGAGAACCATACTGTAGAACTCATACTGTAGAACTCACACTTTAACACAATTCTACAAAGAGTTGTCATAGGGTGTTGAGCGATGTCATTTTATTCTTTTCTTCTTCTTCTTCTTAGGATTTTCGAGTATTGGATCTTGAGACATATATAGCTAGAACTTACGAAGAATGGAGTACCATACTTCAACAAATAGATGTTAACTAATTGGTTCATATACTTGTTGTCTAAAATAAGTGTAGGAATGTTGCAAGGTGAAACAATGTATCAAACACTATATCGAAACCCAAACCCAATATGCAAATCCAAATTAATACGAAAATACACAAGTGTATGTAGGGGATTAAGTGTACAGAGGTGAAATACATATATATGCATGCTTGGGGGTGTCCACGTGTCCAACAAATGGACACAAAGTGTCCCAAACCTCACGAACACACTGTATCAGTGAACACATGGTCGTAATGTGTCTCCGTGTCCATTTTGGACACGAAAAACACCACAATTAGGGTTAGGGTTTACCTTCAGTCTCCTCGCGGTGGTGGAGGAGGAGGAGGAGGACAAGTTCGGTGGTGGAGGAGGAGGGGATTAAGTGTATGTAACACCCAGTTTTCCAGATGAGGGTAATTTTGAAATTATAATTATTATTTATTGATATTTATTTCATATTATGATTTTTGGTGATTTTTAATTAATTTTAAACTATTTAAAATCATGACTTATGATTTTGGTATTTTGCTAGTGAAACCGTAGAGACTGTCTACCCTAGAGCCTAGCCATGTGATTAGGGTATTTCATTTATCATTTTTTAGTTTAAGGGTATTTTGTCAATTTGAAATATTTGAATTTAATATATATTATTTGGAATTTAAAATAATTATTTAGAA
The DNA here is from genome assembly GCA_029216955.1 of Iris pallida. Taxonomy (NCBI): domain Eukaryota; kingdom Viridiplantae; phylum Streptophyta; class Magnoliopsida; order Asparagales; family Iridaceae; genus Iris; species Iris pallida. Next base: position 10,266,398 of record JANAVB010008798.1, read on the forward strand.
TGGTGTGATTTAAATATTATTAATCAATTGTCTTGTGTTATGTTTAGCCCTAACCTAGATTAGTCATACCTAGTCTTGTTAGCCATGGTTAGTAATAGTTAGTATTGGGTTAGTTGAGTTAAGTCATGATTAGCTAAAATGAAATAGGTTGCATTAAGTCTAGTATGAAGCCTAGGTTGTAGGCCCTTGATTAGACTTGATGGATTGATAGCCATTGGATTCACCCCAAAAAACCCTAACCCTAACTTAGTGACCAGCCTAGGGATCCCCCCTTTGCTATACAGCCTCTCTCAAAGTTTGTGCCTCCTCTTTATTCATTTCCCCTATTTCTAAGGAAAGGTTTGTTTTCCATTGAAAATTCTTCATAGTTTATTCAATATTAGTCCATTTTCATTGAAACTTCTTCCATTGTAACCTAATTAGTGTCCCCTACTGTTGGTAGAGGCTATTCTCAGGTTTGATACAATTTGGAGCCATTGGCTAGCTTGAGGAGATCTCACTTTTGGAGCTTTTCTTTGTGAAGGGACACATATAGGTAACTTCCTATTCCTTCCATAGATTTTCGATTTCTTTATATGAATAGGAAGCCCTAGGTGTCCTCTCTCTGTTGGTATAGTCATTGTTAGGTTTCGTGTCCAATACGTGTCCGTATCGGACACGTACCAGGCCATGGTCGTAGGTGTTTGATGAAATGCTCCAAAGGGCATTTCGTTCGAATTTTCGAATTGTGTTTGAATGGAAATTCTCATTTTGTTGTCGCTTACGCGATTTTGATTTACTGAGGTGGTTTTGGGTCGTGTCCAAGTCACAATGGACTCACAGACACGGTCGCGTGCGCCAGGGCGCACTGTCATGCTACCCGCAGGGTCGTGCGACCCGTATAGGACACGTGGGCGCGTGCCATTGGACGTGGAGCTTGGGGCAGTGTCTGACACGACACTCCCCAAGTCTCGTGTTACTTAGTGGCGTGATGAGTGTGTGCGGACACGTGCACAGGCCAACCAAGCTCGTGCAGCCTCTTGTGCACGTGTGCGATGGTCTGGACACTTGTGTCTAGTGTTTGTGGACACGAAACTGAGGGTATGACATGTGCACACATTTGATATCATTTACCAACCCTTTTTATGGATTATTAGATGAGTTTTCATGGTCGAATAGGAATTTCCCCCTATGTTCTGATACACTGAGATATCCGTGAGAAATCACTGTTTTTGTAATATCCTTCACTAAATTCTTAATTAAATGTTAAGTATTAGTTATGTTTGATTACCTAAATATTTGACAACATGATTTAGATTAAATTTTCAGCTTTAGTAGGTTTACAAGAATGAACTATATCATTTGGGTTCCTATTTCTGATACTGTTGGAGTAACAGTACAAATGTTCCACTGTATCTCCTGTTCAAAATTCATTAAATGAACATAGCATGTATTATGTTATGTTTTGATCTACTACACAATTAACATCATGTATTGGACTGTTAGGATATATAAAACCTGAGAACCTTATACTGATTTAGCATTTTTCCTGAGAATTGTGTTTGGGTGTCATTAATTAATGTGGTTCATGAATGGTTACATGAAATGAAATTCCTATCCCTTGCCTAACTGAAATTTAGCTGCATGATATGTTCCTGTTTCTGAAATGGAGTATCAGTCTTCTATGTTAATACAATGGTACAAATCCCAGTTTTCTTGATAACTTACACCTAAATGTATATAGGAAATTATGTGTTGGTTCATGGGGTATATCATTTGGGTTTGAATGCTAACTATGACTCTTCGAAATTCTGAGAATCATGAACTGGAACCTGAGTTTTAAACCCCTGAACTAATTTCCCTTTTCTTTGATTTCACTAATTCCTTTCACTGTTAATTCTTGTCTTGATTTCCTGTCACACACATATATTACATGGCATTCTCACTATTGTGATTTCTAGGATTAATGGTAATCTGTAGACTGAAGTTGGGGATGAGATTGAACTGTCATTCTTCCCATATGTTGATTGTTACTCACTGTTTTTTTCTCTATGAGTGATTCACTGTTAGGAAGAGAACATGAAAACAGGATTGGTTCCTGTCCCCTTTTGTTTTATGGACTGATTGTTAGGTATATGAATCTGAGAACACATATTTAGTCACATTCCTGTACATTGTTTTCCCTACATGACACAGACACCAGTGATCACAGTCACACACAAAACTGAACTCTAAAACCACACATTTTCCTGTCATATTCCTACCACACAGTTTTCACACACACACACAACTGCACACATGCCCTGCACATATAAAACCTGAGAATAGTGTAGGATTAATATGATATGAATTCCTTTCCTTTTTACTGGGTTTTGTTTTGATATAAAACCTGAGATTAGTATAGGTTTATTGGTTCATTTCCTTTCACTATCACATACACACATTACTGATTATTTCCTGTCACATTTGATATCACACACACCTGAGCACTTGTTCACATCCAAATGTTTCCTTTCACTAGCTAACAGTCCATCATGCCCTGTTCTCACATGCTCAGCCTTGCCATTGGAACCCTGTACACAAGGATTAAATGTACACTGGAAAGTAAACCTGAGGCTGTCAGTTGTTCTTTTCTTTTGCAAAACCTTAGAACATTTCTTGAGTTCAATTAACTGAAATTTCCTGAGCATTGCACTATTTTTCTCTTCCTATTCCATCCACTACACACACACATACACAAGTTCACATATATGCTAGCACTCATTTCCTGTCACCTACACATCACTTTAACTGTCACTTGACACATAGTCTAAACTGAGAACAAACTCTCACCCACACACACAGTTAACTGATTTCCTTGAGTTTTGTTGAGATCAATGTGTGAACTGAGATCCCCTTTCATTTTACTATATTTGTAGTGGTTAATTCCCTAACACAAGTCACATACAACACTCTCACATGCCTCACAGTTCACTCCCCTCACACACACATTGGCACACATGTTTCCTCACCCTAACACTCTAGCCTACCACTTATCACACACAAGTCATGACTCACCCACACTCCTAGACACCATATCTCACATCACTCCCATGTATACATCCACACACATACACACATGAACACTCACATGTTCACTCTCAAGTCACCACACACATATGTCTCCCTATACATGTCTATGTATATACAATATATGCATGTGTGTGTACTAGTATATGTGTATTATATAAATATATGTGTGATATGAATATAGGTAGCCTATATGCTAGTGTATTCTATATTATATTAAATATCAATATATGTAATTATATATTAGATTATAATATATCAATATGTGTTGTATTTTAGATTTGAATATGGTCATATGTTATGTATTATAGGCATAGTATAGCCTATAGCCTAGGCTCTTAGCCTATGGGTGTATCTGTGTGTCAGTATAGAGTCTAGATAGACTTGTTTAGTCTTGATTAGGCCTAGAACAGACTAATTAGACTAGTATAGACTAGTTTGACCTAGTTTGACTTCTAGAGTTGACCAAGAGTTGACTTTGGCCTAGATTGACCTAGAATCATGTAGAATGCATAGTAGGACTTCATTATATCATTTTAGACTTGTTGTGACTTGTGCTGTTCTGATTAGGAGCCAGACACCTCTCCTCGTGTCACTGCCACTTTTCTAGCTTGAGGGTATTTTGGTCATTTTCAAAAATTTTAGAATTTAATTTGAATTATTATTATTATATTTAATTAATGTGATTTTTGAGTGATTTTTAGAATAATTGTTTTTGGTGTTTTAGAGACTCTGACTTAAGTTGACCTTGTAGACTAACCTAGTGGCTAACCTAGGTCTTGACTAAGAGATTAGGATTTGAGAACCTAGGTTGACTTAAGTTCATGAGGATGAACTCATTGGGATTAATTTGGTGAAATTAGGAGTTAGTTTGATATGGAAATGGCTTGTGAAGTCACAAGTCATTTTATGACTAATAGGCTTAATGGTCCATAGCCCACACCCATTGAACCAAGCCCTAACCCTAGGAATTCTGAATAGCCTCTATGGTTAATCCCTCCCCTATTTATATGCTCTTAAAACTAGGGTTGCCTCTTTAGGAAACTTGCCATTTGGAAGAGGTGAGTCCCCAACTTTGTAAATCCTTAGAAAATCCATTTCTTCTCCAAATTCCTTCAAATAAATTGCAATAGAACCTAAATCCTTTGTTCTTGTTGTTGGTAATAAGTTTTGACAGGGAGGAATCAATTTGGAGAGCTTTTGGTGGTTTGAAGGGATCCTTCTCTTTGGGGCTTTTGAGAGCTTGTACACCTATAGGTATAATCCTATCCATTGCTCTTAAATTATGTTAAAAATCATTTTAGGGATGCCCTAGCCCTCACCTAACAGTAGGATAGGCTAGCCCTCGAATTTGGACCCATTTCGTGTCCGTATCGGACACGTATCAATGTGTCTAGGTTAGTGTTCGACGAAATGCCTCAAAGGGCATTTCGTTCGATTTTTGTGATTTTGTTTAAATAGAAAAATCCATTTTAGGCTCGCTTATACATTTCTTGGACACTGAGCACGTTTTCGTGTCGGGTTGGGCCGACACGAGCGCGTGGACACGCGGTCGTGCACACGCGCGCGGGGGCAGTTTTTCTCCCCTGCTGCTCTGGTGAAATTTCTCTGTGCACAGAGGGTTTCGACCCTTGATTTTTGACATAGGGCTTGTGTCAATGACTGACACGAGGCTCGTAAAGTTTCACGAGTCCTCGTGTCGTGTCGGACACGTATTTTCGTATGCACAGTGCGTGTACTGTGTGCGTACGTGTGCTGTGATTATTTCCTCATGTTTAAAATCGTTTAAATGTTTTAGATTATGTTTAAATGATGTTTAATGATTAGTTAGGTCCTAAGCATGATGGTTACTCTCTGTTAGTATAGGTTTACATATTATTTTGGGTTTAGTGATTTAGTTTGGCTCGATTTTGGTCGAGCAGTACGTTTTCTGACACTGTCTGATACGTGTGTTCCAGTCTTTTCAAAACCATTTTTAATTCCCTATTGTGTTATGTTTACACTTGATTTTGATCCTACATGTTACATATTATATTGGCTAAGTATTTTCACTCGAGCTTTGGATTGTATGTGGGATTAGGAGAAATTGGTTGTGAGTTGATTCCCAGTTTCAACATGAACCTGAGAATGGGAGTTTAAATACCTGAGACATTGATTTTCTTTCCTAATGAACTGTTGATTTCCAATTCATTTATTCACTGTTACATTCCTATTTTACTGAGATTTAGGTTCTGTCTTTTAAGACTGATTTGAATGGGACTTGTGATTCCCATGCTTATAATGTAGTTTAGTGGTAGGATGGGGGAAATGTTTCCTGTTAACTGGGAGTTTAAACCTTCTTTTCACTGTTAACTATGAATGAGAGTTGGGGGTATTGCTTTGTATTCAAACTGATTTCCTCCTTGTGTATAAAACTGAGATGTACATGGTTACATTAATTTCAAAACTGTCATTTTTATAACTGATATGTGTGTTTAAATTGTGTATTGATTAGTTGTGTTTTCAGAAATTGAATGCCTGAGAATATTGTAACCTGAGAATGAAATGTTCATTCTTGAATTGATTACTTCCCAGTCTTTTTTCTTCCCTTTAACTGTGGTGATTCACTGTTAAGACTAAACCTGGAATTAGTGATGTTTCAGTCCCTTTCATTGGTTTCATTAACCTGAGTTGTTGGTTGCCTTATTTCCCTTTTGATCAACTGAGTTTTGGTCCTAAAACCTTGGGACTGCTAAACCATTTTCTGGAATGTAATAACCTAGAATTTGATAATCTGAGTTCATTGTTGAACTAAAAGTTAATATGTTTAACCCTGAGTTTCTTTGTAAACTCAGTTCTTGTGTGTAATAACCTGAGTTTCACTGCTATGTAAAACCTGGGAATATTTGAAACTGAGTTCCTTTTGTTCTTCTATTTTACTGAGATTGATTTATGTTCACTGTTTACCTATGTCTTTTCTCTCACTGTTTTCTAACCCTTTGACACACACACCCACACCCTATATGTATCACACACTATCACCCTCTACCTAGCACATACACACATGTCCCCTAACACTCTAGTATCCACATACACCCTCATGTCACTGTTGCTCACTGTTTTCTCACAATTTCTTACTTCACTTCACACCCACACACACTTTCACTTGAATTCTTGAACACTTGTGTTCCCTCTCTCTCTTTTTCTTTGTATATTGGTAGGTTCCTATAAATAGGATTGTGTATTAATGTATATATGTATATGATATAATGTGTTATATATATTATGATATAGAGTAGGGTGAATTGTAGATTAGTACTATAGGTATCCTATACTAGTTGAGTGAAATGTATATGTATGAGATAGGATATATATATTGGGTAATAGGTTGTATTATGATATTGGTTATGTGTATAGGCATGGCTTAGCATGGTATTGCCTAGTTTAGTCATAGTAAACCTAGAATAGTCTTGCTAGACCTAAATTAGACTAGTTTGACCTAGATTAGACTTAGTTGACCTAGTTTGACTTCTAGGGTTGACCAGAGTTGACCAAGAGTTGACTTTGGTCTAGATTGACCTAGTTTCATGTAGAATGCATTAATTTGCATTGTATTATCATTCTGGACTTGTTGTGACTCGTACTGCTCTAAATAGGAGCCAGACACCACTCCTCGGACAGTACTTTCATCCCGGACTTTCAGATAGCAGGCGAGTACATTCTCTGATCTTTTCATACCTGTCTGGATATATTCATGCTCTAGATTACTCTACATGATGCTGACACGTATCTTTACGGATTAGTACTATATGGATCCCTTCCTGAGATGTTATTCCTCTACGGGTGTATCGGGTATTACATGTTCATGTACTTTATCATGTGCATCACGCACTCCTTGTACTCGTACTAGTTCATGTTTTTACATGTTCTCATGTGCTTTCACGTGCCTCATGTACTACTCATTATATGAGTTCACGTATCTTAGTTGTATTCATGTGCTTATAACGTAACTTGAATGGATCCTTGTGTACTGATTGGGACGGGGTGAGTAGAATTGGTTATGTGAACACTATCCCAAGTAGCTGTATAAATGTGCCTCCTTATTCGTATTCATGTGCCCCTAAGCCGTTTACATAACCATATTGTACTCTAAATTACGTAGTCACTTACAGTCTTTACTATCATGTATCTATTTCCAGTTACAAATATCTCATGTTTTACTTGTACTTCTATTCAACACTTCCTGTATTTTACTCTATTGCAATGATTTATACTCCTAACCTGATATGAACTGTTGAGAGATATGTGCTCGTTCCTATCCTGACTGGACCTGTTGAAATATTACAGAGGATGAGGCTGAGGCATTCTGCCCTACTTACTACGGTGCCACACTAGATGAGTGCCCAGATTTGGACCAGCAGAAGGATCCATTAGCTGTAGACGACACTCTATTAGTTTAGGATTGTCTTACTTTTTTGGGATTATTGTACTAGACTTTGAGATATTCTGAGATGTATTATTTTAGACACTTAGAACTCTGGATTGTATCTTTGTGATTCTCTGTTCTGGATATTTATCTTTCATTATCAATCTATCTTACCTGTTCTACCTTAGCTGTGGTTGAGTTATATTTCTGTTATGTCACCCCCATTCGGGGAGTATAACTGTTATTACCTTCAATTGTTAGATGTTGTGACCTAGGACAGCATTCTACCGCCGATACTGCGGCGTAGGCTGGACGTACCCACGTCTCGTGCCCTTACTCTAGGGTGCGGGTCGTGACACCTCGGACAGTACATTTCATCTGGACACTCAGATACAGGCGTGTACATTCTCTGATCATTTCATATCCTGCTTAGAATTATTTTCCTACATTAAATTACTTTAATTGATACTGGCACGTTGGTCACACGGATTAGTACAATATGGATCTCACCCTGAGATGTTATCCCTTCAGGGAGCATCGGGTACTCTATGTTCTGTGTGTTTCACTTACATAGCGTATCATATGCTTCTTTGGTTCTTTGATCACTTGTGACATATACCCATATGATCACAGAGTCTTCTTTGAATCCTTATCCTATTTGTGGGACTACTATGTACCACCCTTCGGGGGCATATCACCCTTTGGGGGCTTATCACCTTTCGGAGGCTTATCACCCTTTGGGGGCTTATCACCTTTCGGAGGCTTATCACCCTTTGGGGGCTTATCACCTTTCGGAGGCTTATTACCTTTCGGAGGCTTACTACCCTTCGGAGGCTGTTACATAGAATCATAACATAACCTGGTTGGATCCTTGTGTATTAATTGGGGGTACAGAAGAGTATAAATAGCCATGTGAACAATTCCAAAGTAGAATAGCCATGTACGCCTCTTTAGTATAGCCATGTACAAATCAAGCCGTTCACATGTCGACTTTGTGCTCTAAATCACTAGTCACTGGTAGCTCTCTACTTATAGTAGATATTTCTATTACAGTTCTCTCTCTGTTTATATACTGTATTTTCTTCAGTATCTATACTTACTTTATTGCATGATTATATTTTCTAACCTGCTATGAACTGTTGAGATGTACTGTACTCGCTCATGTCCTGACTGGACCTGTTGAAAATATTATAGAGGACGAGGAGGAGGCCTGTGAGGATACCTTCTACGGGACAGCTCTAGCTGAAGACATCACCCCCACTGCCTAGTCTAGTTTGGTTAGGCCTTATCTTATTTTTATGTTGTCTTGAGTCTGTTTAGCTAGATTTTACTTCTGTTCAGAGATGTTGAGATGTATATATTCCTTCATTTTTAGTAGCTGAGATATGTACTCTGGATATTTGCTGGGATTTTATCTTAGACTATTCTATCTTCTGTATTTTCCTGAGTTCTATATCTTATCGTGCTTTCTTTTTCCTTAGTTGTGATTGAGTTCATTTACTGCTTAGTATCATATTGCTAGATGTATGTTGACCTAGGACAGCGTTCTACCTCCGACACTACGACGTAGGCTGGGCATTGTTACGTTCTCGTACCCTCACAGTGGGTACGGGTCGTGACAGTATACAGAGGTGAAATACATATATATACATGCTTGCAGGTGTCCACGTGTCCAACAAATAGACACAAAGTGTCCAAAACCTCACGAACACACTGTATCAGTGAACACATGGTCGTAATGTGTCTCCGTGTCCATTTTGGACACGAAAAATACCTCAATTAGGGTTAGGGTTTACCTTCAGTCTTCTCGCGGTGGTGGAGGAGGAGGATCTCGCGGTGGAGGAGGAGAAGGGGCTCGCGGTGGAGGAGGAGGAGGAGAAGGGGCTCGCCGGAGGGAGGAGAAGGGGTTCGCGGTGGAGGAGGAGGATGAGCGGCGCCGGAGGGAAGGGGGTCGGGCTGTCGTCGAGGTCGGGGGAAGAGGGGCGGGAACAAAAAATTTGGGAAGAGGGAGAAATGAAAAAAGAAACCGAGGAAACCCTATTTAGCAGAAATTAGCGACGTCCATAAATACGTCGCAAAGCGTCGGTATTCTTTTAATATTCGGCGACGTAATAATCTTTGCGACGTTAAACGTCGCTGAACTAATAAAACTGGCGACATTTTTCGACAAATCAACGACGTTGGTTTTTATTACGCTAAAGGTAGTCGCAATATGTCGCTGTTTGTCGCTATCATCGACGTATTGTGACGAATACTTTTGGAGTCGCTAAATCCAAAAATATTAGCGATATTTTAAATCGGCGTCGCTAATTTCGTCGCTGATATGAATTATTTTGGTAGTGTTGAGAAACAGAACGCATGTTTCAGAAATTTGGGAAATAACCAAATTCGAAGTCGAAAATACAACAAATTCTCGAAATTAAGGGTTAGTAATTAGTGTGCCTCATGTCTACGTGTCATACGAGGTGTTCGTGTCCGTGCAAGTGGACACGAACGTGTCCAAAACATTAAATGCAAATTTCAGAACAATATGCACAGCCAGGCCTCGTGCAGCGAGGACACGGCCTCGTGCACGCGACACAGGGCACGACACGACTCATGCTCGTGCCCATTGTTCGCCCCATATAGGGCTACAATCGTTTTACCCTGCACCGCATCCCCATGTCCGAATTAAAAGTGCGTGTCAGTGAAGGATTCACTCGCATATTCAGTACGCGCGCGCGGCCAGTGCGGCCAGTGCGAGGAGGATTTCTCCTCGCACACGTAACCATATCTACCTAAATTTTGGGAGGATGGTGGCAGACATAGCCCCATCATGCTCACCAATTTTGGCGGATCCACGTGTCCTGTGTCGGGAGTTCTCAGCCCCGTGATGCAGGACACAGTGCACGTGCGTGCGGTCAGCGTGTTCGTGTCCCTGTGTAGACACGACATGAAACTGAAATTAGGAAAAATTACAGAAATGCATAAGCAATCCCTAGATCTAGGTTTCCATTCAAATAGATTTGCAAAAATGGTAAATCGAGTCGGTTAGGCATTTCGTCGAACACCTAGCTATTAGGTTCGATATGTGTTCGATATGTGTCCGATACGGACACGTAACCTAAGGCAAATGACACGAAATTCCTCCAGAAGTTAGGGGACACCTATTCCTAAGCCATCATGCAATAAAATCGAGATTAAAACACAATTTGAGGGTGGTTACCTATGAGTACAAATTGCAAGAAAAAGCTCCAAATGGGGGGTGTTCCTCTTGATGGCCAAATGCTCCAAATGAGCCAAAACTGAGATTAACCTCCAGAAATATTAAATATACAGAAATTAGAACCTAATGCAAAGACAAAGATTAAAAAGGAATTAAAATGGTTTTATGGGGATTTTTGGAAGGGGGAAAAATACCTTTCTTTCTCCAAGTGTTTGAATGATAAAAAAAAGAGGCAAGCCCTAATGAATAAGTGTTTAAATTGGGTGGGGATCCCTATGGCTGGTCATAAGCTCAATAATTAGGGTTAGGGTTTACTAAATGGCCCATGGGCTTAAGTCATGATCAATCAAATCATTAAGCCATAAGTCATTTCATGAAACCACAAGCCATGACTTAAATTCACTTAAACTAATCCTCCTAATCCAAAATTAGTTTCTAATGACTAAAAGTAGGTTAACCTAAGTTAGACTAGGGTCACCATGGCTAGGGTTAGCTTCTAGGCTAGTTCACTAGGTCTCAACAAGTCAAGGTCAAACTAGAATTCACCAATGCAATAAATCCTAAAATAATTCAAAGGGGCCAAATGACCAAATTATCCATAGGCTAAAAATGATAATTAAATTATCCTAATGACATGGTTAGGCTTTAGGTCATGCAGTCACTAGGGTTTCACTGGCAGCACATCAAAATCACAAGTCATGACTTAAGGCAATTTTTAAATAGTTTAAAAATTATTAAAAATCACTAAAAATCATAATGTGAATCAAATATCAATAATTAATAATTATAATTATAAAATTTTAAAATTACCCTCATCTGGAAAATTGGGTGTTACACCCATATACACCCTGGCAGCCTGCTCCCCACCGAAGAAGGTCTTATCATCCCTTGAGTCCCTTTTCTCCAACTTCTTTTGGGGTCACAACGGCAGAAAAGACAAGCACCACTGGGCCAGCTGGGACTCCATGGCCAAACCCACAAGCTAGGGAGGGCTGGGATTCAACAGAATTGTGCACATTGTCAATGCTTGCTCCATGAAGCTGGGTGGAAGCTCCGTAAAGAAAACTCGATCTCGTCTCGATTCATGAAGGCTAGGTATTTCCAGCTATCCTATCCAACGACAGCCACGGCCAACAACATATCTTCTACCAATTGGCGACGCATTCTCATCGGTCAGAACCTTTGATGATCACCGATGATTCGGGTTCGCTGCGGTGGTCACTGAACTCCGGCAGAGAATTCACGTTGGCTTCCGCCAGGACTGTGACGAGAGGCACAGGTGAACCCAACCCCTTCCTCGTCCCCTATTTGTAGCCCACAATCCCTAACAAATGGTCCATCCTCATCTGGAAAGTGCAGCGCAGAAAACTCCCCACCGATGTTGCACTCATCTCTATCGGCTATAGCCTCGCGTCGAGATGCTACTGCTGCTGATCCCCGCAAGTAGAAACCGTGGATCACGTTCTACACTCAGGGGATCTTGCTACCCAACTGTGGGCTCACCTATCCATCAGATGGCGTCCGTGCCAACAGGCTGGGGGCTTCGACGATCTTCTCGCTAGCTGGGGGAACTCCAACAGGCACCAGATCGTAGCAGCCGCCGGCATTTGGGTATTATGGAAAAATCGAAACAAGTACAGATACGAAGGTCGATTATACAACTCCCCAAAACTTTACAGAGAAGTCTGCAAATAGGTTCTCAAGGTCAGCAAGCGATGTTCTCTCTCCCAGGGCGGGCACCAGAGGGTGCCGCCTTAACCGCGGTCCGGGCAGATTTTGGACTGGTCCAGTGCGCGCTAGTCGCACTTTCTTGTATAGGCTTCGGCATTTTGCGCCTTATACATCAATAAATTGGAGCTTTTGATATATATATATATATATATATATATATATATATATATATATATATATATATTTTTTTTTTTATATATATATATATATTTTATATATATATATATATATATATATATATATATATATATATATATATATATATATATATATAACACGTGGAGGAAAAATATTTTAATAAATAATAATTGTGAACACATATCGGTCATCAACATTACAAAAAAAATATTATTAAATAATAGAAAAATATACAAAAATATGTATTAATAAATTATAAAACTTACAAAAATTTATATATATATATATATATATCTTAAAAAAATCAAAGACTCACATGAGAAAATGGACAGTTGATTCCTTGCTGCAATTCCAAGAGACAATACTATGTTAGAATAGGAAAAAAAAGCATAGAACTCCCACCCGGCCATAAGAGTTTTTATTATTTAAGTCTAACACAAGTCACAAGTAAATTTTATTTAGATTTAATCATTTATTTATTTTTAGCCTACCAAGTCGTGGGCCCGGATTGTGGGCCAATATTAAGTTCTCCTAAAATCCTACTAAGTTTTCAGCTAATAGTTATTATTAAGTTAGTATACTGATTTATTAAAATTATTGATAGGATGTTAGTATTTAACTAATGATTAGTAGAGGTTAGTTATTGGTTAGTTAGGATTAGTTAGTACTTTATACTATGGCCCCTAGACCTATTATAATTTACATTGCATGCCACTCTTAGTCTTGGGGAACACACCACTCTCTCTCTTAAAATATTGGCACAACATAATTTTTATTACAAAATTTTCCCTCACTCTTTCTCCTGTCAATCTCTCTACACTCTCATCGACTACACTGCTCACCATAAAATTTTGACTGATTACCTTATCTTCGGTCATTGCTCCGCTGTACCGACCTCGGCACCGACCACCACTGTCAGCTCCTCCACCGCCGCTCGATCCCGGCCAACTACCACCGGCCTTGTACCCCACCACCGGCCACCAATGACCCAGCGCCACCGCCTGCCCCCCCAAGCTTCGGTTAATCCCATATTAACCCCAGTGAACACCACACACCACCACTACCACCACCACCACACACACCACCACAACCATAAGCAACCGCTACTGCCACATCCAGTAGCTCACTTGCACCTCACCGACCATCCGGCCGCGTCCCAGATCTGCACCATCGCCAAACGACACTCCAATTTCTCTACTACACCTAATCACCCCAAACTCAACCACCATTGCCACCAGAGTTCAGATCGGCTCACCTAGATGCGCCCTGTCTCGTCGTGTCCCTCTCCTCATCCACCGTCGGTCAGGTACTGTTTTGACTATCCGACCACCGAACCGACCAGATCTGAGCCGTTTTGACCCGGATCTTTCGCCGACGACCTCGGCCGAGTCCCGTACTCCTTGATAGTGCCTCGACGAGAGTCATCATCATCGTCAAGACCGGTCCGACCATGCCAGATTCCCTTCCTTTCTTGCTCGTCTTCTGCCACCGTTGTTTTTTTCTAGCCAGCACCACCTCGAACCATTGATGCGTCGCTCGAGCTTGCCTCAAATCAAGGCAACCAGATCGGTCCCCGCCGGTGATCTCTGTCGTTCGCGGCCCAAACTCGTTGTGTTTGCTCTACAGACTAGAGCCTCCATCGCCTTATGTCTCGATGAGCCCTCTTCTTGATCTTCTTGGTCCTCTTCTTATCCATCTTGTTCTTCTTTTGCTTCTAGTTAGGGTTGGTAGTAGATGAGAGATGATGAGTGAAGGACGTTGGATGGCTGCTGTGAATGCAAGTGAGGATGGAAAGAGTGGGAATTAGGGTTTATATAAAGAAAAGGGGATTAGGTTTGGCGATCAATGACTGTGATATAGAAAAGTAAAGAAAGAAAAGAGTGAGAGAACTGTAAAATTGGGGTTTTATGAGTGCCTAGAGTTTTGGGCTGGCTTAGTTGTGTGGGCCACGGGCCTCAGTAAAAAGAAAAAAAGGACTACGGTAGCAGGAGTAGGGCTGGGCTTGTTCTTGGGCCCAATAGAGAGAAAGAAAATACAGGAATTAGGGTTTTGGGTTTAGGCCAATTCAGTATTTATATTTAGGCTAGTTGTATATTATGGATGTTTTTATTACTATTAGGGATTGTTATTATTGATATTAGTATCATTTTCTTTATCAATATATTTATTATCATTATTATCACTAAACATTATTATTATATTTTCTTGTTGATTAAATTTTGCTAAAGTTATTATCTAAAATATCTTGCTAGTATCTACATAATGTTTTGCTAATAAAGTTTTACCAAAAGTTATTTTCTTATATGACACTAGTATTTATGTTTAAAACTAATTTGCTACGAATGTTAATTTGAGTAAAACTATTACTATTTTGCTAGTAAATATATTGTAGTTTGGCTATTGTCTAACTAATATTATTTTATTCTTAATAGCTAGTATATATGTACATTATAAGTAGTGAATTAGATGTTGGTTAGAGATATTTGTTAGATTGTTATTTTAGAATTTAACTTACTCTTGCCCTATTTTAGGTGGACATTGTAGAAGCATGGAAAATATTAAAAAAAATGACCCATGCGGCCAAAAGAACCCCATGCGGCTCAGAAAGCCCA
Organism: Iris pallida; assembly: GCA_029216955.1. NCBI lineage: Eukaryota > Viridiplantae > Streptophyta > Magnoliopsida > Asparagales > Iridaceae > Iris > Iris pallida. The sequence goes on from JANAVB010008798.1 coordinate 10,281,537, forward strand.
TGCGGCTCAAAGAGTCATGCGGCATGAGGGACTATGCGGCTCAAGACATCCCATGCAGCTCCGAAGACACGTGACATGATAGTCCAATTCTCTGCCCCCTCGTATTAATTGTTTGACGGTTGACAACTCTGAAAAAGTGACAGCCCTGACACAAAAAGAAGAAATTATGACGCTGTCATAATGACAGACTTCTAGGGGAGAGAGAGAGATCTCTGACACAAATCCTCCAAGAGCCATAAAAAGGCCACGTGGCCTTGCCACGTGGGCGTTCGTATGCGTCTCGAGCAAAGACTTCTCATGCGGTTCAGAATGAAGCCGTCCTATGCGGCTCAGGCCGAGACAATCTCATACGGCTCGAGCAAAGACTTCTCATGCGGTTCAGAATGAAGACGTCCTATACGGCTCAGGCCGAGACAAACTCATGCGGCTCGAGCAAAGACTTCTCATGCGGTTCAGAATGAAGCCGTCCCATGTGGCTCAGACCGAGACAGCCTCATGCGGCTCGAGCAAAGACTTCTCATGCGGACCACTTCCATGCGGCTCAGGCGGATGTATCCTTATGCGGCTCGCAATGATCACCTCCATGAGAGGGCCACTACCAAGACAGCCCTGACACGTGGTCCTAACCATATGCGGCCCAAAATCGTATACGGCTCACTCGTCCTACGGTTTAGATCCCCCAATGGCTCCTAAGACACGTGTCCTAAGCCGATAATTCCTCAGATTTATTGCAATCAAAGATTGGGTCAAATCCCAATAATCTGGGACACGTGGTAGGAGAATAAATCTAATTTATTCGCAGACATCAGAAGATCATTATGAGGAAGATTTATTCCAATCAGCATTAATTGCTAATGGGATTTGGTGTAATCTACACTCAATGGCTTGGATTCGTCACAATCAAGAACGAACGGCCTAGATTGACCAATCCACAGGCCGCCGTCATCTCCAAGAGACAATCATTAGCAACCCTAATGATCACATCCCACTATTATAAATATATAGCAAGGTGCCATTCCCTTGTAGAGAGACGGTTAGATAGATATACTGTCATAGAGAGACTCCCCCAATAACCAGAGATCAATCCAGAGAGAGAGAAGCCAGAAGAGCAATACGAGGAGAGCAGGAAGAGCATTTCTTCGTCAACGCCAACCATCTCGTCACAGGAGTCAAGGCTGCATACCGATCGTCCAAGGAGTAAGGCAGGGCTGCCGTCGCCTTCCCGAGCCTCTATCGTCACCCTCCAGAATCTAAAATAAACAATTGTACTTAGATTACTGTACCTAGGTTTTCGTCCCTAGGCTTTCTTTGTACAAGCGAGTTTGTATTGTGAGTCTAAGTTCAGTCGTCCCATAAAACTGTTCTGTACTTTTACAATCAATGGCAAACACGATGGCGACTCTGCTGGGGATAAACTTCTCCACGGCTGAGGAGTTGGTGACACAATCGGATGCAGCCAAACTTGGCTCCACGCAACAAAAGATGGTCGTCCGCTTCGACCAACAGGCGTTTGAAGAGATGCTCTCCGAAGGAAGCGCTGGCCCAGTCCATAAGCGTACCCGTGGCACGAAGGCTCGTAAAGAGTGGTGGCCAAAATCATTTGCTCTTCCCCAAGCCCTCGATGGGATACCCTCTGTTGCTCAAAACGGCGGAGAAGACTCTCCCGCGGCCCCACTTCAGATCATAGACGACTCTGCTGTCCCCAAGTCCGGCAGAAGAAAACACTATGATGCTGGACTTACAGGGGCAAAGGAGAACTCTATGCGATCCGAGCCGCATAAGGGTATTAGCCGCAGGGAGAAAGCTCATACGGCTACAATCACCGGCCGCATAAAGAAAACTCATGCGGCCACATCTGTCAGCCGCATAGCTTATGCGTCTACAGTTGCCAACCACATGGATGAAACTCATGCGACTAAGAAAGTTAATCGCTTGCAGAAAACCCATGCGGCCACAATTGCCAACCGCATACGGCCAGCCTGCACGGTCGTGACTCCTAGCCGCATAAAAATAACTCATCCGACAGCAGAAGACAACCGCATGCAGACAGCCTGCACGGTACTCAATTCTAGCCGTATAGCGTCCGTTCCACGCTTCTCTCGATCAGTCTTCGACTGTCTCTCATGCGGTCCTGACCCTGATGGTTCTCTGGATGATAAGCCAGATTCTGTGGTATTCAACTTAGACTCTTCCTATTACGCACCCGCAAGTGCTAAAAGGAGGAAGTCTAGGGCAGCACAGGCTCATCAAGCCCAGTCATCCATCCCAACCTTTAACTATCGGGGCGTCCCATTGACTATCACACGGGCCTCTGATGGGAAGTTGTATAGAACCGCTCGAGTCCAGCCCCCGGCGGTAAAAGGACAAAGTGGTTCCTCTGACCTGCGTGAGGCGATCCTCCACAAGCGCAAGGAAAGAGAAGGAGCCTCGACGTGCAGAGAGTCCTCGTTTGGACATCACTGCACCCAAATCATCGTCAACTGCTGTTGCAACAACGCGACAGCAATGGAAGACCGGCCATCCGTCTTCCAAAGACTACAGCATCCGAGCTCAGAAGACGAGGCACCTCCTGTTGTCTCCTGCAATTCCACTCTGAAAGTCCCTGCCGAGGGGAGAGGGAAGAAGGCAAGCATCTCCAACCCCAAACGGAGAAGCTCAATCCTTCCAATAGGCCACTGATGATACGCCTTCCCAAGAAGGGTCGTCACCCCGATGGAAGGTCTGACACTTCCAGCGAACCAGCCACTCCTCGCTCCACATCGAGCACCAAGCTGGGGGTCACTAGTCTGCCAACAACTCCACGTTCTGCCCCATCAACTGAACCACTGACAATCAAGCTTCCCAGGACGTCCTCTCAGTCTTTATTCACACAGGGGGTAGCCGAAGAGGAACCAGAGTTAGCCAAGTATGTGGCTGCCCACACTGATGTTCCCTCCGCTGATGACGTAATCCCCCTAGAAAAGATACCTTACTTCATCAATAAAGGGTTATCTTTTAACTACACCGAGCTCAATAAGCTATGTATAATGTATGCTATGGAACACGGTATAGGCGCTCACCTACACACACAAGTGACAAATATGTACACCGCGATCCAGCTTACTCCAGTAGAAGATGCTTACCGAATAATCGAGGGAGGGGATCATCCGATCATCTTCGACCGGACGAATAACCCGCATCCCTTCACCATAGAGGAAGCCGACCTCGGGTCAGATACCGGAAGACTGCCTCTGTATCTTTATAGCCCCCAATCCAAATATCTCATGCAGAAACAGGGGTATGATCTGGAGACGACGCCAGGTTTGAACTACGGCACTGGGCGACGATTGCCTTTGAAGCCGCCGGTCCCGGCAGGCAAACCACGGGACTACTATAGCAAAACTCGATGCGGGTTAGGGTATGTAACGCCTACTATGACCCCTGAGAGTTCAGATGAAGAATGCGACTGGCAGTCACATTCAACCGGATCACCAACTTCTGACTCAGATACCAACATCGGAGATGTGTTCAGACGAGTCATGACAGTCAATATGGCATTCGCCGACGCTTACGAAGAAGATGAAGACATCCCCGAGATCCTCGAGCTAGAGCCGTAGGCCCAGCAATTGGATGCACAATGGGAAAAACGATTCAAACTAAGAGAACCTCCTACTGAAGATGAAGTCATATAAGTTGACCTCGATAGCGAATCTTCTCCAAAACCAATTTTCGTCAGTAAAAGCCTAGCAGACGAAGAGCAGGAGTCGCTGCTAGAACTTGTCAGAGAATACATTGATGTGTTCGTCTGGAGCTATGAAGACATGCCAGGGTTAAATCCCGACATTGCTCTTCACAAACTCAACATTTGCCCTGATGCGAAGCCAGTCAAGCAACAACAGCGACACTTCCGTCCAGGTATCATGGACGCGATCGAAGCCAAAGTCAACAAACTGATAGCCAGCGGCTTCATTCGTGAGGAGCAACATCCCGATTGGGTCGCCAATATAGTACCCTTCCTCAAGAAGAATGGAAAGATTCGAATCTGCATCGACTTTCGCAATCTGAATGAGGCATGCCCCAAAGATGAATTCCCCCTTCCTATCACAGACATCATGATCGACAATACCTGCGGCTTCGAACGTATGTCATTCATGGACGGCTTCTCAGGGTACAACCAAATCAAGATGTCTCCTGACGACGAAAAGCATACATCGTTCCGAACACCGATTGGCACATATTGTTACACATTTATGCCTTTCATCTTAAAGAATGCTGGCGCCACATATCAAAGAGCCATGAGCATTATCTTCAGAGACCACTTACGCAAGACAGTGGAGTGCTATATTGACGATATAGCCGTTAAGAGTCGCTGCAAGGGAGACCATCTGCAGGATCTAAGGACGGTATTCGACCTAATACGAGCGCACAATTTAAAAATGAACCCTACAAAGTCCTTTCTGGGTGTATCCAGCGAAAAGTTCTTGGGCTTCATCATCATGGCCCAAGGTATCCATATAGACCCTGAGAAGACAAAAGCAATCATGGAGATAGGTCCCCCGAGAAATCTTCGCAAACTCAGAGGCCTCCAAGGGAGGCTAGCTTACATCAGGAGGTTCATTTCCAACCTCTCCGGACGATGCCGACCATTCACGCATCTCATGAAGAAAGGAGTCTCATTCGTATGGGACGAGGAATGTCAGCGTGCTTTCGACAGCATCAAAGAATATTTGTCAAATCCTCCAGTTTTGGTAGCCCCGGTTCCTGGAAAACCATTCCTGCTCTATGTACGAGCAATTGAACTTTTCCTCGGGGCTCTGCTCGCACAAAACAACGATGCAGGCCATGAGCAAGTCATATATTACCTCAGCCGAATGATGATTGGGCCAGAGCACCGATACACCGCTGTGGAGAAGGAATGCCTCGCCCTGGTGTTCGCCATTCAGAAAATGCGATACTATGTCATCGGACAAACGATACATCTGATCTCATGAGTCAACCCTCTCAGGGTTCTCATGACAAAACCAGGGGCACTCAGCTCTCGACTCGCTACATGGGCAATATTGCTGTCCCCTTATCATATAATCTTCGTCCCACAAAAGGCAGTCAAAGGTCAAGCCCTGGCGGACTTCTTAGCAGCCCATCCAGGATCGGAGTCCTCCAGAATATATGAAGAGATCCCAGATGAGGTCGCCGACTCGCATGCAACCTCTCAAGATAATATATGGCGAATGTTCTTCGACGGTGCTTCGAGGACCGGACCTAAAGGCAATATAGTCGTCGGAGTCGGGGTAGTGCTGGTCTCCCCTTCCAGATTGGTGATTAACCGCGCTTATTCCCTCACATAGCCCTGCTCTAACAATATGGCCGAGTACAACGCTCTGGTCATTGGCCTCCAACTTGTAAGAGAGCTGGGGGTAGAATACCTTGAAGCATACGACGATTCCCAACTAATCGTCAATCAGATCTGGGCTCATACGAGGTCCACCACGAAGACATGATCCCTTATCACCAAATAGCAATTGACATCATCTCGTCGTTCAAGGGGTTCTTCATCGAACATGTCCCCAGACTCCGAAATATCGAAGATGATGCCCTAGCTGGTCTTGCCGCTTCCCTAGCAGTTCCGAATTATGATCGCCACTCAGTGGATGTGATAGGCCACGAACTGGTCTGTCCCAAGAACAATGTGCAATTCGTGACGAGTTATTCCGCCCAAACGATCGATGATGCCCCAGATTGGAGACAACCATTCATCGACTTCGTCGTCTACGACATCCTGCCCGAGAACCCAAAGGAAGCCACTTCCATCAGACGGCGTTCTCTCAGATTCTTCTACGATACAGAGACAAAAATGATGTATCGCCGCTCCTACGATGGATTACTGCTTCAGTGTCTGTCAAACGCAGAAGCCAAAGAAGCCGTACGAGAAGCTCATGATGGTGTCTGCGGGGCCCATCAGCCTGGCCCCAAATTGTAAGACCGTCTTCGCCGAATGGGCTACTACTGGCCCACAATGGTGGCAGATGCGATAGACTATGCTAGAAAATACAAAGCCTGCCAAGTCCACGTGGACTTCATTCACCAACCATCTGAATTTCTATATCCGACAGTAGCGTCCTGGCCATTCGAAACATGGGGAATGGATATCATTGGTCCAATCACCCCACCTTCCTTTCGAGGATATCGCTTTATACTCGCGATCACTGATTACTTCTCCAAATGGGCGGAGGCTATCCCACTCGCAGAAGTCAAGACTTCAAACGTGATCAGCTTCCTTAAGCATCATGTCATCTACCACTTTGGACTGCCCCGAAGGATCATCCATGATAATGGTCTGCAGTTTGCAAGCCACGCTTTCTATCGGTTTTACGATAAGCACCGTATTCAGAATATTGCTTCGATACCGTACAACCCGACAGCGAACGGGTTGACAGAGGCATTCAACAAAACAATCATGAAACTCCTCAAGAAGTTTGTTTCCTCCAACAAGCGCGACTGGAACGAGAAGCTCGACGAATGCTTATGGGCTTATCGCACCACAGTTTGAACAGCCACCAGGAATACACCATTCTCTCTAGTATACGGGAGTGAGGCAGTTCTCCCATTAGAGACTCAAATACCCTCACTCCACGTCGCCCTCACTTATCAATTGACGACGGATGACAACTACCAACGTCGACTACAAGAGTTGGAGGCCTTAGATGAAAAGCGCCTCCTAGCTCATCAAAGGATCGAGCTATACCAAGCACGCATCTCAGGAGCCTTCAACAAGAAGGTCAAAATCAGAACATTCCAAATGGGTGATCTTATTCTGGCAGTCCGAAGGCCAATGGTCATGACTCACAAGACCGTCGGCAAGTTCCAGCCAAAATGGGAAGGTCCATTTGTCATCGAGGCCGTATTCTCCAACGGTGCCTACCGCCTCGCTAAGCAAAACGGAGACTTGCTTATGTTGCCTGTCAACGGCAAGTTCCTGAAGAAATATTATGTCTAAAATGACATTCTCCAGATCATTGAGTCACGTACCCGTCGGTACCGCTGAACTCACATTCACCATTCTCTAAATTTCCGAGTCATGTGCCCGTTGGTACCGCTGAACTCACCCATACAAACTTTCCCAGATTATTGAGTCACGTACCCATCGGTACCGCTGAACTCACACTCACCATTCTCTAGATTCCCGAGTCATATACCCTCTCGTGCTGCTAAACTCACAACCACAACATCCCAGATTATCGAGTCATGTGCCCGCTGGTGCCACTGAACTCACACTTTCACAAATATCGAGTCATGTACCTGCTGGTGCCTCTGAACTCACATCCCGGTCACTCTTTCAGATAGTAAGTCATGTATGATCATACCTCTAAACTTTCTTCCTGGGAGGAGATCCCCCCCATGATCCAATACCCGCACTTTCGGTGCACAAAAAAGGCTAATCGATCCACAAATTTCCAAAACAGCCATGTCCTCATTACCTCTGAGTCGTTCCACTTCCGCCAAAAACAAATCACCCCTTATATAGAACTTCCATGTCCTCATCACCTCTGAATCGTTCTATGTGCCCTCCTTCATTGAGCCCACTCCTGTCATGTCCTCATTACTTCTGAATGCGAAGGCTCCGTCGAAGAAACCTTCATACTTGCCATGTCCTCATTACCTCTGAATAAGTATGATGATCCCCTTTCGACCTATTATCTGTACCTACAACCGGACTACACCAAGGGTAATGGGTCCACAAATGTCCTCTGTTGACCACAAATGTCCTCTGTTGACCACAAATATCCCCTGTTGACCACAAATGTCCTCTGTTGACCACAAATGTCCTCTGTTGACCACAAATGTCCTCTAATACCCTCCGTCGAGTTCACTCCTGCCATGTACTCGTTACCTCTGAGTAGGAAAACTCTACGTCTAAAAAACTTTCCTGCTTGCCATGTCCTCATCACCTCTGAGCAAGTATGTTGGTTCCCCCTTCATCCTATTATCTGTATCTTAAACCAGGGTACGCCAAGGATAATAGGCCCACAAATATCCTTAGCTAAGTTTCTTAGCACAAACATACCATCTCCACATGCCCCAGGAGCCCAGCTGCTCTATGGCATTCCTTTTTTCAATACCAAGAACACCCATGACCACTTTGCCATGGCTGCTTCAGGTATCCTGACCAAAACTTGTTATCTGTACCTAAAACCAAGGTATGCCATGGGTAACAGGTCCACAAATATATCCCCTATGCGGGGGAGAACATCACCACAATATCACAGGCGCACCAGGCAATGCAAATGAAGGATAGAATTGAAAGTACTCTTTATTTAAAGGAAGAAAAAAGCATTACATATTTCGGGATCATGTCCCCTTCAGAAAGAAAGAAAACAGGGACAAAACAAGAAGAAAATGCCGACTATAGTTCGGCATTGCACAACTCCAAGAGACGGTTTTTCACCAAGGCAGTCCCCCGATCAAGCCTCTACTTAGCTCGACGCTCGGCCTCTTGGGATAACTGCTCTGCGTCATTCAAATGCATATACGCCTGCCAGTTGTTCTCCATCTTCTTTAGGGCAAGCTCTAGATTAGCAGAGCCCTACTGTACTTGTCGGTCTCCTGAATAGCAATCTCTTTCTCAATACGAGCAGCCTCAAGCTCTGACTCCAGGAAGGCCAGTTTTCTCTGGAGCTCGAGGATCTGTTCCAGGCATCAGTTACCCCGCGGGAAGCATCCGCTTCTCGAGTTGTGCAATCTTCAGTTCAACGGCGCCATTGGTCATACAACAGAGTCAGATCCCGGCGGTCCTTCAATATAGCCGGCTTGAGCGATTCCCGGGCAGCCATCACCTTCTCCATCGCAGTAATGAGGAAGTTGCGCTCCTGATTTATGACCGCGGGTAAATCAGTCTGTTGCAATAAGCAAAACTGGGCCACGAGACGATCAGCTTCTAATAGCTTAGGCTCCAAAAGTGCAGCCAGTTCCCCTCCTCCAGGGAGTGTCTTAAGGATATTAATCTGGCCACCGGCACATCGACGGGCCAGAGTAAAGGGAGTCCCCTTTTCACTGCTGCCTCGATCCCTCTCTTCAGGTGGCGATGGAAACTGGCAACCACGTCCTGTAATGCATCATCCAAGACCTCTGTAGAGGACGGCGTCAGAGGGAGAGTGGCAGACGGTACCGGAGGAGCAGCTTCAGAAGTTACTGCACCCGCCACCAAGGAAGCAAATTCCATACGAAAAGATGCTTGAATGGCGGCTAACTCCTCTTCCGCCGCCCGAAGAGCCTGGATGCTCGGTAGGAAGGAAAGGTTGACCCCTGAAACTACATTCACATAGGAGGACACAGGGGGCATCGTCCCTTGTCCCAGCTGCACTGCTACCTGGGACCCCGAGCTCGACCCAGACGAAGGTCCCTCGATACAGAGAGGTTCCGTCAGGCCCTCTCCGGTAGGGTGCGATCCAGCAATATCAATCACTGGCAATGAAGGGTTGGGATCTGAACATCCAAAGCAACCATTAGTCGACATAATCTGAAAGAAAAGATGACAAGAACACATAGGCTTATTCACGAGCTATGGTTTGATTTGTATTACCAGGGAAAGAGCGTGGGGAAGATGGCTCGTTCACAGCTGGCATAGTTCCCCCACCCATAAAGTCATTATGTTGGGGTTTGGATGTCTCAGGGACGGGTGCGGTAAAGCCCCCATCCCCCTGGGTTGAGGTCCCAACAAGGTGGGAATCCTCGGCCGCAACCGGAAGTACCCCAGCAGCAATGATAGCGGTGTACACATCACTGACTAAATGAGACAGGACCGGATCAGCCTCGGTAATCGGCTCCTGGGGAGCGAGCTCATCCGACGCCTATAAAGAGCAAAAGAAACAAATGATTAGGCCATAACATAGAAGAGGAAGAAAGGAAACAACTGAAGCCCAAATCACCTCAGGGACAACGTCCACATCATCAATAAACAGCCTGCGACGTCTTACCGCAGCGTGCTTCGTAGAATAGGTTCGGTCATCAGCGGTAGTCACGCGCCTGCTTCATTTACACGAAGGGCCGGGTACCGCAGATGGTTGATCCTCCACCACCTCGTCAGACAAAGTAGACGATTGACCCACGGCCCTTTCAGCCGGCACGACAGGGGGTTGATTCCCAAATTCCTCGTCCGAAGAATGAGATGAGTCATCATCATCTTGTTCGTCATCTTCCTCATCCGCCCTAGTGGACTCTGAGTCTGGCACAGGAACCCTGTTCGCCCCCCTCTTCCTCTTCTTGGACCCTTCTAGCTTCTCAGCCAAACCGGTGCCAGCGATGAAGCTAGTATTCATATCAAACCCGACAGGAGGCTTGCTCGCTGCAACATGAGAAAGGGCCGCTATATCCAAGATATCCCCTGCCATCTTAGCATCAGGGATTGAGAAGATGGCCCGGGTATGGGCCGCATTATAATAATGCCAAGCCCGGACGCCATCGAGCACACTGCCCTCAAAGCTCAAGCAAGCGCTAGGACGATCCAGGAACAACTGACTATACCCGAATTGACGAGAAAATCTACTGGGCAGATAAGGCTCCAGGTATACTCTATTCCGGTAACGATACACCAGGTACGCGGGACGGATGTTGCGTAACCAAAGAAGCATCTTCTCAGATAAAAGTTGGGGAGGATCAACGCCGTCAACGTGTACCCTTCTCACTTCTCCAGGGATGAATTCAGGGAGAGATACGAAGAATTCGGGCCCATCAACTCTTGCCAACGCCCTCCGGCAGGTCGGCATGGTATCATGCTCCCAAGGCTGATGACGATACCGGAAAGGAAGACGTCATCATCGGTGACGTTTTCATTAGGTCCCGGCCTCATCAATGACCGATAGTACATCAACAACCACCCCATGAGGTAGTGGTATAGTAGTTCTATCCGTTCAAAGTCCATCGACACATCACGAGCAATGACTTTGGATGAAAAGGCGCGAAGGCCGTGTTGTATGCAATACACCATGGCCGGAAGGAGTGCCAGTCTTACCTTGGAGACCAATTTCACAGCAGGAAGAATGAAATGGCGGCTGATCCTTTCCATAGAACCTGCGCCACCCGAGACTACACAATTGCGTAGCCACACCATCAAGAATCCAGCTAAGATCGTTTTATCAGACATCTCCTGGGTACCATAGTGGAAGTAACTGAGGGAGTCAGTACGACTCCCAAACCGGTCACGGGTAGACCTCGACCTCTTGACCTTCAATAACATATCCTTCACCTCCTCCGGGGTTCGAGGAGTTCGAGACGAAACTTGGCCGGAAGGACGCAACTTGAAAAGATACAAAATCCAGGCCGTGGTGTGAGGGGCGCTCCCTTCTGAGCTATTTTCTTTCTTGATAGCCATATGGTGGCAGGCGCTATGATGATACAACAGTTCTTGGTACACGGCAACAAAACCAGGAAATCGTCGATCCAGGTCTTCGAATTCTTCGTTCGTCGGTGTATATGCTTCAAAAGCTTCACCTCCCTACGGCAATCAAGAAACGGCGTTCATCTCATGAAGAGCAAGCCCCAGCTCTCCTCCGGGGGCAAAGAAAGTCCCTGTACGCCGATTATACAGCTCCAATAGAGCCATAAATAAGGGCTTGTTAATGGGCAACCCGTAGCAGGTACCCCTGACGACGTAGTAGAGGTCAATTTCCTAAAGGAATTCCCCATACTTCCTCAAAATCCACGAGGTAAGATTAGTCCATGTGGGAATGGGGTTGATCCAGTTCAACAGCGACAACCTGCCTACGGGATAAGACCCCTTGCGAGCGAGCTGATTCAGAAAAGTACCAGCTAGAGTGAAGGTAAAATTAGGGCCAGTCATGTTTACAAAAGTGCCAGGGAGCAGCCCCATCACAGTCCGACTCACGAATTCCTTGCCCGCACATACTAAACCCGTGCGCCTGTTGTAGTGGATGTTGCTCACAAATATTCCCTGTTGGGTAGGAGTCAGGGAGCCCACCATTGTCCTACCCAACGGTACCATGTTAAACCATGAGAGAGGATAATGCCGCTCCATCTCGGGGATATGAATCTCTACTCCATCTACAGAAAAATCCCAGTGCTCTGAGACATCCAGCAATCGGGAGTTCTTTATGGAAAAGGCATCCCCAAAGAGAAAGGCCGGTTTCAGATATTCTTCATCCAGCTTTTCCGAATTCATCATTGAACAAAGAAAGCGGAAAGGTTGGTTATTAATGGCAACCACCCTTTCCTTAGGTTAATTAGTGGGAAGCTGATCCACTATACTACGGATTAACTCATCAAGCCGCACGCCCACGGCGAACTGAGCTGAACCCACAAGGAGCTCCCCTGCTGGGTTGGTTGGGAGGTTCACTGAAGAAAGGACAAAGAGAAACAGGATTAAAAGATGGTTAAAGCCAAAAAAAATCACTGAATAAAGAAGCTCTCACGAGCCTATGCGGTTCGGGTCAACAAAGCCTTATGCGGCTCCAGTCCAATTGGGTCTCAAGAGATGCAGTTTCGAGGAAGCCTATGCGGTTCGGGTCAACAAAGCCTTATGCGGCTCCAGCCAATTGGGTCTCAAGAGATGCAGTTTCGAGGAAGCCTATGCGGTTCGAGTCAACACAGTCTCATGCGGCCCAAATCAGACGGGAGTTCCATATGACTCTAGCTCGATAGCTTATGCGGATCAGATGAATATACACAGTTCTAACAGAAGAGCTCATGCGGCGCAAAACTCTATGCGGGTCAGCCTGCTAGAAACATATACGGCTCCGTTCAGAGGAGACTTTATGCAGTTTTTTTATCTAGAGACTTAAATCCTTCTCATGCGGTTCAAACATGGGATACTTTCTATGCGGTTCGGGTATGAGAAGGTCATGCGGCCCATACAGCACATACGGCTCTGCCATCAACTTGGGTGGAGGCTTGTGCATAAATATGCAACAGAGCCATGGGTACTCAAGATTCAAATGCAACCCTTACCATTGAAAGCAGGACGAACATCAGAGGGCACTTCGAGCGCTTCAGGCTCGACGGCTGACGAAGACGTCACCCTCTTGCCCTTCGCGGCGGCAGAAATGACTTTAGAAGACTTAGGAGCCATTGCTTCGACGGGCGGACAAAGAAGATCAGAAAGAGAGGACAGCAAAAAGAGTGAACGAAAGAGAAGGTAAAGAAGTCCCTCCGGCCAAAGTCATCCATATTTATAAACAAAAGCGAAGCATTTCGATCCCCGTGCATACACACAGACCGACTCTTCGGTTATCAAAATAAGCCGCCGAAAATGAAGGCCAAGCTCCTCGGATCCCGCACCAAAAGTGGCCTTTAAAGCTAACAGCAAATCAACAACATTTAAGTACAAAAGATTGCCATACGTGGCAAATAATGACGTCACAAAGAGCTATGCGGATGAGACGTTCCTGTGGCTGAACAATCTATGCGGCCAATATCTCTATGCGGTCATGGTTTTATATGCGGCCAGAAGAATACGACCATACTTCTTATTCAAAGTATTTTAATTTTACAAATTGAAAACTTTGAAGGGGGTCTTGTAGAAGCATGGAAAATATTAAAAAAAATGACCCATGCGGCCAAAAGAACCCCATGCGGCTCAGAAAGCCCATACGGCTCAAAGAGTCATGCGGCATGAGGGACTATGCGGCTCAAGACATCCCATGCGGCACCAAAGACACATGGCATGATAGTCCAATTCTCTGCCCCCTCGTATTAATTGTTTGACAGCTGACAACTCTGAAAAAGTGACAGCCCTGACACAAAAAGAAGAAATTATGACGCTGTCATAATGACAGACTTCCAGGAGAGAGAGAGAGATCTCTGACACAAATCCTCCAAGAGCCATAAAAAGGCCACGTGGCCTTGCCACGTGGGCGTTCGTATGCGGCTCGAGCAAAGACTTCTCATGCGGTTCAGAATGAAGCCGTCCTATGCGGCTCAGGCCGAGACAACCTCATGCGGCTCGAGCAAAGACTTCTCATGCGGTTCAGAATGAAGCCGTCCTATGCGGCTCAGGCCGAGACAACCTCATGCGGCTCGAGCAAAGACTTCTCATGCGGTTCAGAATGAAGCCGTCCCATGTGGCTCAGGCCGAGACAATCTCATGCGGCTCGAGCAAAGACTTCTCATGCGGACAACTTCCATGCAGCTCAGGCGGATGTATCCTTATGCGGCTCGCAATGATCACCTCCATGTGTGGGCCACTACCCAGACAGCCCTGACACGTGGTCCTAACCATATGCGGCCCAAAATCGTATGCGGCTCATTCGTTCTACGGTTCAGATCCCCCAATGGCGCCTAAGACACGTGTCCTAAGCCGATCAATTCCTCAGATTTATTGCAATCAAAGATTGGGTCAAATCCCAATAATCTGGGACACGTGGCAGGAGAATAAATCTAATTTATTTGCAGACATCAGAAGATCATTATGAGAAAGATTTATTCCAATCAGCATTAATTGCTAATGGGATTTGGTGTAATCTACACTCAATAGCTCGGATTCGTCACAATCAAGAACTAACGGCCTAGATTGACCAATCCACAGGCCGCCGTCATCTCCAAAAGACAATCATTGGCAACCCTAATGATCACATCCTACTATTATAAATAGCAAGGTGCCATTCCCTTGTAGAGAGACGGTTAGAGAGACATACTGTCACAGAGAGACTCCCCCAATAACCAGAGATCAATCCAGAGAGAGAGAAGCCAGAAGAGCAATACGAGGAGAGTAGGAAGAGCATTTCTTCATCAACGCCAACCATCTAGTCACAGGAGTCAAGGCTGCATACCGATCGTCCAAGGAGTAAGGCAGGGCTGCCGTCGCCTTCCCGAGCCTCTATCGTCATCCCCCAGAATCTAAAATAAACAATTGTACTTAGATTGCTGTACCTAGGTTTTCGTCCCTAGGCTTTCTTTGTACAAGCGAGTTTGTATTGTGAGTCTAAGTTCAGTCCTCCCATAAAACTGTTCTGTACTTTTACAATCAATGGCAAACAGACATTGGAACATAATGTTTTGCAAGAACAAAAGCAAGTACACCGACTTGAACTCTTTACTTTGTATTTCTGTCTTGCTTCATGTTTCCATATTGGACACGTTGTACACACGGTTGACTTATTATGTTCTTATTCTTTTTTCGTACATTGGGGTGGAGAAATACTACAGATATGTGGCCAAACCCAAATATTAGTTACGCAATGCATAATAGCTTAGGTCTCACATCGTGCATGTGGGATTCTAAGCCGTACCATTTTTTGTACTTATTCATGTGCTTACCCCAACCGGTCACATATTCTAGTAGCTATTTTAAAGTTACTATTGCATTGATTATCTTGTTCATTGTTCCAGTTCTTGTACTATAGGTCATATTGCAGTTCTTGTACTATTGTTTATATTGTAGGTCAGTTCATATCATCCTTGTGCATTTCAGTTTACTTTGTATAGTATTTCTTGTCGAAGTTGTACTTTGCTTCTTTCCTGAATAGAACATTGATTTTGGACCAGGGCATATGGATGACATTGGACTGGAGGAGGACTCTTAGAAGATTCTAGAGGACATGTTATAAACATTTTACCTGTTGTACTAGATAGCTTCAAAAGATAGTTGTACTTTGATTTTAGTAGGTTTTGTTTATCGGATTTGTTTCTGAATGATCTTGTATAGTTGTATTAAAAATGACTTAGTCAATTGTGGTGATCTGTTCTGGGACGTTATAGATGCTATGATGTTTATCTGGTTACTTAGAGTTTCCTTAGACTTGTAGCTTACTGCGTTGTGTCTTCAAACGTAGGCTGGGCATGTCCGACTCGTATCCGATTATTCGAGAGCGGGTCATGACATGTTTGTAGTGGTGGTCATTCAGATCCATCATAATAGTACTTAGGCTATAGAGTGCTATTGGGGAACCTGCGAAACTAAGGAAAACTCATCACAACATAGGAACGGGGAAAAATGTTATGGTTAAATTTTACTAAGTTGCTTATTATCCTATAGTTTAGACCATATTTAACCAGTTTTCTATTTTTCATGATGATTCAGACATATAATACCGAGATTATCGATTTTCCTGCACTTGAGGTTTCTGGGCATGTTATCTATAAATTTTGCTAGTGGAAATAGTTGATTAATAATATTTGATCTTTTCTTAGATTTTCTTTTAGCACCTAGATTTTTCCTAAAGCTTTTTATTGTTATCAGAGACCTTGTTTCCAAATTTGATATTTTGTTTCCTATTCGAGATTTATTTCTGTAGTCTCCTTGTCTTACTGTTTGTTTCTTATAAAACTCCTTGTTTCCTAAAGAGCAGATAACTTCATTTTCCATCATGATTAGGGAAGTTAGAACTCGTTTGAATTTTCATAAACTCCTTTGAAATTCCTATGGATAAAGTTGAGAGAGTATTTGACGACCTACTATGACGTGGCAGATGTGTACTACAGTCATTTACCTGGATTATGGAGACTGTGGGTTCACTGCAGCCATCTGCGCACTAACGAGGCATGGGCTCTAAGTCAAAATAATTTCAGGTATTCATAGGTTCTCGGATATTATTGAGGCTATGTCATAAAATCATAAAAAATTTGATTTCTTGAATTGTTCCAACAATAATGGATAAAGTTGATAGAAATATTCGATAATTTATTATTATTTGAGTCATTGAGCCAAAGGTTTATTGCAGCCAGATGTATACTACACTGGTGGGGCACGAACTCTAGGCAAAGTGATTTTGGATATGTATGATTTTCGGATACTATTGAGACTAAATCTGTGTTATATCCCATGTTTGATCTCTTATCACCGTGGACAACCTCATCATAAATTATGTTGATATTGATCTTATTTGAAATCTTAGCGGTTGATTCCATTTTTAGAAATTATTTATAGAATTTCTTTTGATTTATCTTAGAAATTTATGATGACCTTTCTTTTAACACCTATTAATCCAATCTCTTTCATGGTTTGAGTTTCGTATATTACACGTATTTTGTTAATGGTTCCATAATTTGATAGCTAAATTTTCAAATTTTCTTGTTTTATACCTAGTCGCATCATTTCTATAGTTATCGTATTTTAGCACTTATCAAGCCAAAATAATTTTGATCACATTTGTCATAATGTTTAAAGGATTTGAATTTTGTCGTAGTCGCAATAGTTATGCTTAAATGATTTCTATTAGATTTAGGTCATAATTTTATTTTAGAAATTAATTATGATGATATCATTTTACTACTATAATTTTGTCTAAATTTTAAACCTCGATCACACGAGATCATTTTGATTATACTATTCGTGCTTAATTTCGGATTCAATGTTTAACCAAATTTTAATCATTTTTCAATTTTTTGTATTTGGTTAATCTTAATAGTGTTTATTGTGCTATTTGAAATTTCGAGGACGAAATTTTTGTAATGGGGTAGATTTGTAACTAACTCGATTTTGAAATTCTAGTTTTAAAATTTTGACTTAATTTTTAAGTTATAAAATTATTTTCGTACATTGAAATTATATATTTTTTGATCTCAATGTTATTATTTTTTTAAATCATTTTTATTATTTAAGTCTAATACAAGTCACTAATAAATTTTATTTAGATTTAATCATTTATTTATTTTTAGCATACCAAGCCGTGGGCCCGAATTGTGGGCCAATATTAAGTTCTCCTAAAATCCTACTAAGTTTTGAGCTAATAGTTATTGTTAAGTTAATATACTGATTTATTAAAAGTATTGATAGGATTAGTTAGTATTTAATTAATGATTAGTAGAGGTTAGTTATTGGTTAGTTAGAATTAGTTAGTAGTCTACAATATGGCCCATAGATCTATTGTAATTTATATTGCATGCCACTCTTAGTCTTGGGGAACACTCCACTCCCTCTCTCTCTCTCTCTCTCTCTTAAATTATTGGGAATCCATAATTTTTAATACAAAATTTTCCCTCACTCTTTCTGCTGTCACTGTCTCAACACTCTCATCGACCACACTGCTCACCACAAAATTTTGACTGGTTGCCTCATCGCCGGTCATTTCTCTGTCGCACCGGCCTCGGCACCGACCACCACTGTCAGCTCCTCCACCGCCGCTCGATCCCGGCCAACCACCACCGGCCTTGTACTCCACCACCAGCCACCAATGACCCAGCGCCACTGCCCGCCCCCCAAGCTCCGGTCAATCCTGCATCAACCCCAGTGAACACCACACACCACCTCCACAACCACCACACACACCACCACAACTATAACCAACCACCACCATCGCCTCAAGTAGCTCGCCTGCACCTCAACGACCATCCAGCTACGTCCCAGATCTGTACTACCACCAGCGAACACCACCACCGCCAAACGACACTCCAATTTTCCTGCTACATCTAACCACCCCAGACTCAACCACCACTGCCACCAGAGGTCAGATCGGCTCACCTAGATGTGTATGTCTCGTCGAGTCCCCGTCCTTGTCAACTACCGGTTTGACTACTCGACTACCGAACCGGCCAGATCTGAGCCGTTTCATCCCGGATCTATCGCCGACGACCTCGGTCGAGTCCCGCACGCCTTGACAGTTCCTCAATGAGAGTCGTTGTCGTCGTCAAGACCGGTCCGGCCACCCCAGATTCCCTTTCTTCTATGCTCGTCTCCTGCCACCGTCGTTTCCTCCAAGCCAACACCACCTCGAGCCATTGACGCACCGCTCGAGCTTGCCTCAAATCAAGGCGACCAGATCGGTCCCCACCTGTGATTCTGCCCAAACTCGTTGTGTCTGATCTGCAGACCGGAGCCCTCGCCACCTCATGTCTCGGTGAGCCCTCTTCTTGATCTTCTTGGTCCTCTTCTTATCTATCTTGTTCTTCTTTTGCTTCTGGTTAGGGTTGGTAGTGGGTGAGAGATGATGAGTGAAGGACATTGGATGGCTGCTATGAATGCAAGTGAGGAAGGAAAGAGTGGGAATTAGGGTTTATATGATGAAAAGGGGATTAGGTTTGGAGATCGACGACTATGCCATAGAGAAGTAAAGAAAGAAAAGAGTGAGAGAAATATAAAATTAGGGTTTTATGAATGTGTAGAGTTTTGGGTTGGCTTAGTTGTGTGGGCCACGAGCCTTAGTAAAAAAAGAAAAAAGAAGGACTGCAGTAGCAGGAGTTGGGCTGGGCCTGTTCTTGGGCCCAGTAGAGAGAGAGAAAAGAAAGGAATTAGGGTTTTGGGTTTGGGCCGATTCAGTATTTATATTTAGAGTAGTTGTATATTATTGATGTCTTTATTACTATTAGGATTGTTATTATTGATATTAGTATCATTTTCTTTATTAATATATTTATTATCATTATTATCACTAAAAATTATTATTCTATTTTCTTGTTGATTAAATTTTGCTAAAGTTATTATCTAAAATATCTTGCTAGTATCTATATAATGTTTTGCTAATAAAGTTTTACTAAAAATTATTTTCTTATATGACACTAGCATTTATGGTTAAAATAATTTGCTACGAATGTTAATTTGTGTAAAACTATTATTATTTTGCTAGTAAATATATTATAGTTTGGTTATTGTCTAGCTAATATTATTTTGTGTAACGTCCTAGTCCCAAAATACGTAGGACTAGGAACGTATACATGCCAGCCGTATTCATACGAAGTACATAGGCCTCGTATGGATACATAAGCTGTAAAATGCAGTAGCACTATAACTAATCTCATCCATACAAAATAAAGGAATAAAAGATATCATAAAATGATAATGAATTGTCTTGATACAATATGTTGGGCGGAGACAAATCCATTACCAACAAGTAAAGGAAAAGTACATGAGTAAAGAAATGAATTTGGCGAGCAAAGCGAAGACGATCCAAGTGCAATCATCCTCGAAGAAGTAGCAATGATCACGGCTAGAGCTAGAACACCTGCGAAAGACAAGAGCACACACCTGAAGAGATAACCAGATCCTCAGAAGGACGTAACAAGACACATAATATCGTGCCATATAAACTGAATAAATATTGCTCAAATAAATAAGTCAATTGAATTATAACATGGTCCAATACACACCTATTGAACTAGCTTACCATCCCCACAACCAAACAAGGACAGGAGATGGTAAACTAATTCATGGTGACGTATCTTTCCATGCTATGAATCCAATATGGTATCCGGACCCCAACAAGGTTCAATACCTTCTCATCGAAGTAGTAAGCCACACCTACAACCAAACAAGGACAAGATGTGACGAACTAATCCATGACAAGTTATTGTTGCAAGCCACGGTCAGATACAAGTACCCAAACCAAAAGTACTCGTACCTAACGGATAAAGGTGCCTAACCGTTCTAAGTGAAATATAGTTAAGAACAATCCTTCCTACGCATGGGCCCTGGCTAAATAGGATCGGCATGGTCTCCCCTTGGGCACCAGAGGCCCCATCAGTAAGAGCATAATGTTCCGCAGAATGTCAGTGGCCGTCAGTATTCATGGGTAATCTGACCCGCATCTCCGGCGGAACTCACGGGTTACAAAAGGAAAAGTGCATCGAAGCCCATACGCTAAGGAATTGTCCTCCCCGCCCAATGCCTATTATGTTGTATCCACAACAGAAAACCTCTGTAACCGCTAAGTCAAACTAGCATGCAACCTCTATTAGCGGTTATTCCTATCGCACGGCTTATACGCACCGGTGGCCAGCCAGTCACGCATGTCCGTGTTCTACATGCGACACACAACTTCGTGATACAACGTGTCAAGGCCAATGAATACAACACACAAGGTGGTCCCTTAAATCTATGTTTAATGTGTAAGAAAAGAACTAATATATAGCAAGAAATATAAATGAACAGTACGTTCTAACAGGTTATGCCATGTATCACAGTTTATTTTCCATAAAGAAAATAAATAATGCATGGAATATGAGATAAAATAAATAAACATCAAATGGCAAGGTGTCTTACCTGGTAGGATGCCTGGTGTGCTGCAATGATCAATGTGGTACGAACTGTGACATCGGGTAACAACTATGCAAGGTGACCTCTGATGGTGGTACGGACAGTTCTATTGGGTCCAGAAGGGTCAAATAAGCTAGGAATGATATAAGAAAGTTCGAAATTCGTAAGAAGATAGAAAGGTTTTGGCTTAGTAATGGATGAGAATAGACATGCGAAGAAAATAATTATATATATATATATCTTGGAAAATATTTATTATATACTATTTGGAAAACTTTTTATAGTACTAAAACTATATATTTGCTGGTCAAAATATTTTCAGGTAACTACTTGAAAATATATAAATTAGTTAATTTAGTGCTAAAAACCCAATTTAGTCAAAATAGACTTTTGAGAGCTATATGTAAGAATAATAATAATATACTATTAAAGGGTATCTAAACCAATTTTTTAAAAGTGTATACAGGCCAAGCCCAAAATATAATTTTGGAAAATATAATTTATATATTTATTTAATACACAAATAAATAAAGAAAAAAAATAATAATAATAATAATAATAATGATAATAATAATAATAATATACATGTATATATCTACATGGTACAATAATAGTAATAATAATAATATACTGTATGTACAATATAATAATATTGATAATAATAATAGTAATAGTAAATAATAACAATAAATATATTAGTAAAAACTAATAATGTCAACAACTTATAAGCTGTTGTCTCACATAAAAATCAAAATAATAAAAAAAACTTAACAACCTGCCCTCTCTTTCATTCTCGTGAAACGAGAGGAGTCAGCAACAAAAACAAAAAGAAGAAAGAGAAAGCAATTACGAATTGGTATAGAAGGAGAGAAGGAGTATGGGAGAACGAGTGAGAGAGAGTGGGCGAGAGAGAGAGAGATGCGATGGTGACAGAGGGGACGAGCCGGAGGAAGAGAGACGGAGAAGAGAGAGGAGACTGCGGCGGAGGAAAGGAATGGTGGGCAGCGGAGGACGAGGAGACGAAGGGTGGAGTGAGCGGTGGTCCGACGGGGCTAGCGGCAGCGGAGGCGGAGGGTTTCAGGAAGAGGGCAGCGGAGCGATTGGCTCGCGGTTGCGCCAGAGGAGGTCGGTCGGAGACACAGCGGGGGCGGGGTTCGGCTCCGGCGTTCGTCGGGCACGACGGAGGTCAAGACACGGAGGAGTTCCTTAGTGGAGATGGGCGACCATTGCTGCTCTGACGGTCGAGCGGAGGCTCAGGCGGGCAGATAGGGTGGAGGCGCATCGGCGCCGGAATAGGGCGGTGCTTCGGTCGCGGAGGCCGGCGCGGGAAAGAGTGGTTCGATGGCGGCGGATGGCGCCGCCAAGCGAGCGAGGATGGGGTCCTTGTCGACGACGAGGCGACGACGGACAGAGGACAGAGGGCTGGTGTGGGGGTCTTCGCAAGATCCGAGTCCTCCGACGTGGTCGTACGATGGGGCGACGTGGAGGCGGTGGCAGGGAGTCCATGGCGGAGGGCTCGACGTGGGCGGCGATCGACTCCGGTGAGGGTTCCCTATTTAGGTTTTTTGTTTTTGTTTTGCCGATGGATTTTGGGTGTTTGGGACTGCGGTGGCAGTGATTGTTTTACGGCGGTCGGTGGCCGCTAGCTCATGGAGGACAGGGAGGGTTGGCCACGGTGATGGTGGCAGCGTAGTGGTTTCCTGTGGAGGAGGCGATGAGGCAGTAATGGTGGTCTTGGCGGTCACTAGTGGTGGTGCTAATGGTGGTGATTGGTTCTAGGTTGGTCGAGGGTTTTCGGGGTCGCGATGGTTGCTGTGTGGTGGTTGTCGGGAAGCTGAAAGGCTGGCGGGGTTGGATTTGGAATTTAATGTATCGTGCCGGGGTTGTCCGGCACGAGAGAAAAATATGAATGCAAATTTGGAATAAGATTATGGACGGGAAACACGGACACGATGCACGCACGTTTGGTTGTGGAATTTGGAGAATAGAATATATAGATGAGTACCTGCCTATTTATAGGATATGGGATTTACCAGTAAGATAATGATTTATTTTAAACCCAAAAATAGATAATTTGTAACTTAATTTAAAATCAATAAAATCCAAATCCAAATACAAATCCAATTTAAATCTAATTAAATTTTTAGTTTAAAATCAAATGGGATAAATCAAATTTCAAATATTTAACTACTTAAATAAATCCATAAATTCAAATCAAGATTTAAATCGCCACAATAATTTCAAAATAGGTTTTCCAAAAATACTATAATAATAATTTTGAAAATAAATTATTATTGATTTAAAAATAAGCTAATAATTAATTATGAGATATGTATGCATAATTATTTATACGAAATTTTGCTTTTCTAATATACAATGAAATATAATTTATTATTAATAAATGTTAGAAAGAAAAGGCTTAAAATAACAAACTTAGAAACTTTGTATAATGGCAAAAATAATTATTATATATATCACTTCGAAAATAGAAAATGTTTTTCTAAAAATATGTACGCTCGCACATATTTGCACTCGTCGAGCAATAAAGAAAAATAAAATCTTGCGCGTGACGTACAATATGTTATTGAGACGTACAAATACAAGAAAATTAATCTGTACCAAATATATAAAGAAAATCAGTAGAAATTTAGGGGTTTTACATCCTACCCAACTTATAAAAATTTTGTCCTTGAAATTAAGAATTAGTAGGAGGGGTGAGAAGACACAAGGGGGTATCGATGGGGAACAATCAATAACAAAATCATGCCGTAAGAAATCGCGATCTAGATCATAGAAAAATAATACGGTATGGTCACGGGTAATGAATGAGGGTCACGATTAAGAGAATGAAATAGATTCACTTAAATTAAGCGATTAGAGGGTCTTGATAGGGCCGAGTAGTTTAGGATGAAGATATAGCAACATCGAGTGAGAATAGTCATAGTCGATAGGAAGGCTATAGAAAGTTCTAGTATAACGCCTTCGTCCTTCCAAAATAGGTGAAGGCGAAAGCAATATAGAGTTCGAAGGAGGCGTTATCGAATACGAATATGTGTTTCAAAGACGACCGAATAATTTTAAATGAATTGTCAAGGCAGTCGTGGATGGAATTCTAGAGGGCAAGTTTAGCTATGTTCCCATCCACGTAGAACGATAGATATAAGCGAACCAAAGTGCACTCGGTTGATCAGACCATTATGCACCGGTTCTGATTACACAATGTGTTAGTGGGTCGACCCAAATAACATACGTCTTGAACAAGCTCGATAAAGGAATAAGCTTGCAAAAACTAGGCTACATTAGCATTATTAGTCTAGATAGTAAAATATAGGCACGTGAGATTAAGATTGAAAGGGAGTTTAGTCGAACTCTAAAGGATCTAAGTCGTGTCATGTGATGGTCTTTATACAATCGTCCTATAGTCTTCTGTCCAAGTCCTTGGTTGGCTAGACAGGTTAGGGTCCTCTAGATTCTAGAATCTAAATAAACTTGCTAATATAGGTCACTAGGTCAAAGGGGTTGCTAGGTCATAAGGTATTCTACCCAACTTAAAAGAATTAAACTAATGGTGTTTTGGGACAAGGAAACACGTCTAACTAGTAGGGTCACCTGTCTAACCTTTAGCACGCACGAAGGGAAGATAAGAATTTATGATAGAAGGAATCAAGCAAGATGCAATCGATGAGTCAAACGGTAGATAAAATTTTAGGAGAGAGGTTAAGTATGTGGATGAGATCCTAATCTTCTAATCCTATACGCAGGCTTGCTTGGTATGGTAAAGTAACCAAACAATTTATCTTGACCTGCATGAGCAACTACAAATACATGTAACGCCCCAGTCCCAAAATACGTAGGACTAGGAACGTAGACATGCCAGCTGTATTCATACGAAGTACATAGGCCTCGTATGGATACCTAAGCTGTAAAATGCAGTAGAACTATAACTAATCTCATCCACACAAAATAAAGGAATAAAAGATATCATAAAATTATAATAAATTGTCTTGATACAATATGTTGGGCGGAGACAAATCCACTACCAACAAGTAAAGGAAAAGTACATGAGTAAAGAAATGAATTTGGCGAGCGAAGCGAAGACGATCCAAGTGCAATCATCCTCGAAAAAGTAGCAATGATCACGGTTAAAGCTAGAACACCTGCAAAAGATAAGAGCACACACCTGGAGAGATAACCAGGTCCTCAGAGGGACGTAACAAGACACATAATATCATGACTTATAAACTGAATACATATTGCTCAAATAAATAAGTTAATTGAATTATAACATGGTCCAATACACACCTATTGAACTAGCTTACCATCCCCCCAACCAAACAAGGACAGGAGATGGTAAACTAATTTACGGTGACGTATCTTTCTATGCTACGAATCCAATATGGTATCCGGACCCCAACAAGGTTCAATACCTTCTCATCGAAGTAGTAAGCCACACCTACAACCAAACAAGGGCAAGATGTGACGAACTAATCCACGACAAGTTATTGTTCTTGTCACAACCCGCACCCGTTTTTCGGATACGAGACGTGTCCAAGCCAGCCTACGCCGCAGAGTCGGCGGTAGAACGCTGTCAAGCCCGCAAGTTATAAATGCTATAAATCACAAAATATAATATTTGCGGCTCATTCACATTTCTAAATTTGTTACAACAATTACAATATTTATAATTAAAGAAAATACAAGATTTTATAATTAATGAAAATGGTACAACTGTTTTCTATTTCTAGGTTGACCTCAGCATACCCAAGTCTTCCCAGTGCTAAGAGTGATCGCGGCTAAACCTGAAAAATATTGGTTTCCAGTCAGGAATGGAACAAGTACACAAATCGACGACAATGCGAAAACACAATAGAATTAACAAAACATGAAAATAACATATAAGATATAAAAACTGGAAAGAACTGATGACATGGCACGGTAGAGAAGAAAATAAGGAAAAACTAATAAAAGATATCTATCTAGGTGGTTTGAAATATCCATTTAGACATGTGAACGGCTAGGGGATAAATACGGCTCACTGCACGTGTCGTGTGCAGCTGCTATCATTCACGAAAGACACGGGGGATAGTTCTGGGTAGTCCACATGTCTACTAAGATATTTCCCCTTCCGACTACTCCGTGTGACGAACGTGTCAACAAGTAGCAAGATATATGTATAGACATGAAATGAGAAGACTACTATGAATCGGAAAGCAATCAGAAAGTGCACTTGCCTGAGGTCCTTCACTGGAGAAACCAATAACACAATACCACTCAATGAGCCACAATCAGTCAACACATGCACAGGTCTCCAGATGCGGAGAAATCGGATCGCAAAACAATCCATCACACGCCGAGATAATGAGGCGCGAAGTCGGGCTCCCAACCGCACTCCACTGTTGTCATTACTTTGCTTCCAGGTCCACGTGTACGAGCGCGCTGTCGGCCGCCGGTGGCCGACCGGTCGCCGCCCCGGCGGTGGCGTACGCCGTCTGGAGGTCGGGGGTGGGGCGCTCGTTAGGTGGTTAGGGTTTCGGTTTGTCCTCTCGAACTCTCTCTCGTCTATATCTATATATACATCGAATTTTAGTTCAGAATGGAAACCATGGACTTGGGTCTGCTTGTGGGGACGTACTCGGCTGAGGGGGGTTTTGCTTAAGTGGGCTCGGTTGGGAATTGAGCTAAAGGCTGCTACTGCTTCTCTTAGTTTTATTCTTTATATATGTAATTTCTTACTCTTACTGTCAATTTAAAAGCATTTCATGCTTTCTGCACTTACACTAATTTTAATAATGCCATTACTTTTTTTTATATATTGTCTGCTGTTTAATATACATCTTACTATTTTACTATATCATATTTTACTTATTCATATTTAATTAAGCTATTTTCACACACTAACTATTTTTTTAATAAACATATACTATTCATTCTATTTTATTATTCTCTTCTATTTTATCAAGCTCTTTTCATAGCTAATGGTGGAATCACAGGGTACTATAAATTGCTGCAAAAGCTAGAAGGGCAAGCACCACAGGAATATGTACACATACACACCTATTATATTAATATTTGTATTTACATACACATACAGTATATATATTTATTCTTTTGATAAATAATAATTAATAATAACTAATAATAATAAATAATAATAATCAAAAGCAATAAATCTATAATGGGGTATATACCCTTTATGTACAGTCAAAAAAAATCACCATTTAAATAAAAATGAAATAATAATAAAATATTTTACAAATTTCGAGAACGGGAGCTACAAATCTACCCACCTTAAAAATAATTTCGTCCTCGAAATTCTAATCTATAACTATTCCTTAAAATTCAAGAAGACAGTCTACCTTAACCTTAATCTCACTAAATTTTTATTTCCTCAAATATTTTATACCTTCTCTAGCCATTTTATAAACCCGAATACTTGAGGACTTCTACCCACCTTTGGTCACACTACTCCCTCAATTCTTTTGTCGTTAAAACTTTATAATCTTCCAACTAACTGCTAAAATTTTCTACCAATAGATATCTACTGTACATGGCATCTATACTCCTCTCTTATCTATCAAGCAACCCAAAATTTAACAAGCAACAATTTACACAAGTAGCAAAATATTGATAAACTCTAATAAGAATGACTATTCGTCACTCCGAAGTAGGGAGGACAGGAAGATAAGGCAGAATAATCGGGAGCAACTGTGAAGTTTCAAGAGCAGTGGAGAGTATCCAATGATACCGCTAAAAGGGTGTTTACGAACCATTGACTTATTTGTTAGGTTGGGCTACTCTAATTCAGTCACTTGCCATGTCGAAGAACCCTTGTTTCTTAGAGGGGCTTGCAATCCGTACAATACGAAAGTTTCGTTCTCAAAATTCTAATTCAAACAAGGTTCCATAATGGAACAAAATTTGAGAAATCAAGATTGTGGTCTTAATGGGTTCTCTATTTGGCATCAGTCGTTGGTTGGATGAACATTGGGTTTCAATCTATATGGACTAAGCAAGATCCCAAGGATAAAACTATTCCTACTAGATTAGGGTATCCTAGAATAGGTTTCTACCCAAGGGGTTGAGCTAGTTGCTAGTCGGGAGGTATACTGGTATCATGGTATGGGTTATAGTTGGTCCTTTTAACCTGAAAGTCGTAGCACAAAAATAGAGTACAAGGGGACAGGTTTGAGTGGGACATGATATACCTAGGTGAAGGTGGACTCATCTAGATCTTGCATATAAAATTTGTTGGAAGGTAATAGCTGGTCTCGTGCTCCAAATATTAATGACACGGCCGGGGACACAAAATGACCTAAATGAAAAATGGGAGTCCAAAGGCACTAACTATCATTCTAATGAAAAACTATTCTAATCAACCAGTAATCTTCGTATATCCTAAAAATTTTAGAAGTCTTACAGTCTACTCACCTTAGAACCTAGGACATAGTTTTTAGGAATAATGAGATTAGAAAAAATTTCAAAGTCCGGATAATGTGTCTCGATTCTCATTAATAAAGAATAAGGCACGGCGGAACGGAATACAGTAGATATAAGTCGAGTCAAGGATCGTTCTTCAACAAATGGAAATGAGCGTGTACAATGGCATACGGTCGATAAAATAGAACGATCTACTCGTCTGGTATACAAGAGTTATCGATAGGGTAACAAACTCTAAGGCACATCATATGAAAAGGTTTCTAACAACTGAGTCATAAATTTTCCATTGGGGTCAAACCTGCCAGTCTATTGTCACAAGGGTTCTAGTTGAAGCAAGCTTCAAACAAATGATTAGAGGCTCACAATGTTTGGTCTCTAGAGGGTAGGCAGTCTCCTCGGTTGGCACTTGATCAAGGAAAGGACCCTAATCATTCTCGGACTCCAATGACTAGAAGATCAAGATAGTAGGTTTAGCGTCAAAGAGAGGGCGAGTAACTCAAGGCAAGGTTCCAGTCACAGGGATGATCGAAGGTAGATACACTTGCGTATACAACTATCGTAGCCATATGGGTACTATGTATCTATCTATCAATTACGAGCTTTCGTCTTGCCAATCAGTGAAAGACAAAAACAATAAAGAGTTCAAGAGTGGTGTCACTGAATACAATTACGTGACTCAAAGGAGAATGTATAATTCAAAAAGGATTGTCAAAGCAACCGCTGATGAGATCCTGGATACCTCTATATCTCAATCCATGTAGGGTAATTAAATGAAAAGCGAACCAACTGCATCATGGTTGATCAGACCGTGATACAATGGTTCTGATTAGACAATATGTTACCGGACGTCTCCAATAAACATATGTTTCAAATCAAGCTCGATAAAAAGAGTAAGCTTGCAAAACTAGGCTGTAATAGCAGCATTGGTCAAGATAGTCAAAATATAAATAGGCAAGATTTTTGGAAAGGATGAATAAGTAGTTTAAGTTTTGAAAAAATCAAAACCTTACCTGGTGTTATTGCCTATACCGTCAATCCTACTATCTTCTATTCATAAGGCCTTGGTCGACTAATGGATTATGGACTTCTGGGTTCTATTTTCTAAGTAAAGCTATTAGTGTCAGTCAATTACCTCGTCAATAGATCACAATGACCATATAATGCAAGGTTGGAAGACGTACCACAGAACTTCCACTAATATTGGCTTTGGATCTTAGGGTACCTACAGGGCATTTTCCTATCCTCTATGGTATCCTAAACTTGTAATCCCGTCTAAAATCATTTTATCGAGAATTGTGCCTCGCTTGTATACTCAGGTTGCGGTAAACCCTTGGTTCCGTGATTCAGAGGGGATATGCTACCAGGTACTCTACTCTATATTGGGACAAGGGTATCTAAGATCTAAAAGAGGTCAATCGAGAACATAGCTTTAGCAATGTTCCATAGACTATGATTCTTCGGAATAATTTCAATTCTGTAGGTTGTGCCTTGCCAGTGCGCTGTTGGCTGCAGTGAACCCACATCATCCATTCTCAAACAATTGACGACAGTGTGCTGCTGTCTAGTCATCGCGGTCATTTAATTACTCTAACTATATTCCTAAGAACTTTAAGGAGCTGCTAGAGCTCAAACTAATTGGCTATGATAGAAAGCGTAACCTCTGCCTATAAGTATCAATCCTTAAAGCAAAAAATAGGTCGAAAGGAAATATCTGAAGACAAGTGAAGTAAGAACATTCTAATCTTTATCTCATATATATTTCAATTGGCTGAGAAAAAACTTTGAATCAAATCTGACTTGGGATTCATACAGAAATAACAGAATCAGGAATTATAAACCAATTTCTTACAGCAAAATAAAATTTAAAACAGACAGTTCTAATTCATGATATAAAATTTATATCTAGATAGAATAAAAGAAAACTGAACAGGTTATCACGATTAAAGCCTTAATTATAGATAAGCCTAACTTACCAGTGAATAGTGGATCCACACTGGATCATAATGTCATACCAAAGGTATCAGTGTATCTTATAGAGACCTGGCAAGCATTCTAAATAGCATGGCCTATCTAACAACCTTAACTATCCAACGGTCAATTTGAACAAGGGACTCCTAGTCCTAGTTATTCTCCTAAATTATTTTAATCCTATTTGTGAGAGCATTTCCTGGGCGCAGGCTCGCAGCAGTACGACTAATATGGTACTACCGCGAGTTCGCATATTTTACAAAGACTGACCTGCATGGGCCACCATAAAAACTTGTCACGACCCGTACCCGTTTTTCGGATACGAGACGTTTCCAAGCCAGCCTACGCCGCAGAGTCGGCGGTAGAACGCTGTCAAGCCCGCAAGTAATAAATGCTCAAAATCATAAAATATAATATTTGCTGTTCATTCACATTTCTAAATTTGTTACAACAATTACAACATTTATAATTAAAGAAAATACAAGATTTTACAATTAATGAAAATGGTACAACTGTTTTCTATTTCTAGGTTGACCTCAGCATACCCAAGTCTTCCCAGTGCTAAGAGTGATCGCGGCTAAACCTAAAAAATGTTGGTTTCCAGTCAGGAATGGAACAAGTACACAAACCGACAACAATGCGAAAACACAATAGAATTAACAAAACATGAAAATAATATATAAGATATAAAAACTGGAAAGAACTGATGATATGGCACGGTAGAGAAGAAAATAAGGAAAAACTAATAAAAGACATCTATCTAGGTGGTTTGAAATATCCTTTTTGACATGTGAACGGCTAGGGGGTAAATACGGCTCACTGCACGTATCGTGTGCAGCTGCTATCATTCACGAAAGACACGGGGGATAGTTCTGGGTAGTCCACATATCTACTAAGATATTTTCCCTCCCGACTACTCCGTGTGACGAGCGTGTCAACAAGCAGCAAGATATATGTATAGACATGAAATGAGAAGACTACTATGAATCGAAAAGCAATCAGAAAGTTGACTTGCCTGAGGTCCTTCGCTGGAAAAACCAATAATACAATACCACCTAATGAGCCACAATCAGTCAACACATGCAGAAGTCTCCAGATGCGGAGAAATCGGATCGCGAAACAATCCATCACACGCCGAGATAATGAGGCACGAAGTCGGGCTCCCAACCGCACTCCACTACTGTCATTGCTTTGCTTCCAAGTCCACGCACGCGAGCGCGCTGTCGGCCGCCGGTGGCCGACCGGTCGCCGCCCCGGCGGTGGCGCGTGCCGTTTGGAGGTCGGGGGTGGGGCGCGCGTTAGGTGGTTAGGGTTTCGGTTTGTCCTCTCAAACTCTCGCTCTCGTCTATATCTATATATACATCGAATTTTAGTTCGGGATAGGAACCGTGGACTTGGGTCTGCTTGTGGGGACTTACTCGGCTGAGGGGGGTTTTTCTTAAGTGGGCTCGATTGGGAATTGAGCTAAAGGCTGCTACTGCTTCTCTTAGTTTTATTCTTTATATATGTAATTTCTTACTCTTACTGTCAATTTAAAAGCATTTCATGCTTTGTTCACTTACACTAATTTTAATAATGTCATTATTATTTTTTATATATTGTCTGCTGTTTAATATACATCTTACTATTTTACTATATCATATTTTACTTATTCATATTTAATTAAGCTATTTTCACACACTAACTATTTTTTTAATAAACATATACTATTTATTCTATTTAATTATTCTCTTCTATTTTATCAAGCTCTTTTCATAGCTAATGGTGGAATCACAGGGTATTATGAATTGCTGCAAAAGCTAGAAGGGCAAGCACCACAGGAATATGTACACATGCACACCTATTATATTAATATTTGTATTTACATACACATACAGTATATATATTTATTCTTTTGATAAATAATAATTAATAATAACTAATAATAATAAATAATAATAATCAAATGCAATAAATCTAACGGATAAAGGTGTCTAACCGTTCTAAGTGAAATGTAGTTAAGAACAATCCTTCCTACGCATGGGCCCTGGCTAAATAGGATCGGCATGGTCCACCCTTGGGCACCAGAGGCTCCATCAGTAAGAGCATAACGTTCCGTAGAACGTCAGTAGCCGTCAGTAATCATGGGTAATCTGACCCGCGTCTCCGGCGGAGCTCACGGGTTACAAAAGAAAAAGTACATCGAAGCCCATACGCTAAGGAATTGTCATCCCCGTCCAATACCTACTATGTTGTATCCACAACAGAAAACCTCTGTAACCGCTAAGTCAAACTAGCATGCAACCTCTATTAGCGGTTATTCCTATCGTACGGCTTATACGCATCGATGGCCAGCCAGTCACGCATGTCCGTGTTCTACATGCGATACACAACTTCGTGATACAACGTGTCAAGGCCAATGAATGCAACACATAAGGTGGTCCCTTAAATCTAAGTTTAATGTGTAAGAAAAAAAACTAATACATAGCAGGAAATATAAATGAACAGTAAGTTCTAACAGGTTATGCCATGTATCACAGTTTATTTTGCATAAAGAAAATAAATAATGCATGAAATATGAGCTAAAATAAATAAACAGCAAATGGCAAGGTGTCTTGCCTGGTAGGACGCCTGGTGTGCTGCAATGATCAATGTGGCACGAACTGTGACTTCGGATAACAACTATGCATGATGACATCTGATGGTGGTACGGACAGTTCCATTCGGTCCAGAAGGGTCAAATAAGCTATGAATGATATAAAGAAGTTCGAAATTCGCAAGAAGATAGAAAGATTTTGGCTTAGTAATGGATGAGAATAGATATGCGAAGAAAATAATTATATATATATATCTTGGAAAATATTTATTATATACTATTTGAAAACTTTTTATAGTACTAAAACTATATATTTGCTGGTCAAAATATTTTCAGGTAACTACTTGAAAATATATAAATTAGTTAATTTAGTGCTAAAAACCCAATTTAGTCAAAATAGACTTTTGAGAGCTGTATTTAAGAATAATAATAATATACTATTAAAGGGTGTCTAAACCAATTTTTTTTAAAGTGTATACAGGCCAAGCCCAAAATATAATTTTGGAAAATATAATTTATATATTTATTTAATACACAAATAACTAAAGAAAAAAAATAATAATAATAATTATCATTATTATTATAATGATATACATGTATATATCTACGTGGTACAATAATAGTAATAATAATAATATACTGTATGTAAAATATAATAATATTGATAACAATAATAGTAATAGTAAATAATAACAATAAATATATTAGTAAAAACTAATAATGTCAACAACTTATAAGCTGTTGTCTCACATAAAAATCAAAATAAAAAAAACTTAACAACCTGCCCTCTCTTTCCTTCTCGTGAAACGAGAGGAGTCAGCAACCAAAATCAAAAAGAAGAAAGAGAAAGCAATTACGAATTGGTATGGAAGGAGAGGAGTATAGGAGAACGAGTGAGAAAGAGTGAGCGAGAGAGAGAGAGATGCGATGGTGACAGAGGGGACGAGCCGGATGGAGAGAGATGGAGAAGAGAGAGGAGAGTGCGGCGGAGGAAAGGAACGGTGGGCAGCGGAGGACGAGGAGAGGAAGGGCGGAGTGAGCGGTGGTCCGACGGGGCTAGCGGCGATGGAGGCGGAGGGTTTCAGGAAGAGGGCGGCAGAGCACTTGGCTCGTGGTTGCAACGGAGGAGGTCGGTCGGAGACAAAGCGGGGGCGGGGTTCGGCTCCGACGTTCGTCGGGCACGGCGGAGGTCAAGACACAGAGGAGTTCCTTAGTGGAGATGGGCGGCCGTTGCTTCTCCGGCGGTCGAGCAGAGGCGCAGGCGGGCGGACAGGGTGGAGGCGCGTCGGCACCGGAGTAGGGCGGTGCTCCGGTCGCGGAGGCCGGCGCGGGGAAGAGTGGTTCGATGGCGGCGGATGGCGCCGCCAAGCGACCAAGGATGGGGTCCTTGTCGACGACGAGGCAGAGACGGACAGGGGACAGAGGGCTGGTGTGGGGGTCTTCGTCAGATCCGAGTCCTCCGACGTGGTCGTACGATGGGGCGACGTGGAGGTGGTGGCAGGGAGTCCATGGCGGAGGGCTCGACGTGGGCGGCGGTCGACTCCGATGAGGGTTCCCTATTTAGGTTTTTTGTTTTTGTTTTACCGATGAATTTTGGGTGTTTGGGACTGCGGTGGCAGTGATTGGTTTACGACGGTCGGTGGCCGCTAGCTCATGGAGGACAGAGAGGGTTGGCCACGGTGATGGTGGCAGCATAGTGGTTTCCTGTGGAGGAGGCGATGAGACAGCAATGGTGGTCATGGCGGTCACTAGTGGTGGTGCTAATGGTGGTGATTGGTTCTGGGTTGGTCGAGGATTTTCGGGGTCGCGATGGTTGCTGTGTGGTGGTTGTCGGGAAGCTGGAAGGCTGGCGGGGTTGGATTTGGAATTTAACGTATCGTACCGGGGTTGTCCGGCACGAGAGAAAAATGCGAATGTAAAATTGGAATAAGATTATGGATGGGGAACACGGACACGATGCACGCACGTTTGTTTGTGGGATTTGGAGAATAAAATATATGGATGAGTACATGCCTATTTATAGGATGTGGGAATTCCCAGTAAGATAAGGATTTGTTTTAAACCCAAAAATAGATAATTTGCAACTTAATTTAAAATCAATAAAATCCAAATCCAAATAAAAATCCAATTTAAATCTAATTAAATTTTTAGTTTAAAATCAAATGGGATAAATTAAATTTCAAATATTTAACTATTTAAATAAATCCATAAATTCAAATCAAGATTTAAATCGCCACAATAATTTCAAAATTGGTTTTCCAAAAATACTATAATAATAATTTAAAAAATACATTATTATTTATTTAAAAATAATCTAATAATTAATTATGAGATATGTATGCATAATTATTTATATAAAATTTTGCTTTTCTAGTATACAATGAAATATAATTTATTATTAATAAATGTTAGAAAGAAAAGGCTTAAAATAACAAACTTAGAAACTTTGTATATTGGCAAAAATAATTATTATATATCACTTCGAAAATAGAAAACGTTTTTCTAAAAATATGTACGCTCACACATATTTGCACTCGTCGAGCAATAAAGAAAAATAAAATCTTGCGCGTGACGTACAATACGTTATTGAGACGTACAAATACAAGAAAATTAATCGGTACCAAATATATAAAAAAAATTAGTAGAAATTTAGGGGTTTTACATTTTGTTCTTGATAGCTAGTATATATGTATATAGTAAGTAGTGAATTAGATGTTGGTTAGCGATATTTGTTAGATTGTTATTTTAGAATTTAACCTACTCTTGTCCTATTCTAGGTGGACATTGGAACATAATGCTTTACAATGTCAAAGACATGTACACCGACTTTAACTCTTTACTTTGTATTTATGTCTTGCTTCATGTTCCCATATTGGAAACGTTGTACACACGGTTGGTCATTGCTTCAGGTTTTGGTACTTATCATATTCTTGTTCTTTTCTCGTACATTAGGGGAGGAGAAATACTACAGATATGTGACCAAACCCAAACGTTAGTTAGGCAATGCATAATAGCTTAGGTCTTACGTCGTGCACGTGGGATTCTAAGTCGTACCATTTCTTGTGCTTATTCATGTGTTTACCCCAGCCGGTCACATATTCTAGTAGCTATTTCAAACTCACTATTGCATTGATTGTCTTATTCATTATTCCAGTTCTTGTACTATAGATCATATTGCAGTTTTTTTTGTCTATATTATAGGTTAGTTCATATCATCACTTGTGCATTTCAGTTTACTTTGTATAGTGTTGCTTGTCGGGGTTGTACTTTGCTCCTTTTCTGACTAGAACATTGATATTAGACCAGGGCTATGGATAGCATTGGACTGGAGGAGGACTCTTAGAAGATTCTAGAGGACATGTTATAGACATTTTACCTGTTGTACTAGATAGCTTCAAGAGACAGTTGTACTTTGATTTTAGTGGATTTTGTTTATCGGATTTATTTTCGAATGATCTTATATAGTTGTATTAAAAATGACTTAGTGGATTATGGTGATCTATTCTGGGACGTTATAGATGCTGAGATGTTTATCTGATTACTTGGAGTTTCCTTATACTTGTACAGCTTACTGCGTTGTGTCCTCCAACGTAGGTTGGACGTGTCCGACTCGTATCCGATTATTCGATAGCGGATCGTGACAATTTGATATCATGTTAGGATACGATTGTGATACGATAGGCTTGATTGTATTATTGCTCGTTTACTGACTGTTTAGTGAGTCGGGAGGGGAAATGCCCATTATATATGTGAATAAATCCTAATGAATATTAATGTGGATAGCTAAGTCATACACCTCACGTATGGGTTAGCCATATCAAAAATATGGATAGCCATCGTATGATGTTTCGTATTAGCCCAATCATTCACATGTCGAAAGGTATTTCAAATGTACATTATCTATTAGTCTTCAATGTTCATGATTCAGTTGTCTTGTTCGTACTTGTTCTTGCTAGTGATTTCTTGTACATGTTTATCGTTTTCAGCTCATACAAAATTTTCCTAATTTTCTAATAAATCTCTACTGTCTAGCTTATTTTGTATTAAGTTACATAAATATAATAGGGTTGTACTTTGCTTCTTTTCTAACTGGATCGTTGCAGGTGACTTGGCATACTTCCTACTTTTGCGCTATAGACATACGGAGGAGATAGAGACCTTGAAGGTGACCTTAGATTCTGGATAGATTAGGTAGTTTCATTTATTTAATTATTTAGCATATTTGTTCCCAAACATAATTTGTATGTATTATTGGAATTGTAAATAAAACAGTTATTGTGAATGAGCAATTAGATTTGTTTTATTTAAGATTAGCATTGAGACCTAGACATCGTACTACCGCCGATGCTGCTGCTGCGTAGGCTGGACTTGGCAATATACTCATATCCCGAAAAGCGGGTACGGGTCATGACACTTGGTACATATGATTCCTTGAAGTGCGGATAGTGAGCCCAGCTGAAGAAACCGAATCACCTGAGCGTGACCCTTGCTCAACTATCTTGCCCTCCTCCTAGGCCAAATCAATCTTGTGGCCCCAGGTTGCTGTTGGAGGATGCATGCCCTTGTGCACAAGTTGTCCAATAGCCATGCAATGGTGACTACTAACTGACTATATGACTCAAACTTTAGTTTCTTCTCTTGTATTTTCATATTCCTCGTGCAACTCCTAAACCAGGGATTACCTCGGCAACCTACAATCTCGACCATACTTTCCATCTAAGACTTAGGAACAACTATTTGATAGCCCTCCTTCATAAATTGAACCAACCGTGTTTCGTACAAGTATCACCAACCAAGTCATACTCTATATGAAAAGCCTTTGAAACTATGAGAACGTGCATGCTATAACTAGCATTTTTGAGACTGTGAGAACGTACCTGCTATGACAAGTATTTAACCGTGGAACGTGCCTTAAAATCATGGGGACGTATAGACTATGACAATAAGTCGATAGTCTATATGGCAGAATAAGAGAACTCTATTTACCCAATTTGCGGGATCGAAAGGCCGAGTGCCAGTTTGAATACCAACATGAAGTGCTATCTAGACATCAAGTTCAATATTTCCATATTTTTTATACAATTCTGACACAAATAGGATTATTTCCTCAACTATGTGGGTTCATTTCTTTTTTTAGCATACCTACTCAGTACATAAGAAAACATCCATTTATTAGGTGTGAATACGAAGCAGAGACGAGATAATCGAAGCCAACCCACCTGAACGATGAGTTACCTCGACCGAACAGTATTCCAAGAAAGTTGCTACATAGCCAAGTTCGAACGTCGTTGCATTCACTGATTCATCATGTTGAACTGAACGGGACTGGGTACTATAGTTGGGGGCAGTAGACCCAAAAGGCATGCAAATTAGCATACGCAAAGTCCCGTGCGTATCACCGAACATCTAAAAAAAGAAGTAGAACATATTTTGATGTCAAAAGAATTTGTCTTGTTCTCTTGAATAGGAAAAATGTCATCTTAACCTACAATGCTATAAAAAGTCAGAAACAAAAAATAACAACTATTATATATATTTATTCATCAATTTAAAATATTATATAGTTTTTATGTTAACTATATATTTTTAAAAATTTATCAAACATAAACTATAATTTTTTCACAAATTTAATTTCATAGTATTTGGTTCCCATGAATAAAGAATTATTGGCCATATAATATTATGCATCCCACAAAAAGAAACCTCTAATTCATAATTTTACAAAACATAGGGGTTGTTTGTGTTGGTGATTGATAGGATTTTTAACCTATGTGGAGAACACCCAGAGTGCGATGAGCGTCATCCGTTTGTCGGAGAAGCCCGGATAATCTTAAGCGATGAAGGAGGCTCGATATGAGCGCATATCAAAGCAATTGGAAAAACCATTTCAGTGCTGGATTATGTCGCCGATATACCACTATCGGTACATCGCCGGTACGCTAGCAAAGTCTGATTTCGTTCCAGAATTGTTCTGACTCATTTTGGTCATTTTTTGGTATATCGTCGGTGTAACGCGATTGGTATATTGTCGGTATACCAATGTCGGTGATGAAAACTAAATCTAAATATTGTATGAATACCATTGGATCAAACTTAATAGTCCATATCTTTTGAGATTATGATACTTTAAATAAGAGTTTTATAACCCTAATATCTAATCACAATAATTTAAGGAGAGAGTTTTTTCAATGTTGTAAGTTTTTAAGGAGAATAAGAGGTAGTTTGGAGTTTTGGGAGTTGATCCGAAGAGAAATCATTTTGGACAATTATACATTAGTTTTTTCTCGTCTTATTGTCTTCGGTAATCATTTTGTACTCTTATAATCTATTTTTATCTATTGAATTATTGTGGTATTCCGTGTGAATTGGTGGAAGAGTTTGTAAAGTAGGAAGTGTACTTTCTTTTCATCCTTTAGTGGGGGCTCATCGATAGTCCAGTAGTTTTTTCCTAAAAGGTTTTCCATGTAAAAACTTATTGTGTTTGCATTGTCCTTATTGGGGGTTTGACATATTTTGTTTGTGTGATGTTTTCAGTCCTCACCATATATTCGTATCAATTTGGGAGTGATTTTTTTGCGTTCATTGTTTGGATGGCTGAAAATTGGGTATGAAAGTGGACAAATTTTGAATCACTTTCACACTTTAAGTGTTTGATTAAATATGAAAGAGGGAACATGAACTTGAAGTTATCGTTACTTTCCTGTTCTTGTAACTCTAACTCTAACCTTCTTGTCTTATATAAAAAAAGAGGCTTTCCCAACTTTCACCTCATTTTCAAGTCAAAGTGCGCTAGAAGTGTGACTTTTGTACTAATTTAATATTAGTTAGATAATCAGTACTATATTTAAATAAAATAATTAGCACTTAATACTAATTATTATTTAAATAACTATTACTAATTAATGTGTTAAATAACTAGTATTTATTTATTTATCTAATTAGAAAATTAATTCTAATTATTTATCTAATTAGAAAATTAATCCTAGGCAAACATATTTGGTAAGTTCCTAGGCAAAGATATGGTAAGTTATTATTTATCAAATATTTTATGGGATCTTTTATTTTTATCTATTTAAATTTTCTTTTCCATGTTATTATATTTTTATTGGTCCACATGAAAGCCACGTGGAATGGCTCATATAAAAGTATGAGCCTATGGCTCATATCCCACTTTTCCTATATATATATATATATATATATATATATATATACACACACACACACACACACACACACACGACTTACACATGGTATTTTTGAGTCATTTTTTAAGTGGTATTATAATATAATCATGTCCGGCCTTGAGCCGATTGGTGCCCAAGGCGGAACTTCTGAAATGGACCCTCCAAAAATAATATAAAAAGGTGTAAATATGACAATAATTTATTGTAAACAAGACATGAACCAAGGACCTCTAAAGTAGAGGTCTAACATTACAACCACTACACCATAATGTACTTTTGTTGAGAATGACAGATGATACATACTAGTTATATTTTAGATGGATTCATGTTGGTTCCCCTTTCACCTGGGGGCCCTAGGCCGTCGCCCGGCCTGCCCTGGGCCAGGGCCGCCCTGATAATAATAGAGATATGGAAGCTCGACTCAGACAATAAGGTTATAATTCTTTATGAAATTGTCTCAACAAAAATCTAAGATCATTTCAATATCATTATCATGTTAAATAGCAGAAAATTGTTAAGTTTAAAATAAAAAAAAACCTAGAACTATTTTGCAACTCCTCGCTCCCTCCTACTAATATAGGTCCACCGGGTCCTCCTACTTCTCCCTCTTTTAATAGAGGGTCGACATGCGGTGATTGTAAACTCTTACAACCATTTTTGTTGTAGAAGTAACATTTTCCTAATAATAATGTTAAATTTACTACCAAATCTTTACAATCTTATTACAACTTAGTATATTTCTGCTAATATGGTCCCACCGGACACCAAGAGACCGATCACGTGACAAATTGTAAAAAGATTATAAACTTTTGGTTGTAATTATAGTATTACTCTTATCGTAGCCCGATTGGTCTCCGCGATAAGTTTTACTATGGTCAATATTGTCACTGTCTTCGAGTCAGAGTTGGAGCTCAATATCAGGTAGAAAACTTAGATACAGAAGGAGGTATCAAATTGAGAAAATTTATCAAATGCCCAAAAATCGCAAAAGTTTTATGAAAAACCCACCGCAAAATAACATTTTATCGCGTGTCCAGCATTAGCAAGAAATATATAAAAGGGTGCGGAATAATGTTTTTGCCCTTCTAATTTATTGAAAACACCCACAAAACCTACTCTTGAAAAAAATGTTTCGATTCTTCCTCTTCTTTCATACACTGCTCACTTTCGAATCTAGGTTTTCTCCTCCAAAATCTTCAAACCTTACTTCATAAACTTGGCAGTGACTCTCTATTCGCAATCTTCATACCATGTCGTCATCATCAGTTCCCACTTCATCATCAGCATCAGCATCAACTGGAACCCCAGTCAGAGAAGAGAGAGAGAGAGAGCTGATGTGAAGAGAATAAAGAGAGTTGCACATAAGCCAAAGATGAATGACGGAGAATCAGGGAAAATTAAGAGAGTTGCACATAAGACAAAGGCTGGTAAGAAAAAAGAAAGGCAAAAAGAAGGAAAAAAAAAGAAAGTACTTACTTTAATTTATGTTCATGATTCTGTTAAGTGCAGGAGAATGGCCATTCTTCGTATTAAAATGTAAGAGAATTGCATTCTCCGTGTTAAAATGACGGAGAATTGTCATTCTCCTTGTTAAATTGACGGAGAATGGCCATTCTCCGTATTAAAATGTAGGATAATTGTATTCTCCATGTTAAATGACGGAGAATGGCCATTCCCCGTATTAAAATACAGGAGAATGGCCATTCTCCATGGTAAAACCACGAAGAATGACCATTCTCCGTGTTAAAATAC
Source organism: Iris pallida (assembly GCA_029216955.1). Lineage (NCBI taxonomy): Eukaryota > Viridiplantae > Streptophyta > Magnoliopsida > Asparagales > Iridaceae > Iris > Iris pallida. The sequence goes on from JANAVB010008798.1 coordinate 10,323,346, forward strand.
AGGAGAATGGTCATTCGCCGTGTTAAAATCACGGAGAATGGCCATTTTCCATGTTAAAATCACGGATATAGCCATTCTCCGTGTTAAAATCACGGAGAATGGCCATTCTTCTTGTTAAATTGACGGAGAATTGCCATTCTTTATGTTAAAATCACGGAGAATGGCCATTCCCAGTGTTAAAATACATGAGAATAGTCATTCTTCGTGTTAAAATTACGGAGAATGACCATTCTTCGTTGTTAAAATCACAGAGAATGATCATTCTCCGTTTTAAAATGCAGGGAGAACGGTCATTCTCCGTGTTAAATGACAAAAATAGTTGACAGAAATATATTTTTTTATTTTTTTTGTAGAAAAAAAATTTGTCAGGAATAAAGATTCAAGAGTTTTTCGTTCTTCTTTCAAAACAATGCTAACTCTTATGGAGGATGTCAAAAAAGGTGACGACCGTTTACCCGAGCCAGTTATTGAGTCTTTAAGGAATACCGGTTTCTATAATTTCGTCGAGGTATTATACAAAAACAAAGTTGGCAATCAAGAATTGGCCAAGGTTTCAGAAGGTCTTGAGAAATTGATAGAAACTTACTTGTGAAATAACGTGTAGGCAACTCTAGAGGAGGGTGAGTAGAGTTTGTGTCGATAATCACCAAATAAAAATTAACTCTATATCACCTCCACAAAACAACTGTCAAGATAGTAAATAAATTAGAGAGAAATACGAAAGTAAATAAAGATCAGAAGAGCATTCACAGACACACAGTTTTAATCTGGTTTTCTTCGTGGAGGACTAGTCCAGGCCTGAGAACTCTAGCTCCGGATTGAAATCCACTATTTGTGAAATAGTGTACAACCACGTGCCTTTACTTAGAAGAGCATGCCAACTTCTTACAGATTCGCAAGTGGCAAAACGTGAAATTGTCCAAGTGACTTTTCTTTTCAACTCTTGCACAAAAACTTCTAGCTAAATTACAATTGAGCACCTTGGGGCTTAGAAAGTTTTATGGCTAGTAGATTGAAAGAGTAAGGCTCAGGAAGTATAAGGCTTAGATGATTGAGAGTGAGAAATAGAAAGATGATTTAAAATGGGAGAAATCAAGCCTTATTTATACTACTCTGGGAAGGAAGAGTTCGGCCCAAATTCTGCCCCAAGAATTCAAATTTTTGGACGTTGGACAGCTTGTACCAAGCAGGCCCTAAAAATCAGGGTGCTGAAAATCAGGAGACAGAGTTCGGCCCGAACTCTGTATGGGGGCAGAGTTCGGCCCGAACTCTGCCTCCTAGGTGGCAGAATGGCCTTTGGGCTTTGTTTGGCTTGGTGGAGCTTGGGCTTGGTTCAGGAATTGGTATGTTTGAATGGTAGAGCTTAGAGAGATACGTCTAGGGGTTGAGATAACATAGTGCGACTCAACATACACATTCTCCTAGACTCAATAAATTGAAGGTTACAGACTTGGAACAAATAGGAAAATCAATAGCCCTTTGATGACGCCTTTCTTCTGATATTTGAGCAGACCTGAAGACATTTTTTTCTTGATAGCAGTCGTCCAAAGATAAGTGGAACCCCCGATGCGAGGCCCCGGATAGGTCGCTAGACGGTTCGGAGAATTATTTTTGTATGACGCCGTCTTTGGTCCATCATTAATTCTTCATTGCTTATGTCCTGGTTTGATCATGTTCGATCATGCTTACTACATGTCTATAAATACATGTTAGGCAATTAAAATATGTCGTAGTACGATACAAGCATGGCAATATGATATAGGACAATTAGGATAATGCTAAGTTTAAGTAGCAACATAATAGTGAGTATATGAATATTAGTGGCATTGTTATGTTAAACTTAACTGATTAGCCATATTCAAAAACTCGATGTAATCATTAGGCTAACAACTTGGAAGAGAAAGATGGCATCGAATACTTTGAATTGAGCACTACTGTTAAAATAGCGCCAAGTATGGGCAATATGGCAGCCATTTTTGGTCTACCGCTGAAGGAAGAAAGTGAGGATGATGCTTATTACAGAAGATTGATCATGGGAAAACAACAGCAGGCCACACCACCAGCATCGTTGAGCCTATGTAGAGATCACTTCAAGAGATTCCTGACTAATTCCAAGGGCAAACACTCAGAAGTCACGAATACGGAAGTGAGACAGAAGTTCTTTGATTTATTACAATGGCTTCGTGATAGAGATGAAGATATTAAACCAGATGATTTGTCCAAGTTAATAATCTTTTACTTGTGCCAAATAGCATTCTTCACAAAGTCTGGCAGTTCAAATTTACAGTACAGGTTCTTGGCGTTGGTAGACAGTATAGAAGTTATCAAAAGTATCTACGGCCAAGGTTAATCTTGGCGTATGTCATGGAGAGCATCAAGAGGACTACGAGTAAAACTGTTGGGGGGGTTATTCTGATGCATACTCCAAAATGGAAGGTTGCACAATATATTTCCTTTATTGGTTTGTGGAACATAGTACCCATGTGGAAAGGAAGTCTGAACCAATTCGTGAATACCAGAGATTTTACACATAGGATGGGTACGCAATCTCGATCTTCCTCAAAAACGAATATCACAGTAAATTGAGATCGAAAAAGATATTCAAAGATTTGGTTATAGCTATTGGAAAAGAGGAAGGACACCTAGAAGAGGAGGTACATATACAAGAAAAAGGTACATACGAGGGAGAGGGAACCACCAAACAGGTGGGGATAAGGATGCTGAGCAAGAAAGATCCCAACAACTTTAAATGAACACCGTGATGGAGGGGTCGGTGCGAGAATTGGAGGAGTTACAAAAAGAGAAATCTCATATTATTGTTGAGAATGAGAAACTCCATGAAAAGACGTTGTGATGGAGGGGTCGGTGCGAGAATTAGAGGAGTTACGAAAAGAGAAATCTCAGATTATTGCTGAGAATGAGAAACTCCATAAAAAGGTTAAAGAGGTAGAGGCACAAGGAGCCCAATAAATTGAAATGAATACCACGATGGAGGGTCGGTGCGGGAATTGGACTCCTTGTGAAAAGAGAAATCTCATATTATTGCTGAGAACGAGAAGCTTAGCGAAAAGGTTAAAGAGCTAGAGGCACAAGGTAAAATTTTCTCATTTTTTAAAGTTTTGATTTGTAATTTCCTGTGTTAAAATTATGGAGAATAGCCATTCCCCGTGTTAGAATGCTGGAGAATGGACATTCTCCGTGTTAGAATCACGAAGAATGGTCATTCCCCGTGTTAAGATCACGGAGAATGATCTTTTTTTCCTTCTTGTTTTAAAGTATATATTGATTGATATCATACCTTTCATTGTTGTTTATTTTATATCAGTACAAACAACCGAGAAGCTGAAAGAGACAAATAAAAGGCTCAAAAATGAGATAAGCGAGCTTCAGAAATAAGTTGAATCGTTGCAGAATGAAGCCATTAAAAAGGATGAAAAGATCGCTAATCTTGAAGCCATGGCTGTAGCATTGCAGCTTGAGACTCAACCAGTTGCTGTACAATAAGATGTTGAACCTGCTGCTCCAAAAGAAATCACAGTAAGATTAAAAGGGCAAAAGAGGTTGAGAAAACCATCACCGGCAGTAGCCGATAAAGACTACACTCCCATGGGAAAGAATACAATAGCTGAGAGTAATAAAAAGCGGAAGACAAATGCCGCTTTGAAACCAAAACCTCAAGCCAAAACCCAGGGACGAGGAAAAAATAAGCAGGGGGACCCCGAAATGGTTGAACTAGTGAGAAAGGATACAATACTAAGGGAATGTGAGGACCTCAGACTTTGAGGGGACGCGGATGAAGAGTTGAAGAAGCTTTACAGGGACATCATTGTAGAAGAATAAAAAAATATGGGGTTCATACGGATTACAAATTATCGCAAAGGTACTTTGGGCCAAACAGGTCCACATGAAGGAAAGCCGCATGACTGTTCAAAGATATATGCGGCCCGTCGACAAACAGCTGAAGAAAGAAAATATACGGCCAAAGAGGAGCAGTTCGACTGATAAAGCTGACAAGTCCTGGCAAAAGACATGACAGTTCTGACACTTAGACAAGAAAGATAAGACGTGAGATGTCGCCCAAAAGCAGGGATCGTACGCCTCCATACGGCCAGAAGAGTGTCATCTAAGCCGCATGAACCTTATGCGGCCCAGACTTATGTGGTCCCAAAAGTATCCAAACTTCATACAGCCAAAAGAAACTATGATCCAAGCCGCATGAGTCTCATGCGACCCCACATGATCGATACGCAACAGGACACGTGGCAATTTGACCAAGTCCTTAACCACCCAGATTTACTGCAACAAAATCCCAACAAATCAACAGATGGCAGCCCAAGAGCGGGTCTTCGTGTGCTAATCAACCACGTAGCCGTAAGCTGTCTATACGGCTCAAAATACATCCTATTATAAATAGCAGGGTGCCACACCCCTACAAAGGCTGGCAACCTTTAAGAGAAAAGCAATTTCTTCAGGAGCTAGAGACTGCATCAGATAGTCTACGGAGTAAGGCAGAGTTGATAGCACATTCCCGAGCCTCCATTGTCACCCCCCAGAATCAAAACTAAACAATTGTACTTAGATTGTTTCCTAGGATTTCTTTCTATGCTTTATTTTGTACAAGCGAGTTTGCAATCAAGTTCAGTGTTCTGTAATACCTGTCTTTGATTTTTATGGCAAACATGATGGCGACTCTGCTGGGGACTTCCTTCTCTTCCGATGAGAAGTTCGTGACGTAATCTGATGCGTCCAAGCTCGGATCTACACAGTAGATGCTTGTGGTTCGCTTCGACCAACAAGTCTTTGAAGAATTGCTCTCTAAAGGGAGTGCCAGCCCATCTCAGAAGCGAGCTAACCCAAAGAGGACTCGCAAGGCATCGGTGCACAAAACTGTTGCCCCCGACCAAGTCCTCGAAGAAGCTCCTTCTGCAGCCCAAGACGGTGACCAAAGCTCTCCTGCGGCTTTGCTTCCGACCGCAGAGGACCCCACTGTCCCTAAAACGAGCAGAGAAAAATACTACGATGCTGAGTTTTTAGGGGCACAAGGGAACTCCATGCGAACAAAGAGGAAGTCGCATAGAGGAGATCGACAGTCTGTCCATACGGCAGCCAACTCTGGCCACAGGCAGACGACTCATGCGGTAGCCAACTGTGGCCGCAGGAAAATGATCCATGCGACAGCCAACGCTAGCCGCAGAAAGATGGTCCATGCGACGACCAGTCCTGGCGTCAAACAGGACGTCTTATGCGGCCCTGTCAGAAGCTCTGTGTTCGACCGCCTCTCATGCGGGCCCGACGCCATGCGGTTCACTAAAGATGTGGGATGTATCAATCTGGACTCCTTTTACTATGCGTCTTTGGGTGCTAAGTAAAAAAGTCTAGGGCAGTACGGACCCAACCAGCCCAGTTAACTGTCCAAGTTGCTCACTGTCAGTGGGCCTCATTGACTGTTACACGGGCTCCTGACGGAAAGTTGTACAGAACCACCCGCGTCCAGTCTCCCAGGACTAATGGACAGGGTGGGTCTTTAAAGTCTCCCTCTGAAGATCCAGAGCAAATACTTTTACTAGCCACGGATCAGGAAGCAAACATGATGCCTAAGCACCCGCGCGCTCGGGATTCCCAAGTTCACAAGTTGGGTGTAAAGGTAGAGAAGCTTCCTACCGACTTACGTGACGTGATTACTCACAAACGCAAGATGGCAGCGTCAGCATGTAATGAGTCCCTCTCAGGGTGTCGTTGCACACAAGTCATCATCAACTGCTGTTGCAATAAATCAGCAGCACCTGAAGATCGACAGTCAGTTTTCCAGCAACTACAGCAGCCAGCACCTGTACAAATTCCAGGGGACGAGGAGTTTTCTTTCGCTTACTGTAATTCAACTCAAAAAGTTCCTCCCGGCAAAGGAGGAAAGAAGACAGGCTCTTCCATCCCGGCCATCTCGGCCAGTATTGCAAGGAGACCCTCATCCGGGGGTTTCTATCAACCACAGGGGGTGTCTATTTAGGCACTCGATCCAAGAAGAAGCTTCCGGCACCCAGGGGTGCACCGTCGGCCTCCTTGAGAGTAGATGAAGCTGGGGGTAGCAGCCCCCTCAATTTATGCGACAACCTAGTGTACCAAGAGCACACACAGGGGGTAGAGATCCCCCAGAACTCTACAACAGAATCAGATTTTCCTGAGGGCCACCACCCTCACCAAGATGTTGCGGCTTCCTGCACAGGGGGTAGCACCCCTTCCGAGTCAGAGGAAGATAATATTTCGACATTCCCTAACAATTTCTCTATACGAGGGTACGACACAGAGAGTACCTCTACCACAATCCCCTCCACCTCTACCCATGTGAGAACAGTCTTTTTGACTGATGACGATCATGAAGCGCCTTCCGATCGATAACGGCTAGAAGTGCTGGAAGCCATACTCTTGTCCTTGGTCAAGTCCGTGGACGAGATCAAAGCCGCCCTGCCAACTCAACCAGCAATGACGCCAGAACAAGCAAGCTTTGGACCCGTAGTCAATGCGGACGCCAACATGACCGCCCCACCTTTGGGTGATGATCCCGTAGCACCATCCATTCCTTCAGCTGCTGATGAAGCTAAGGAGGCAAGGAGGGAAGTTCAGGAGCTTCGGGCAATGTTCAATGCCCGAGATTCCTCTCGAGATCTCAGAATACGACAGCCATACCCCGTTGCATAGAGAGATGTGCCTTTTCTACCGTGGTACAAGCTGTTCCATATCGATTCTTATGATGGAAAGACCTCTGCTAGTCGGTACATGACCTACTTTGAAGTCACAACCGACCACTTGTCGCATAGTGATGTCTTTATCACGCGACTATTCAACAGAGCATTGGAGGGGATCGCGTTCGACTGGTACCGCAACCTTCCTGACAACTGTATTAACTCTTTTGACGGCTTCAAGCACATGTTCCTAGAGAGATTCTATGAAATGGGGCACGATGTGACGATGTCATCTCTCATGGACGTCGTTCAGAGAGAGAGGGAGCTCACAAGGAACTACATCGAACGGTTCTGCCAAACCGTAATGCGGTTGCCCCAAGGCAATCCCGAGAGCTCCTTGATTAAAATCTGCCAGAAGAAGCTGCTCCCTGCAATTAGCCTCTGGATGGCTGACGATCAGTTCAGAGATTGGATGACCTTCATCATAAGTGCTACCATTGAAGAAGGCTCGCCAGTTGGGATTACACATCCCAGATAGAGAAGATAAGGGCAGACGTCCTGGGCCCACCTCTAGTAACAGCAACAATGGTGCCACCACTAACTGGAACAACAAGGGCAAGCAGGCCATGGTCACTGATGTGACTAAGAAGCCTGAACAAAAATAGGCGAAAGGTTCGTGACCCAAGATCAACTACTCATTTGAAGATAGTTATGTCAAACCTATCTTCGACATGCTCCTGAAAGGGGGTAGGATCCATCTTCCCCCACCAAGACGTGAGCCCCGAGCAGCGGAAATGGAGGATCCAAAATACTATCACTTCTACCGCTATGTCCATTATGTCACTCATAATTGCTTCCAATTGAAGCGGTATATTCAAAGTCTTATCGACTCAAAAGCTCTGTCGACAGATTTTGAAGAGGTTACCGTAGCGGCGAACATGGTATCTATTCAGTTTGACAACTTCCTTCCAACAAGTACTCCAGACGGGGTAATACATGTCCTTCGGGCAATAATAGAGGTTACTAATCTTCCACCCGTCCGGAACCAGACATCTGGACTGGTACCTCTCACCACATCGCGATGAGAGATCATATGGGTGCATCCAGACTTGATGCCCGAAGTTATCCAGGGGTGTCATCTTCTACCAACAAGAAGAAGGGCAGGAAGTTTAGAGCCTGCTACACAATTTTAGCTGAAGCTGAAGAAGCTGCAGGTGTTGTTACCCGGTCTGGAGCACAAGTCCAGCCCGTACGGGATAGTCCAGCCGAAGATCCTCAGCCAACAACGTTGCCTCCCTCTGATGTTCCAAGGCCATCTCAGCCTCCACTGGAGGATAAGTCCAAGACAAGGGAGACCCGCTTCGCTAGGCCACTCCGCAATGATATTCCTCAGGGACTGGAGAGACCTTACAACTTCGACATATTAGCACAATTGGCTAATATGCTAGCAAAGTTGTCACTATACGAGCTTCTAAGGCTCTCCAAGGATCTTCGTGTCGCATTAAGCGAGGCACTCCAGAATGCTGATGTCTACTTATCTCAGGTCAAGCCTCCAAGGAAAGACCCGCCAGCAGATCTACAGGGCGGCGATAGCGCAGATGCAATGCCCAACATCGTATTTACTCCGCAGGACATGTTGATCAAGTCCAATTTGCATGATCGTCCCTTGTACTACACTGGGTACATAGGCGACATCAAAGTGGATCGAATGCATATCGACCCTGGCTCGTCAATAAGCATCATCCCGAAAAGCCTGTTCCAACTTCTTGGCATCCCTACGTATCGGCTAGCGGCGACCAACACTGCCATTAGCGATTTTAACTCAGGAAGAAGCTATCCCCTAGGGAAGATCCGGTTGAAGTGCCAGATTGGTGACCTGAAGTCGGAAGTTACCTGCTACGTCATAAATGCAGACGTCTCCTACAACATCCTCTTGGGGCGTCAGTAGATACATAACTATATGATCATGCCATCCACCCTCCACCAGTGCTTCAAGTATGTCAACAGACATGGCTTCATGAGGACCGAATTCGTCGACATTGATCCCTTCAAAGGAGTTGAGTCTTATTATTCTTCAGAGGCTTGTTTATATGAAGAATCCAAGAAATACATCATCAACAAACTGGAGACCATTACAGGGTCAGAGGAACCCTTGATAATTCACCTCCAGACTCGTAAACCAGGCAAAGCCACACCCCTTGTCGTAACCTTGCATAAAGAGGCGCCTGGTTCTCTCGTTCAAGCTACGCAATTGGAACCAGTAAAGATCTGACTTCCAAAGTCAAGAGCCAAAGCCCATCATAGGGCCGATGGTGATTAAGTTATCAAAATCCATCCGAAGACCATCGAAAGACACAGAATCCCTTGCCGAGCAAATTGTCACCCGTCTTCCCAAGACGAGCCGGCCGCTAAATATCGATCAGACATACTAAAGCAAGCCAATATTTTAAGTTTGACCCTGGTGGTCAAGTTGCCCAAGACGGCATCCCAACCTTTGGGATCGCAGGGGGTAGCCAAAGAGGACGAGGAACTCGCCTAATATGTGGTTGCATAGGCGGATAGCCCCTCTCTTGATAATGTAATCCCGGTGGATAAAATTCCTTATTTTATCAATAAGAGGCTGCCGTTAGACTATTCTGAATATGATAAGCCTAATCTAACGTATGCCGCACGGGACTGTCTAGATGTGAGCCTGCACACACAGGTGACAACCGTCCGTACCCCGAATCGACTTGCTCCTATAAAAGGTGCTTACTTTCTGGTCCCAGACAGAAGAGGATGGGATCACACAATCATCTTTGGCCAAAAAGAAGGTCCTCAATCTTTCACGCCACAAGAGTCCGACCTCGGACCCGACACTGGAAGACTACAGCTCTACTTGTATAGTCCTCAAGCCAAGTACTTCATGCAAAAGCAGAGGTACGACATGGAGGCTACCCCGGGTCTGAATTATGACAGTAGTCGGCGACTGCCTCTACAGTCGCCGGTACTGGCAGGGAAGCCTCAGGATCATTATCATAGGATCTAGATACGGCCTCGGGTACGTTACTCCACCAACAACGCCCAAAAGTTCTAAGAAAGAATGCGAGTGGCACTCTCATTCGTCCGAGTCAGCCATTTACGACTCCGATACCAGTATTAGAGATATATTCAGACAGACATTATCTGCCAATATGACATCCGTCGATTTCGAAGAAGAAGACGAAGATCTACTTGAACCACTTGAGTTGGAGCCGTGGGACCAACAATTAGATACACAATGGGAGAAATGCTTTGAACTTTGTGATCCTTCCACTGAAGATAAGGTTATGCAAGTTAACCTCGGCGATGAATCCTCTCCAAAGCCAATCCTCGTCAGTAAATGTCTGACAGACGACAAACGGGAGTCGTTGTTACAACTCGTCAGAGAATACATCGACGTCTTTGCCTGGAGCTATGAAGACATGCCAGGGCTAAACCCTGAGATTGCACTCCATAAGCTCAATATTTACCCGGACGCAAAACCAGTGAAGCAACAGCAGCGACGTTTTCGTCCAAATATTATGAATTCTATCGAGGCGGAAGTGAACAAGCTTATAGCTAGCGGTTTCATCCATGAAGAGCTGCACCCAGACTGGATGGCCAACGTAGTGCCAGTCATCAAGAAGAACGGGAAAATCTGAATCTGTATCGCCTTTCGCAATCTGAATGCGGCATGCCCTAAGGATGAATTCCCTCTTCCGATCACCGATATAATGATCGATAATACGTGTGGCTTCGAGCGCATGTCCTTTATGGATGGCTTTTCAGGGTACAATCAAATTAAGATAGCTCCTGATGATGAGAAGCATACATCATTCTGAATGCCGATCGGCGTATATTGTTATACGGTCATGCCCTTTGGCCTGAAGAACGTCGGTACTACATATCAACGGGCCATGAGCGTCATCTTCAGAAATTATTTGCGCAAGACGGTAGAGTGTTATGTAGACGACATCGTCGTCAAGAGCTGTACCAAAAACGATCATTTACATGATTTAAGAACAGTATTCGACCTCATGCGGGCACATAACCTGAAGATGAATCCCACCAAGTCTTTTCTGGGGGTGTACAACAGAAAGTTCATGGGCTTTGTCATTACTTCCTGGGGCATTCATATAGATCCTAACAAAACAAAAGCAATCCTAGAACTGAATCCACCAAAGAATCTTCGCGAACTCCGCGACCTTCAGGGAAGACTAGCTTATATCAGGAGGTTTATATCTAACCTCTCAGGGCGATGCCAACCCTTCACTCAACTCATGAGAAAAGGTGTCACTTTTGTATGGAGCGAGGAATATCAGCGTACCTTTGATGATATTAAGGAGTACCTGATGAATCTGCCAGTTCTGGTAGCTCCGGTCGCCGAAAAGCCCTTCCTGCTCTATGTACGGGTGATGGAACACTCCCTCGGTGCTCTGCTAGCACAAAATAATGACGCGGGACATGAACAAGCCATTTACTATCTCAGTTGAATGATGGTAGGAACAGAACATAGGTATACTGCCGTGGAGAAGGAGTGCCTTGCCCTAGTGTTCGCCATTCAGAAAATAAGATACTATGTGACAGGGCATACCATTCATGTTGTTTTACGAGTTAATCCCCTCAGGGTTCTCATGACCAAGCCAGGCGCACTCAGTTCTCGTCTAGCCACCTGGAGGAAACTGTTATCCCCATACGATATGGTCTTTGTTCCGCAGAAGGCTATCAAAGGTCAAGCACTAGCTGACTTCTTAGCAGCCCATCCAGGCTCAGAAACAGCCAAAATTTATGAAAAAATTCCTGATGAAGTTGTCGCCTCGAATATGACTTCGTACGATGCTATTTGGCGCATGTTCTTCGACGGTGCTTCAAGAACGAGACCACAAGGTGATATCGTCGCTGGAGTCGGGGTGGTATTAATTTTTTTCCTCCGAACTAGTAGTCAATCGAGCGTATTCTCTTACAGAACCCTTCTCGAACTACGTAGCTGAATATAACGCTCTAGTCATTGGAGTCCAACTTGTAAAAGAAGTGGGGATCAGATACCTGGAAGCATATGGTGACTCGCAGTTGGTTGTTAATCAGATCCGGGGTTCATACGAGGTTCGCAACGAGGACCTGATTCCCTATTATCAGACAGCAATTGCCATTATTACAACCTTAGAGGGGTTCTTTATAGAGCACGTTCCTAGGCTTCAAAATATGGAAGCCGATGCCCTGGCAGGTCTCGCCGCTTCCTTGGCACTCCCGAATAACACTCATCATCTAGTTGACATAATAGGCCATGAACTGGTCTGCCCCAGGAATAATCTTCAACTGGGTATGATTTGCTCCGTCCAGATAACCAATGACATACAAGACTGGAGACGCCCGCTCATCGACTTTGCGGTCTATAGAATTCTGCCAGAGAATGTGAAGGAAGCTACCTCAATCAGAAGACGCTCCCTCAGATTCTTCTATAATACAGAGACAAAAATATTATATCGACGATCCTACAATGGGCTACTACTAGGATGCCTGTCAAATACAGAAGTCAAAGAAGCCCCACATGAAGCTCATGACGGTACTTGTGGGGCTCACCAACCTGGCCCGAAATTACAAGATCGTCTTCGTCGGATGGGTTATTACTCGCCTACAATGGTCGCAGATGCAGTTGATTATGCAAAGAAGTGCAAGGCTTGCCAGATCTATGCAGATTTCATACATCTGCTATCTGAATTTTTGTACCGACAGTGGCCTCTTGGCCATTCGAAGCATGGAGAATGGACATCATTGGGCCAATCACCCTGCCGTCGTCTAGAGGGCATCGGTTCATACTTACAATCATCGATTACTTCTCCAAATTGACAGAAGCTATTCTGTTGGTAGAGGTCAAGACATCGAACGTGATTAGCTTCATAAAACATCACGTCATCTACCATTTTGGACTGCCCCATAGGATTATCCACGACAATGGTCCGCAGTTCGCAAGCCACACTTTCTATCGATTTTGTGATAAGAATTGAATTCAGAATATGGCCTCGATAACATATAATCCCTCGGCCAATGGTCTGGCTGAAGCATTCAACAAAACCATAATCAAGCTCCTCAAGAAGTTCGTGTCTGCAAACAAATGCGACTGGAATGAAAAGCTTGGTGAATGTCTATGGGCGTATCGGACGACGATTCGGACGGCTATAGGAAATACACCGTTCTTCTTGGTTTACGGGAGCGAGGCAGTCCTCCCATTGGAAACTCAGATCCCCTCACTCCGAGTGGCCCTCACCTATCGGTTAACAACGGACGATAACTACCGCCGATGGCTACAAGAGTTAGAGGCATTAGATGAGAAGCGTTTACAAGTCCAACAAAGCATAGAGCTCTATCAAGCGCGCATCTCTCGAGCTTTCAACAAGAAAGTCAAGCAGAGAATATTCCAAGTTGGCAATCTCGTCTTGGCCATTCGCAGACCAATGGTCATGACTCATAAGACCCCCGACAAATTCTAGCCAACGTGGGAGGATCCGTTCGTCATCGAGACCGTATTCTCCAACGGCGTGTATCGTCACGTAAAACGAAATGGAGACTTGCTCATGATGCCCATCAACGGCAAGTTCCTCAAGAAATATTATGTCTAAATGACACCTTCCAACTATCTCTCGGATTGTGAGTAATTATATACCCTCAGGTATCGCTGAACTTACACTCTGACTTCAAATATCTCAGATTGTTGAGTTACGTACCCTTAGGTACCACTGAACTTACTCTCTGACTACTCCTAATAAATTCATATCTCATTCCCTGATCATATCTATAAACTTTCTGGTCATAGCTTTTGTCTCAAAACCTTTTACCCGCACCACCAGTATGCAGAAGGGTAATAGGTCCATACAACTTATCCTAATTTATTACTCGTACCGCCAGTGCACAAAGAGGGTAATAGGTCCACAAAATTCCCCAAACGGGGAAAAACAATCATGTCCATATTACCTCTGAGTTGTTTTCCCATCCATCACAAACAAATCACCCAATACATAGAACTTCTACGTTAATAGCACCTCTGAGTTGTTCTGTGTACCTCTATCATGCCTACCCCTACCATGTCCTCATTACCTCTGAGTAGGAAGGCTTTGTTTTTGACCTGTATTTACCACGTCCTCATTACCTCTGAGTTAATATGTTGATTTCCTCTCCACTTAGTATCCGTACTCGCATCGCCAGTACACAAAAAGAGTAATGAGTCCACAAAAGTTATTCTAATCTATTACTCACACCATCAGTGTACCAAAGAGTAGTAGGTCCACAAAATATCATTCAAATCTATTTGCTCGCATTTCCAGATGCATAAAAGGGCAATAGGTCCACAAAAATCCCCCAGTGGGATGTCCTTTATCAAATACAAATGCTATATTAGGCCCTCTAGTACAAGCACCACAAAATACAACAAATAAAATGGAGTGAACATACTCTGCTTATTCAAGATCAGTTACATTCATAGGACTACATCGACAGCAAAGAAAGGAAAACATCTGGCAATACATAGTTGGGATTGACAGCGCTTCGTCTTCAAGCAGTTTCGTGGCCCTCGAAGGAAGTCATGTTTTACTGCTGAGAAGCAAACAAAGTTGTTGAATATCCAAGGAGCTGCCGGGAGGAGGGTAAATATAGTATGCTATCCTCCATCCGTATTGCGGATGCCTTAGCCCCGCTCTCCCAAGGGACCATACCTTCAAAACATGGTCCCAGATTGTGGTTTCGCCTATTTGGAGAGCCGTGAGGGCAGGACGTTCATAACGACGCCTGGCCATCGTCCAACTCTCCGAGGTATAAAGGTTCTTCCTACCACCTAGGGAAAACTCTTCCAAAGCATGACGTATCCTGAGTTGTTTGATGTATATGCCAAAAAGGCGTGGGGAAAACTCTTCCGAAGCATGAGGAATTTTGAGCTGTCTGATGTAGGCGTCAGAATGTTGTATTTTTACTCCATCGCCGACACCGATCCTGAAGAAGTTTGCTAGCCAGATCCCTACAGAAATAGAGGAAAAATGGGTTTAGCACCGAGAAAACAAAGAACTCTGTTATGCGGCCTAGCCAGTTATGCGGCCCAGCCAAAAACATACAGCCCCAAAGTCATGAAGTACTTATGCAGCATTCATACGGCCCAATCATAAAGTGCTCACGCGGCACCTATGCGACTTAGTCATAGAAAATTCATACAGATCCACCTTGAGGCACTCAGGCGGTTCAAGTTCGAATGAGCAGCAGTTATGCGGCCCTGTCCATGCGGCCCTATCGTACAGAACACATGTGGTCCAGACGAGATAGGGCATATATCAACCAGGCTTATAGCAAAAGCAGTATATGACAGGCCCGTGCATGAAAATATGTGTTGTGGCTATTTGAAATTTCAGCCATCGTCTGCTCACCATGAATGGAAGGAGTGTCCGTCGCTCTCGACGAAGAAGCAAGTCTCTACCCTTTGGCCGTCGTACCAATCGACTTAGAAGCTTTTGGTGCCATAGCAGAAAGTATGACGAAGTCAAAGGAGGAGAAGGTGAAAGAGGAAAATCTCTCTCTGAATGACTCCTATTTATAGAGTTGCTGAAGAGAGACTCTTCGATTCTCGAGATCAGTAAGGATAGGGGCAACGTTTAGGGACTTTATCCCTAGTAACCGTCGAGCGTCTCTTTGGTTTTCGACATAATTAAAGATAAAGTCGACGTTTGGAAACTTTATCCCCAGTAACCGTCGGCTTTATCTCGAAAATAGATCCACAATCGAGTCAGAAGAATTAAATACAGCAGTGACAGCTGGCAGACTCTATGCGGCTCGAAGCGTCCCTGTGACTCAAGATTTGTTCTGCGACTCAGGATCTTCCTGCGGCTCAGTATTTCTCTACGACTCAAGATTTCTTTGCAGTTTGAAAACAACTTCCTGCAACTTGAAGACTCCCTATGGCTTGACATATTTTCATGCTTCTTATTCAAAGTATTCCAAATTTGCAATTTGAAAACTTTGAAGGGGGTCTTATAGAAGCATAAAAAATATGGGATTCATGCAGATTATAAATTGCCACATAGGTACTTTGGGCCAAACAGGTCCGCATGAAGGAAAGCTGCATGACTATTCAAAGACATATGCGGCCCGTCGACAAACAGCTGAAGAAAGAAAATATGCGGCCAAAGAGGAGTAGTTCGACTGATAAAGCTGACAAGTTCTGGTAAAAGACATGACAGTTTTGACACTTAGACAAGAAAGATAAGATGTGAGACGTCGCCCAAAAGCAGGGATCGTATGCCTCCATGCGGCCAGAAGAGTGTCATCTAAGTCGCATGAACCTTATACGGCCCAGACTTATGCGGTCCCAAAAGTATCCAAACTTTATACAACCAAGAGCAACTATGATCCAAGCCACATAAGTCTCATGCGACCACACATGATCGATACGCAACAGGATATGTGGCAATTTGACCAAGTCCTTAACCACCCAAATTTGCTGCAACAAAATTCCAACAAATTAACAAATGGTAGCCCAAGAGCAGGTCTTCGTGTGCTAATCAGCCACGTGGCTGCAAGCCGTCTATGAGGCTCAAAATACATCCTATTATAAATAGTAGGGTGCCACACCCCTGCAAAGGCTGGCAACCTTCAAGAGAAAAACAATTTCTTCACGAGCTAGAGACTGCATTAGATAGTCCACGGAGTAAGACAGAGTTGATAGCACTTTTCCGAGCCTCCACCGTCACCCCCTAAAATCAAAACTAAACAATTGTACTTAGATTGTTTCCTAGGATTTCTTTCTAGGCTTTCCTTTGTACAAGCGAGTTTGCAATCAAGTTCAGTGTTCTGTAATACATGTCTTTGATTTTTATGGCAAACAATCATATTTCCAAGAAAGATGAGTCCACCATGTGTATTCTGAACTCGACCAATCTCCGTCCAATTCATAACTGAGAATGGCCATTCTCCATGACAGTTGGACGGAGAATGATCATTCTCCGTGTCAGTTAGATGGCGAATGATCATTTGCCGTGTCAGTTGGACGGCGAATTACTTTTTTTTCTTTTCTTTTCTTTTCTTTTCCTTTCTAGTCTTTTTTATAATTATATCCTGAGAATCTCTATTAAGTTAATCTAAACTAAATTTATGTGTAGTGATATGGTATTGTCACGACCCGTACCCATTTTTTGTGATACAAGTGCGTGAGCAATCCAGCTACATATCAAGTGGACTCCAGCCTGACTCGATTACGTATAAGCTGTCAAGATCATGGTATCATGGCTAATATGGTAATCTACAGTGTATTTCAATCCACAAGAATATATAAGACAAGAATGAACAAGTATGGGTCGTGGTCTGTAGCCCACTAGCATATATGTTCGACTAGACTCCAAGAATAATATGAGTCTATAAAGCTAAGTTGATAAGCAGGATATATCATAAAAGCACGAGAAAGATAGTAAATCAATAACACTAACAAAATACCTGAATCATGTGATTGAAGTCAACTACCACATGCTCAGCTAACTAACACCGTGCAATCAGCTACCTGAAGAGATCATCTGGTCCTCAGAGGACTAGCAAGATATATAAAATATGTCTAGTAATATGACAGTAAATAACATGTATGGAGGATAAGAACACTGCAAGAAGAACATCTAAGAACGACGAGTCGTGTGGAAATGTAATACTAGACTTGGCTAACTATCAATCAGAACTCCGATAACTTGAAGTACAATACAAGATACTCCCAATCTATAGTATTTTAATTGACGTACAAAGCAAGATACTCTCAGTCGAGATTAGCCAATTCTAGTATCGATCTCCTCTCCTAAAGGATACAAGGTCAAGCAGACTCCTATAAATCGTAGTACAATGCAAGATACTCCCAATTCATAGTGTTACAAATCAAGTCAATCAATCAATCAATATATGCTATAGGTCGTAGTACAATGCAAGATACTCCTAATCTATAGTATGTCTCAAGTCAAGTCAATAAAGCAATATCAAGATAAAAGAATCGGCTATAGGTCGTGGTATAATGTAAGATACTCCCAATCTATAGTACATCTCAACTGTAGTACAATACAAGATACTTCCAGTCAAGAATGGTCAAGTCAAGAACAAGATATAGAAACTGACAACTCAATCACGAGACAAGGTAACACAAAAAGACCAATAATCAAGCAATGTCGAATATCCTATACGTGCACGTAATCTAGAACAAGTAAAACAATCAAGGACAAACCGATCACAATATAAAAATCATGTGACAATATAAAAAGGAATAAAATAGAAAAATTAATGTAAATACTGCATATGTTCGACAAGGTATACTTGCCTGAGGGTTGCACGGAGAACCAACAATATATCGCCAATCAACAAGTCAGAAAGTCCAAGTCTCACAACTGCCTCCAGGAGCTGAAACAGGCATTACCAACTTTCTCAGAATAGTCAAATTAGCTAGGATTGTCTGTCCTTAAGTCCAATTCTGGATACAGGGATAAAACAAAAATTTTGGGCAAAAATGATGTCCGCTGTTGGACCCGTTTTGCATCGAAAAGTATGCCAGAATCAATGGTCTCTAAAGTCATCAAACTATATGTCTGCAGATTCGTTTTAATGATACGAATCCAACGGTTTGTCCAATTTTGAATTTTGGTAGGCCGTGCACGAAATCGCCCGTTAAATCCGATCGTGGGGCCCGCAAAATAGACCAAACTTGGCATACAGGACCATAAAGTAATTAGAAAATTTGCACAAAGGCCGATACGGTAAATTTTGACGGATACGGATCAAATTCGTTGTGCACACGCAACCAATTTGAATCCCGTCAAAGCCCATACGACTACGAAGCCGTTACGCACCATTCGTTGCTTTCGGTTCACGACCACGTCACCCGAATTAGTGGCACGCACGTCGTATCGAAGGATTTTTAAGTTTTTCCGAAATAGTTTTCACAGTTTTTTCTTGATCTTTCCTATGATTTCCTTTACTAGATACACAACTAGAAATTAAACCAATAATGGGGTTTCCATATCCTACAGGTTTTCTATAGGTCTGTTCAAATAGATTTCGAATATTCGCCATGGATTAGCAGATATTTGCCTTCCAATTAGTGTGTCTGGATCGAAATTGTTCTATTCTTTGGACTGTTTATACACCGATTTTGTATCAATTTTTGACTCGATCCTAGTTCATTCAGTTCTAACCTAGTACATGAATATGAAGAGGTATGTTGACAACGTGTACGAAGAAACGGATCAAGAATTGGTTGGACGATGCGGAAGAAACTCACCTCGAAAAATACCCAGTTGCTGTCATTGCTGCTGCTGTCGTTATTGCTGTTTTCGTGTGTGCACGGCGGCTCTGTCGCAGGTCGACAGCCACCGCGACGGCGCACGCGTGGTGTCAGGGTCGCCAGGGAGAGAGCAATAGGGTGGCGGTTTCAATTTTAGGGTTTTGCTCTTGTGGTCGTATATATACTCGACTACGATCGATATCGGTTTACGACACAGGGGTCTGCTGCGTTGAATCTTTTTAGGGGGGAAAAGCTCAGCCTGTGAGGCTGGGCTGGGCCTTAGCTAGGCCGGGCTAGCTGCTTTGGTTTATTTTTTTTATTTTTTTTCCTATTATATACATGTATCTATATACATACACATCCATATATATATTACACACATATATATATATACCCCCTTTTATTAATCAAGGCTCGAAAACCCGAAGCCTGAACAAGTATACAAGGCGCAAAATGCCGAAGCCTATACAAGTATACCACCAAAAAGAGGAAGGAGGATGGGGGATGCAAGAAAACCAACGAGATCTAAGGGAGGAGTGAAGACCAGAATGTCCCCGAACTGTGGGCACACCGGGTGCTTCTTTTGCGATATTGGCGGAAGACTTCCCGGATGAGCTGATTGGCCGAGTATTGGTGACCTTCATATCTAGCCTTGTTGCGATTCTTCCACATGACCCACGTGGCGGCCGCCGTGACGATCTGGTGGCCGTAAGAGGCAGAACCCCAGGAGGCCGCAAGATTATGAAAGCGCCCACTGCCTGGCTCAATGCCACACAGATGGTTGAGGGTCCTCCAAATTTGTCTTGGCAGTCCCCCCTGACAGAAGATGTGGTCTATAGTTTCCATCTGACGGTCAGAGCAACAATTGCAGGCTGATGCTAAGCTGATCCCAATGGTGTTTAGAATCTCGTCAGTGGGCAGTTTCTTCCTGATGATTCTCCACATAATGAAGGACCACTTCTTAGGGATACAAGAGTGCCAAAAGGGGGCAATGTTAGGATTCAGATTTCTATGTACTTGGACAGCATATCTCGCCGACCGCATCGAGAAAGCCCTCGAAGCCTCGAGCGACCACCTCCACCTATCCGCTTCGGGGCCGATTCTAACTCCACATTGGCGTATGCTCTCCACAGTTTTATTTTCGGACCAATCACGAATCTTGTCCCAGTTCTAGTCGTTACTACTGAAGTCCCACAGGTCACTGATCCTGCAGTCTCTTGGGGTCTCCGTGATACTCGGAATCATGCTATCCCCAATCTATCTCTCCAGGAAGGAGGCCGAATGACCGTCACCCAAATAGAGTCTCATAACAGGTTCGGCGAGGTTCCGCCCATCGAGAATACGACGCCACGCCATAGAGGATCGGCTGTTGGAGATGGCAACTGATGGGTGAATGTGCTTGAAGTACCTGGCCTTCATCTACCTGGTCCATAAGTTCTTACTAGTTCGAAGATTCCACCACAATTTCAACGAGAATGCTTTAACGATGTGGGAAACTTTAGTAAAACCCAAGCCCCCTTCCTTGGTAGGGCGCGCCATAGAGTCCCAGCTCGCCCAGTGATGCTTGTCTTGTCCTTTGCCATGCCCCCAAAAGAAGTTACAAAAGGTCTATTTGATCGAAGTCAGAACCTTCTTGGGCGGGAAACACGCTATATATATATATATATATATATATATATATATATATATATATATATATATATATATATATATATATAGAGGATGAGGGAGGTGAGGTGCCACCCTATGGAGGGTGTCTACTTGTCACCCTCCACATGCTATCATCATGCACCCATGTGCTTGATGATAGCATGGGGGGGTGACAAGTAGACACCCTCCCATGGGGTGGCACCCTACCTCCCTTATTCTATATATATATATATATATATATATATATATATATATATATATATATATATATATATATATATATTTTATATATATATATATATATATATATATATATATATATATATATATATATATATATATATATCGAGCGTAAGGCTTCAACATAAAACCTATAATTTTTATATATATATATATATATATATATATATATATATATATATATATATATATATATATACCCATAACAGAAAATTGCTCATAATAAATATATTTCTACATGTACAGTATACTATTATATGCCCCATATGTACCCAAAGTTCTAAGAAAAATCTACAACTAAATAAGATACACCAAGATGCTTTAGGAAGGATTATCTAGCACAACTTTAAAGCATATATTAATTTTATTAACAAACATAATTAGTATATATACACCCTTATTTGTAACCATGTATATTAGATTAAAATAAAATATGGTATACACACAATTGTAGGTATAGTCTGAATATCCTCAAAATGTACAAGGATAACTAAGGAAGGTATTTATCCTATTTTTAAGATAAAAAAATATCCAATAAAATATTTAATAAATGTATAACACCCATTTATACAATCTCCTGCTAAAACATTAAATAAAATACAACTATACATATACACAATACATATCTACACGGATGTCTCTGGATGCACCTACCCGACTATGTTGGCTTAGGCTCGGTTCGGGTGCAGTCCGAACTAAATTGGTACTACCGGATCACCTAAAAGTCAAATAATATTAATAATAAATAATGAAATTATTTATAGTGCTTATGTTGCAACTTGGCCTGGTTTTCCTAGTTGGGACTCACTTATAGCTTGGCATTTCCTTACCATGGCTAAACACTAGTCAAAGTATGCCACAGCACTATCCGTGTCATGATTCTTGGTCATCTTGTACTCCAAATCTTAACTATGGCTAAGGTCATCTATCGTAATAATTAACTAAATAATTATTTATAAAAAATCTAAAAAATCACCATTTAAATCAAATAAATAATAAAAAAATATTTCAAAATTTTTTGGGAAGAGGAGTTACAGGTATACATGAATATCCCGAAAGAGGGAGAAAAAGGAGTTGCCGTTATCCTGACAGCAAAAGACATACAAGACATACTCAACAATGAAGACATGGAGGCTGGCATACTCAACCGAATAATAATAAAGATGGAAAAAATTCATAACTTGGCAAGAACGCACATCCAGCCAAGTTCACAGGACGTGCAATATAAGTGGTCTGCATTCATGTTGCCCAACACATTGGTAAGAATCAAAACTGAAAAATCCCTATTCATGTGTACACCGATAAAAATGACGTAAAAACTTACTCATGATATTGTGTTTTATTTTTGGAAAATAGACTACCGTGGAGCTTGCCATTGAATCGAAAGCAACATCCGGCGTCCATGAAAATTTTAAACAAGAAGTAGAAGACTTCATCATGGGTTTAGAAGACGACATAGAGTGACTATTAATTCCCCTCTTTAATGCATCCTCCAAACACTATACGCTTCTCACATTCAACTTCAGCTCCTACGATTGGACTCACTACAACTCTTTAATGCAAAACACGTACAAAAAGTGCAAGGAGGATGCAGAATTTATGAAAAAGACCTTAGCGCCTATCGTCAGGAAGAAAGTTGAGGTGATGAGGGAAAACAGTCCATAATGATGGATTATGGGAGCACATAGCTAAAATATTCTCTACGATGCCCACAACAACTAGCAGCCAACTGCCTCTTGTACACGACATTTTATATGAAGTGCTTGATGAATACTCCCTTCGAATTCTCGAGAGAAAAAGACAATGTCATTCACCAGAAGATTACAATGACGAGGTTGAGATAGGTTAAGAAGTTGCTTTCAAGTGAACATGTAATACTATATGTACCAACCTAGCAATGACATTGTAAACAACAATGTAAATGTAATTCAAAAATGATATATATAAAACAGTTTAGAGCAAATTTATCTTTATTTTTTACCCAAGAATGCATTTGACTAATGTTCAGGTTTTTGTTTATTCATCCAAGTAAAGACACAAGCAGATAAAAAATATAGGGACCATTCTTCGTGTTAAAATTACAGAGAACAGACATTCTTCGTTCAAAAATAACAGAGAATGGCCATTTCCCGTGTAAATCTCACGGAGAATGGCCATTCCCCGTCTTAAAGTGCAGGAGAATGGACATTCTTCGTGTTAAAATACGAAGAATGGCCATTCTCCGTGCTAAAAACACGGAGATTTGCCATTCTCCGTGCTAAAAACACGGAGATTTGCCATTCTCCGTGCTAAAAACACGGAGAATGGCCATTCTCCGTGTTAAAATGAATGAGAATGGTCATTCTTCGTGTTAAAATCACAGAGAATTTCCATTCTCCATATTAAAATGACGGAGAATGGCCTTCAGAAGAATAGTCATTATACTGAGCCCTAGGTTCATCCCATTAATTTGGGCATAGAAATTAGTAAAATGAACCTATTAAATAAGATTTATTATACTGAGCCCTAGGTTCATCCTATTAATTTGGGCTAGGACTTAGTAAAATGAACCTATTAACTGAGATTCATTATACTGAGCCCTAGGTTCATCCCATTAATTTGGGAGTCTTTAATTGGCAGCCACGTGGCCTGTGGTTTGGACCACACTCACCCTATATAAGGGAGAGTTTTTATGAAGAGTCGCATCTTCCTCTCTTAGCATTCCCAACACCATGCTTGACCCAGACTTTGCTTCGAACGGCCGTCGTTGGCCTTGCATAAGTTGGCTGTTGGTTGTGGATCCCTTCGTTCAAAGAAGCTGTATCTTTGTACGAGAGTTGCAGATGAGTGTCAAAATGTACCAGAATGCCCACCATGAGGAGTTAGAACCTGAGCGACGTCTTGGAGGTCTTGAAGGTCCTAACGACGGTGTTTGGGTTGATTGCCAACCCGAAGAGCTACAGGTTGTGCTCTGTCCTGCTCAATAGTGGCTACGTGCCTTTGTTAGGCTGGAAGAGCCTCAGGAGCTGTCGCGAGCCAATAGCTGCTTCAGGAAGTAGTCTGCTCTGACGAGAAAATGGCTCGCTACGTGTCTAGGGGGTTCTGTGGGCGCAGACCTTGATGGCGACCGTATTCACATCTTCTATCCGCAATCTCTTACCGCAAGGGTAGAAGTTGTGGAGCTATTCAGTGTAGAGCAACAATTGCTTAGTTCTCACAAAAGAGTCCTACGATCATACTGTGAAGACTAACCCCATTGTAGATCTTTAGGAGTTCTTTCCATATAATCACAAAGAATCTGTAATAGACCCTTGTAGCTGTGATTTTTAATAAAAAGAACTTTTGTGATCTTTTTTGTTATATGTTCTATTAAAATCTTTTTTGTTGTATGTGATCTTCTACAAGACCCCCTTCAAAGTGTTAGAATACAGAAGAATGACCCTTCTCCATATTAAAATCACGGGGAATGGCCATTCCCCGTTGTAAAATCATGAAGAATGGCCATTCTCCGTGTTAAAATCACGGAGAAGAGCCATTTTCCGTTGTAAAATCACGAAGAATGGCCATTCTCAGTGTTAAAATAAGGGAGAATAGCTATTCATTTGTTAATATATAGGAGAATAGTCATTCTCCATGTTAAAATCGCGGGGAATGGCCATTCTCCGTGTTAAAATGCAGGAGAATGGCTATTCCCCGTGTTAAAATGACGGAAAATGGCTTTTATGCAGTTAAAAAAAATGTGAAATAGTATATATACAGACTTTAAAATAGCACCATCGATATCCAAAAATGTAAGAAATATATTCAAAAAATAATTATATAAAAGAAAGAATATATGTATATCTATTAACGAGGGGGCGCTGCTCCCTCGACCCGCGTAGCAGCAAGTGGAGGGAGAGGGCAAGTGGTGCGATTGTGATTACATAATTCAAAGCAATTCTGGCACCTCATCTTCCTCTTCTCTTTTCCCTTGTTCTCATATTTGCTCTTATAACGGTCCACCTTTGGTCGGTTGGGGCCCCATTTCAGAACAGGAGGTAGAACCAAATCAGTGGGATTATTTTTAAACCATTTTTTACAATCTGGAACTTGATAAGTTGTACATAGATATAGCTTCTTGTAGAAATCTGATGTCTAATACTCCTTCACAAAATCGTAAACGGATTTATCCAAACCAAATCTGATACATTAGATTGCATGGCTGCAAGGGAATCCCTTTACCTTCCATCTACGACAACTACAATGCCAATCAAGAAGATTCACTAGGTGGAAGGAAGTATCTGCCATCACCTCAAACTCAAAATTATAAGACCGATATACCTTATAAGATATACCATCATCTGTAAGTTATTTCAGCATATTCTCGCCGTATGGACTCAATTTGCTATTGAAATCAATTGCATCCTTGTGGCGATCCGAAATCATCTTCATCATCTTTACTCGGATAATGTTTACAAGTGCTGAAATAGGCATTTTCTTATGAGCCTTTATCCATGCATTTAATGACTCCGCACAACCAGAAGCAACCTCGTGGTATCTACATCCGGAGAAGAATGCATTTGACCAATGTTCAGGTTTTTGTTTATCCATCCAAGTCACAACTTGACCACAATTCAGATCATAAATCTTCTTAACTGCTTGTTTATACCCACCTTTATACAAAAAAATAAGAAAGAAGGAAGTCAAGAAACAAGCAGATTAAAAAAATAGGGACCATTCTTCGTGTTAAAAATCACAGAGAACATACATTCTCCGTTCAAAAATAACGAAGAATGGTTATTCGTCGTGCTACGCATAACAAAGAACAGACATTCCCCGTAAGAATTACACGGGGAATAGTCACTTTCCGTGTTAAAATAACAGAGAATGCACATAAAAGCTGTATATATATGTCTAATTTACACACCTGATGTTAGAGCATATACTGCTTGCCTCCAAGCTTCAAGTACAAGCGGATACACTCTTCCATTTTCTTTCTCCTTCAGCGGTATGTTATTCTTCATGTGATGATAGCAATAGCTATGGTAAGCAGTAGGGAACACTTTAGGAACTTCAGAAACTAAACCGGTGCCTTGATTCGAAAGAAAGACCATACTCCTACTATATCCAACAACATTCTTGAGATTTTTAAAGAACCATTCCCAATTGTCACCATCTTCACCCGAGACTATACCGTAGAAAAGAGGGTAAAATTGTTGGTTACCATTCTTCGCTGTAGCAGACATCAAACAGTCTCTAAACCTCCATGTATGGAAAGTCGTATCCAAATATTGCATCGGGCGACAGTTGTAACGCCCCAGTCCTAAAATACGTAGGACTAGGATACGTATACATGCCAGCTACGCATCGAGAGGACTCCAGCCCAGCTCGAATACGTATTAGATGTCTGGTTTTCTAAAGTAATCAATCCATTCAACTACAAATATCTCAATCCACTAAAGATAAACTCTTGTATAAACCAAGTAAACTAATGCTGGTCAGACATTAGCAAACCGGTTACTACAAGTAACAAGAAAGGATAATATACAATAAAGTGGACTAGACTCTAATGCAATTATCTTGAACAAGCTTCTAATGAAAGATAAAGCTTGTAAAACTAGGCTATACAGCAGCAATGTCAAAGTAATATAATATAGGACTAGTATGAAAAGATATGAACTAAATATACCTGAAATTCCTGAGAAACAATCATCAATTCACCAATGTATTCTACCTCGATCACTTTAGCTAATACCTGGAGAGATCACCAGGTCCTCAGAGGACTAGCAAGACACATAATATACATGCCTACTTTAACAGTTTTAACATGAAAGGAAGGATAGGAAATTGTATAAGAAATAAAGACTACAGAGTAGTACAAGAATAAAATATAAGGAAGTGGCATGCCATCAAGAATCGTGCTGATAAATGTCACGACCCGCACCCTGATTAGGGGCACGAGTACGTGGTTACGTCCAGCCTACACCGCAGAATCGACGGTAGAACGTTGTATAGGTCGTCTATAAAAACTACAACTAGACAAAATATAAGGGTAACTGTCATCTCCGTACGGAGGTATAATATGGCATAACTCAATCACAAGACAAACTAGGATAGATAGCACGAAATAGAAATATGATAGAAGTGAAAACAGGAAATGAGTTCAAGATCCAACACAAGCTCAGAGATATAAACATATCACAGAATCTCAAAATATAATATAAAATACTACAGTCTGAAAACACTAGCTGGATCGCAGTCCAGGCAAACCTAACTAAGCTATACTAGTCCAGGTGTGCAAAATCTAGTGGCTCAACTGCCAGGTCACAGTCCTGGCCTAAGTCTCCATCTGCCCCGACCCCATAGTAGGTCGAGCAGTCTGCCTCTGAATCATCTGTAATATATCAACGGTATCCTGTCAGGAAAATGGGCAAGTACAAACACTAACAGCAGTTCCATATGAATTGACAAATTCTATAAGAGACAATTATAATGAAATACAAGACAAAATTAACATGAAATATATAACAGGATGTGAGTAATGAATATCAAAACATGGTGAGAAAAGTAATGAATGTAGAACTGAGTAGGATATATGATGTAATAAAGTAAATATAAAATATGCCATGAATTATTAGAGCGTTATGTGATCAACTTGGGAAACAGGACAGGCTATCCATTTGGCCCGACAATCACATGAAAATCACTAGAAAGGGTCATGACGGCCAACCTGGATAACGAGCACAAAGAATAAGATCTCGCTACACCCTACGTGAGGTGAGAGTAGCGCAAGCACAAGAATATAGTGACAGGATGGTATTGATCACATAGCCCCTAATAATTCCTCATCCCCGAATAGTATAATGGATCCGGACATGACATGTCATGACACGGGATTCCCTAAGAGGGTAGCTACTCCCTCTCAGGAATCGATGTCTATACAAGTACAGAAAACAAGATAGGAAATATACCAATATACCAAGAAAATTTAGGAACAATATCTCATATCATGATCCGACGTATACTAGTCCATGAACCATCATGTCAAAAAATCAAGTAAGACACTACAACTGGATCGGATATAGCAGATATCAAGACAATGAAAACTATCAATAAATGTACTCGCCTGTGGTCCCGAGCTGATAAAGTAAACAGATGCTCAGAGTAATCATAGACCTAAAGATGAGGTACCATAAGTCAAAACAGGGTTTAATAATGAAAGGAAAGCTAATTAAGTCATGATATGCAAGTCTAAGTCAAACTAGATCATACTGGTCTAAACTAGGTCATACTAGGTCATACTGGTCCAAACTAGGTCATACTAGGTCAAACTAGGTCATACTGGTCCAAACTAGGTCATACTAGGGCATACTGGGCCAAACTAGAACAAACAAGGTCACAGAAAGTCAATCCAAGTTAAACTAAGTCAAACTGGGTCAAAGGTTGACTTACAGTTGACTTTTGGTCAACTGGTCAACCCTGGTCAACTCTAGGTCAACCCTAGGTCAAACTAGGCTAATGTTGACCAACTGTTGACTTTTGGTCAACTGGTCAACTCTGGTTGAGTCCGGTCAAGTTCTAGTCACTTTTAGGCTAAGTTTGACTTTCGGTTGACTTTTCTTGACTTTTGGTCAAAACGGTCAACAGAGATCAAAACTAGTCTAAGAGCACTAATCCTGACCATTACCAACCAAGGGAAACAATTTCTAACTATATATTAACACCTTAAACTCATACCTTAGCTTCTAGGTAATTACCTTAAACTTACCTATTACCCTTCACAAAGTATTCCCAATACCTTGCCCCGATACAAAGGCAACCCTTCCTAACCTTGGTAGACTGACCTAGGCTTCTTAGGGTAGCTAGACACTAACCTATCTAGATATTACCAACCAAGAACTCTAGGTATCTAGCCCATCCAGTCCATTATCCCCATGTTGGTCACTCTCAATATTACCTTAAGGTATCATGAGACACCCTAAGGTATCTTGAGATACCACCCTCCTAACACTATCCAACCATACTAGCTCACCCCTCCACACTCCTAGTGTCTTAGAGTATCACACTCACTAGCTCTATTAGGATACTAACTTATCTAGTACACTCACTAAACACACCCCACTAGGTCAACAACCCTCAAATCTAACATCTCATATCCTAACTAATACTAACATATAAGCTAACATTTCTAACTAACAATTCTAACTAACAAATATCTAACAACTTGGTAGCAAACTCTATCTAACAAGGGCTAACTAATAAAGGGCAAGGGCTAAATGGAAGGGGCTAATTTCTAAAGGAAAATGGGGGTTAAATAGGTTAAAACTAATGGTTAAAAGGCTCAAAAAACTGCAATAAGCTGCTGCTGAAAAGCTGCTGCTTATTGCTGCTTCTGGAAGCTACAGCTGCTACTTACTGCTTATGCTGCTAACTGCAGCTGCTGCTGCTTATGCTGCTTACTGCAGCTGCTACTGCTTATGCTGCTGCTTATTGCTGCTTATGCTTATTGCTTATCAATCTCATATATATATATATATATATATATATATATATATATATATATATATATATATATATATATATGCACTCAATAATATATATATATATATATATATATATATATATATATATATATACACTCAATATATATATATATATACACTCAATAATATATACTTGTATATATATTATGATACATTATGATACATGAAGAAAAATGTAAAGACAAGCAATAACACATCTCTAACATATAAAAATCTTAGACATGTATTAAATATTTAAACACAAGTGTGTCCAATATTGGGGGTTTCCCACATGGTCACAACAACACATCAAGGACACTCCTAATAACTCCAAATGGACACGAAATGGACACAAATGGAGACACAACCATGGGAGTCATTCCTATGGGTTCAAAATGATCCTATATGCATGTAGGATTGAAATAGAGGGTAGATTTTACCTTTCGGGAGGAAAAATCCAAGGAAAATCCTTTCGATACGACACCGACACGAAGGGATCCCTAAATGGACACGAACCAATGCCAAATTCTCCCAAACTTGGCTAGCACCCTCTCTTTATAGAGTAGAGAAGAAATGATAAAGATTTGATGGAGGAAAGGATTGATTTGGGGATGAAATCAATGGAGGTTCTTCTCAAATTTGGGGAAGAACAAGAATGAGAGAAATTTGTCGCTAAGAATAAAAGAGGATGACTCACTCCCCTATCCCTTCATGGCCGGCCTTATGTGACTATATGTCCTATTTTGAAAGGTCTAAAATGCCCTATAATGACTCCTATTGGTTCAACTTAAAATTAGGTTTTAGTTTGAGGCTAAATTAGTCTAGTTTGAATCTCTAATTAATCCAACCTAGTCATAAAATTTAGTCTAACCATACTAACTTAAATATTGTCATATGTAGGCCATGCCTAACTAATGAGCGGGTCCCACTAGAGTCAAAGCCACCCCGGGTCTCCGATACAAGTCGGATTGAGTTGAAATTTGAACCTAACTCAAATAACCCCAAAACAATATCATAAATAATAAAATAAATTCAAAAATATTCTAAAATAAAAAATAACCAAAATACCCCTGTTCTTGAAAACTGAAGGTGACAAATCTATCCACCCTAAAAAAAAATCGTCCTCGAAATTAAAATAAAGCAATCACAGGAAACACATATAGAAAACAATCTCATTCAAATCTTTTTAAAAAAATTAGCAATAAAAATCTCCTTGAGGCACATCAAACACTCGTAAATAAAAACTGATACGTGTCCGATACGGACACGAAACCAACACAAAATTACTCCTATCAAAAGTCAAAATTAACAATCACCAATGCAATAAATATCAAAATAATTCAAAGAGGTCAAATGACCAAAATACCCTTAGGCCAGTAATGACATTAAAATGTCCTAATCACATGGTTAGGCTCTAGGTCAAGCAATCTCTAGGGTTTCACTAGGAACACATCAAAATCACAAGTCATGGCTTTAATAGTTTTAAAATGATAAAAAAAATCTCCAAAATTATATCATGATTTAAATGTCAATAAATAAATGATTAAAATTACAAAAGTCAAAATTACCTTCAATTTAGAAACTGGGTTCTACAAGTTCCTCAGAATTAAGATGCTAGTTCTCCTTATAGGTCAAACACCCCATAAATATAGTCTCAAAATCATACAGTTCGATAATCATATGCGTCTGTCCAAAATTATGATACTCAGAATCTTCGTCATGCTAATGAGCAGGACTACGATAATCACAGAGTCCTCGACTAAGGTACATACCTCTAGAATCATAGTATTTAAAATTTTTGCATTACCGCATGCTTGGCTACAAAAACGTTAAATTCCTACACCCAAGAAATACGTCCATAATTTGACTATATGTCCTCATTATGCCTGCTAACATGACCATAGAAGACTCTAAAATCCCATAATCGAGGCGACCTAGCCCATACGACTTATCTCGAAGAAAAAATTAAAATTATATCACATGAATAACATAACAAAATTGATCAATTAACAAGGAACAAATAGAATTGAATTTCAAGACAGTTATAAGGAGGCAAATGCGGGAATGAGATCGAAAGATTGGAACCTGTAATCTGCCCAACTACTGCATGTGTGTCCTCGACTGTCATGGCGAAACCTCGCCCCTGCTGGCCTCCTCTAGCCTGCTGCACTCTGTCCTGACCTCCTCGGACTCCACGAGCGTGGCAATCCTTCAGCTGGTGGTCGGGCGCCCTACAGTATAGACATACGCCCAACCTCTTCCTACAGGCCTTTCGACTGTGCCCCGGCTTTCCGTAGAAGCCGCACGGAGTAGTCTGCCTCTGGCCCTGTCCCTGGTGCTGGTGCCTGTTGAATCTGTAACTAAGGCTGCTGCTGAAACTGGCTCTACTAAAAATGAGGGTGCTTTGCCGGCCCCACACTAGAGCTCGCACCAAGAACATCGCTGCCCCTATTTGACTTGAGGCTGAAGTCCTCATCTACTATCTGTGCCTTCATCATTATCTGCTCGAAGGTCGCATCGTGTCGCCCGAAAGTACGAGTACGAACCGCATGAATAAGGCCCCTCCGGAACTTACGGGCCTTATACCCCTCATTTTGGATCAGATCTGGTGCAAAACTACTCAGACGGAAGAACTCTGCTGCATACTCGTCCACCGACGAGTTCTCCTGCACCAATCCGACGAACTGGACCTCCAGAGCTGTAAGAGCCACGTCGGGATAGAACTTCTCCTTGAAGAGCCGCCTGAAGTTCTCCTATGATATATCCCTCACTGACACCTGGGGGTCTGTCCGGAACCACATCAAAGCGATGTCAAAAACTGGCTAGCCGCAGACGTCATCCATAGTCCCCTCGGAACCTCTGCTAACTCCAGGCTCCTTTGGATGTCCTCCAACCAGTCATCAGTATACAGGATACCCTCGGTACCCTTGAAGTCCCTCGGGTTCATCTTTCTAAAATCTAGACATGTGCCAGGCCTCCCCTGATTCTGCTGCTGAACTGGGGCACCCTAAACTCTACCCGAGACTACCCTCTCAATTATTGCCAGCGCCAGCTGGTGGGAGTTCTCCATACTCTGTCGTAGCACCTCTGTCTGGCGGTGGGATGCGTCAGCCTGATGCTCCTGTGCCTCTGTGTGGGCCCTCTGGGTCTGCATCATCTGTTGTAGAAGGCCATCATCTACTGTGTATCCGTCAGTAGCGTAGTTGGCGGTAGAAGAGTCTCAAGAATAACTATAGATGGTCCCGCAGCTGGAGGTGGAAGACCTCCTGGAACTGTCGCTGCTACTCCCACCTGAAGGGTAGGAACTGAGGTGGCAGCTCCCTCAACTGCAGCTCTCGTAGCCGGAGGTGGAGCTCCTACCGGATCGGGCCTCTTTGGAACAGCACTAGGTCCTGCTGCCTGAGAGCGAGTAATCGTCATCCTGAGGGTAGATTGAAACGAGGAATCAATATGGCACATGTCAAGGAAGGACAATTGAATTAAATGCAAGAAGAGTTGTCATAGTAATCAAAAGATCATAATTTTCCTAAAATGTGATTGAGTAACTCCTATCATATCCTAGATCCTATATCCTAGTTGCAGGCTCGTAATTAGTACTCTAAGTCGAGCACCATTACGAGATCGCACTAATTGCGACATCGACCTCCATGGGCTACCACAAAAATATGTCATGACCCGTACCCTGATTAGGGGCACAAGTACGTGGTTATGTCCAGCCTATGCCACAGAATCGGCGATAGAACGATGTATAGGTCGTCTATAAAAATTACAACTAGACAAAATATAAGGGTACATGCCATCTCCGTACGGAGGTATAATATGGCATAACTCAATCACAAGACAAACTAGGATAGATAGCACGAAATGGAAATATGATAGAAGTGAAAATAGGAAATGAGTTCAAGATCCAACACAAGCTCAGAGATATAAACACATCATAGAATCTCAAAATTTAATATAAAATACTACAGTCTGAAAATACTAGCTGGATCGCAGTCCAGGCAAACCTAACTAAGTTATACTAGTCCAGGTGTACAAAATCTAGTGGCTCAACTGCCAGGTCACAGTCCTGGCCTAAGTCTCTATCAGTCCCGACCCCATAGTATGTCGAGCAGTCTGCCTCTGAATTATATATAATATATCAACGGTATCCTGTTAGGAAAATGAGTAAGTACAAATACTAACAGCAGTTCCATATGAATTGACAAATTCTATAAGAGACAATTATAATAAAATACAAGACAAAATCAACAGAAAATATATAACAGGATGTGAGTACTGAATATCAAAACATGGTGAGAAAAGTACTGAATATAGAACTGAGTAGGATATATGATGTATTAAAATAAATATAAAATATGCCATGAATTATTAGAGCATTATGTGATCGGCTTGGAAAATAGGACAGGCTATCCACTTAGCCCGACAATCACATGAAAATCACTGGAAAGGGTCATATCGGCCAACCTGAATAACGAGCACAAGGAATAAGATCTCGCTACACCCTACGTGAGGTGAGAGTGGCGCAAGCACAAGAATATAGTGACAAGATGGTATTGATCACATAGCCTCTAATAATTCTTCATCCCCGAATAGTATAATGGATCCGAACATGACACGTTATGATACGGGATTCTCTAAGAGGGTAGCTACTCCCTCTCAGGAATCGGTGTCTATACAAGTACAGAAAACAAGACAGGAAATGTACCAATATACCAAAAAAATCTAGAAAAAATATCTCATGTCATGATTCGACATATACTAGTCCATGAACCATCGTGTCAGGAAATCAAGTAAGACACTACAACTGAATCGGATATAGCAGTTATCAAGACAATGAAAACTATCAGCGAATGTACTAGCCTGTGGTCATGAGCTGATAAGGTGAATAGATGCTCAGAGTAATCACAGACCTAAAAATAAGATACCATAAGTCAAAACAGGGTTTAATAATAAAAGGGAAACTAATTAAGTCATGATATGCAAGTTTAAGTCAAACTAGGTCAAACTAGGTCATACTGGTCGAAACTAGGTCATACTAGGTCATACTGGGCCAAACTAGGTCAAACTAGGTCTTACTTATCCAAACTAGATCATACTAGGTCATACTCGGCCAAACTAGAATAAACAAGGTCACAGAAAGTTAATCCAAGTCAAACTAGGTCAAACTGGGTCAAAGGTTGACTTATATTTGACTTTTGGTCAACTGGTCAACCCTGGTCAACCCTGGTCAACTCTAGGTCAACCTTAGGTCAAACTAGGCTAATGTTAACCAACTGTTGACTTTTGGTCAACTCTGGTTGAGTTCGGTCAAGTTCTAGTCACTTTTAGGCTAAGTTTAACTTTCGGTTGACTTTTGTTGACTTTTGGTCAAAACGGTCAACCGAGGTCAAAACTAGTCTAAGAGCACTAAACCTGACCATTACCAACCAAAGGAAACAATTTCTAACCATATCTTAACACCTTAAACTCGTACCTTAGCTTCTAGGTAATTACCTTAACCTTACCTATTACCCTTCACAAAGTATTCCCAATACCTTGCCCCGATACAAAGGCAACCTTCCTAACCTTGGTAGACTGACCTAGGCTTCTTAGGGTAGCTAGACACTAACCTATCTAGATATTACCAACCAAGAACTCTAGGTATCTAGCCCATCCAGTCCAAAAGCTGTCATAAGCTGCTGCTGAAAAGCTGCTACTTATTACAACTGTTGCTGCTGCTTATTGCTGCTTCTGGAAGCTGCTGCTTACTGCTTATGCTGCTTACTGCAGCTGCTGCTTATTGCTGCTTATGCTTGTTCCATCTCATATATATATATATATATATATATATATATATATATATATATATATATATATATATATATATATATATAATAAAATAAATTAAATAGATAGATGGGGAGATTTAGCCCAGTCGGCCCTAGCGTTCCCCTCCGTTCTTCTTCCTCGGGTGGCGGGCGGGGCCGGTCATCTTCCCCGGCGGTCCGGCCGGTTGGCCGTGGAACCCCCTTCCCCCATTCGGAGGCCCCCTTTCTTGCCACCCCCGCGGTCCTCGCACGGTCGCTCGCTCCTCCTCGGCCCTAGCGTGGCTTCTCGCCGCCGCCAGCCCGCAGTGC
This sequence comes from Iris pallida, assembly GCA_029216955.1. NCBI lineage: Eukaryota > Viridiplantae > Streptophyta > Magnoliopsida > Asparagales > Iridaceae > Iris > Iris pallida. The sequence goes on from JANAVB010008798.1 coordinate 10,358,792, forward strand.
GGCCGCTACCCTCCTTGCCGCAGTCGTCGTCCCCGACGTTCTCGACGACGACGTCGACCGTCCTTTCCTCCAGTCGTTCCCCCAGGCTCCTCCCCGGCCCCCTCCATCCTCGGGCCTCCCCCCGGTTCGCTCTCCGTCGCCCCCCTGGTCGCCCCGACTTCCTCCGGCCTTCCTCCCCCCACTCCTGGGTGCCCTCCACCCGCCGCCCCCCTCGCGGTGCCTCCCCCCTCGGCTGATGCCACCCGCTCGTCCCTACGGTGGCCTAATTCAGCTACGTCCTCCCTCAGCCCCCCGACAGAGTTTTTCGTAGGCCCTAGGCTGGCCTCCCCCTTCTTATTCCTCCCATGCGCCGGCTTTCCCCTTGTCGTCGACCTCCTCGTCGGTGCCCCCCACTCCCCCTCCGTCGTCTTCTGGGGCTCCTGTCCCCCCCTCCGCCGTCGACGGGTCCTCCCCCCTCGAGAGTCGAACCCCTCTTCTGGGCTCGGGTGGCCTCGGCTACCCCCTCCTCGGCGTCGGGTGGTCGTTCGGCGACCTCTAGCGGCTTCTTGTCGCCGCCACCCCCCTCATCGGCAACGTCAACCCTCCTCTCTCTGCAGTGGCCTCACGCATCCCCGGCTGGAGCCACAGGATCTGGAACGGCTCCATCTCCAGCCTCCGTCTTCCCGTCGGTGACCCCGCGGGTCGCGACCTCGTGACTGTTATCCTCTCCCCGGCGTCGGCCAGTCGAGCTTCACCGCCCCCGTCGTCCCTCCAGAGCGAAGCTTTTCCCCCTCCCTCCTCCAGTCTCCGACGCTCTCTCCGCCGGAGGTAGGCCCCGCCTACCGACGCCCGGAGGTCGAGCTCGCTGCTCCCTCCTCCCCCCCCTCACCCTCCTCCCACCCCTTCGTTGTTTCCCCTCCGCCGCCCCCGTCTCCGTCCTCCCTCCCCTCACCCACCCACACTAGTAGCTCCCCCAACTGCGCCTGTCTGGGCCAGCCTCCACCGCCAGAGACCACCTTTCTCCGAGCGACTCGTCGGGGGAGAGGGGGGGCGAGACCTTCCTCGAGCAGCGTGCCCCTCCACCCTCGGGCAGAGCAACCCCCCTCCGGGCTGTGTGCCCGCACCCACCACCATTGGGTTGCGTGCCCTCGTGCAGCGACCCTAATGTTTCGGGCAGTGTGCCCCTACTGCCATAGGGCAGAGAGCCCACCTCATTTCAAACATTCGAATATTTTGTTTTTCAAAATTTCAAAATTTTGTCCCACTTTCTGTGGTGTTTCCTACGTTGTTTTTCAGGACCATTTTGTGTTTTCGGTCCCTGGCACATGTACTGCTCTTTTTGAGCCACCTCTACGTTTTCAATAAAATGCTTTTATAATATATATATATATATATATATATATATATATATATATATATATATATATATATATATATATATATATATACACTCAATAATATATATACTTGTATATATATTATGATACATTATGATACATGAAGAAAAATGTAAAGACAAGCAATAACACATCTCTAACATATAAAAATCTAAGATTAAAACATGTATTAAATTATTTAAACACAAGTGTGTCTAATATTGGGGGTTTCCCACATGGACACAACAACACATCAAGGACACTCATAATAACTCCAAATGGACACGAAATGGACACAAATGGAGACACAACCATGGGAGTCATTCCTATGGGTTCAAAATGATCCTATATGCATGTAGGATTGAAATAGAAGGTGGATTTTACCTTCCGGGAGGTAAAATCCAAGAAAAATTCTTCCGATACGACACCGACACGAAGGGATCTCCAAAAGGACACGAACCAATGCCAAATCCTCCCAAACTTGGCTAGCACCCTCTCTTCGTAGAGTAGAGAAGAAATGATAAAGATTTGATGGAGGAAAGGATTGATTTGGGGATGAAATCAATGGAGGTTCTTCTCAAATTTGGGGAAGAACAAGAGAGAGAGAAATTTGTGGCTAAGAACAAAAGAGGATGACTCACTCCCCTATCCCTTCATGGCCGGCCATATGTGGCTATATATCCTATTTTGAAAAAGTCCAAAATGCCCTCTAATGACTCCTATTGGTTCAACTTAAAATTAGGTTTTGGTTTGAGGCTAAATTAGTCTAGTTTGAATCTCTAATTAACCTAACCTAGTCATAAAATTTTGTCTAACCATACTAACTTAAATATTATCATATGTGGACCATGCCTAACTAATGAGTGGGTCCCACTAGAGTCAAAGCTACCCCGGGTCTCCGATACAAGTCGGATTGAGTTAAAATTTGAACCCGACTCAAATAATCCCAAAACAATATCATAAATAATAAAATAAATCCAAAAATATTCTAAAATAAAAAATGACCAAAATACCCATGTTCTTGAAAATTGGGGGTGACAATAAACATAACTAAGAATAAATAGGAGTAAACCGCAGCTCAGTGGAGACTCACGGTCCCATAGATCACAGCTCATTGGGGGCTCACAGCCTATAGTAAGTCTCTATTGCAGCTCAGTGGGGGCTCACAACAGAGAGTAGTCAAGTATAGTCATCGTCTATCATAAGGTCCTCGCCTATAACTACGAGTCAAGTCAAGTCAAGATGTCAACAAGTCAAGTCCACCTAAATTATGTCAAAGGGACATGACAGAGGCTAAGCAATACTATCACTAGACATGAACACGATAGAAAAATATGGCTAGTACAAGAGAAAAGAAAGAGTAATAATCTACGTGCACGCAAAACTAGAAAGTACCCATGATATAAAATAGGAAAGAAATATGTACCAAGTGAGACATAAAAGAATAACATTATAGAAAAGTATGTAAGTACTATAAAGTTTGGCAAGGTGTACTTGCCTGAGGGTTGCACGGAGGACCAACAATATATCGCCAATCAAAAAGTCAGAAAGTCCAAGTCTCACAACTGCCTCCAGAAGCTGTAATAGATATTACCAACATTTCCAGATTAGTCAAATTAGCTAGGATTTCCTGACCTTAAGTCCAATTCTAGACACTGGGACAAAACGGTAATTTTGGGTCAAACCGGTATCCGTCGTTGGACTCATTTTGCACCGAAAAGCGTGCCAGAGTCAATGGTCTCTAAATTCGTTAAACTATATGTCTACGGATTTGTTCTGATGATACGAACCCAACGGTATATCTAATTTTAGATTTCGGTGGACCGTGCACGAAATCGTCTGTTGAGTTGGATCGTGGGGCCCACAAAACGGTGATCCGGTCAACTGTCTTCGATTCGGACCAAGCTTGGTATACAAGACCAAAAAATGATACGGTCCTGCTGGTGTAAGTTTCGTCTCGAGATGACGAACGTGCATAAAGTAATTGAAAAATTTACAAAGAGGTCGATACGGTAAATTTTGACAGATACGCATCAAATTCGTCGCGCACACGCAACCAATTTGAATTTCGTCAAAGCCCACACATCCGCGAAGTCGATACGCACTTTTCAATTCTTTCGATTCGCGGTCACGTCGCCCGGATTGACGGGACGGACTCCGTATCGAAAAAATTTATGTTTTAAAAAATAGATTTTTGGAAAACTTTAACCTAATTTTGAACAAAAATTAATAGTCACAAACATAAACTAATTAATGGGTTTTAATCACGATTAGGTTGTCTACAAATCTATTCAGGTGGATTTCAAAATTGATTAATGGTTTGAAATGAATCGAGACACAAACTAGGGACTTTGGGACAGTCTCTATACCCAGGAATTCGAGATTTTTCTCGATTTGGAACTCAATTTTCAACGCGCACAGTGCAAATTATTAAATTTTATTTGAAGGTGACTGAAGGTGCATAGGTTGTCTACATACCTGTACAATCGGTTTGCAAAACGACGAATCGTAGTGTCGGGAAATCGGCCATGAACAGGGCTCTGCTGGTTGCTACCGCTGTTGTTATTGCTCTGCTGCTGCTGCTTTTGTCGCTGTCGCCACGGCTGGCCGACGGTGGTCCAGGCAGTGCTGCGGTGGCGTACGGCCGCCTGGAGGTCGGGGGTGGGGGTGGTCATGAGAGCAGGGGTTAAGTTAGGGTTTCGATAGGGTTTTCTTTCCCTTCTCCTCTCTCTCTCTCTATATCTATATACTAAGTCGGGGGGGGTCGGGTTTCGTTTGGTTTGGGTTTTATTGCTGCTGGGGGTCGGTCTCTTTTGAGGTTGTTTGACTCACGAGATTTTCCTTTGGAAAATCTAATCTCGTGAGTTAAAGTATTCTTTTTTTTTCTATTCTTATATAGATATCCATATATAGTCTTCTATATTTTTTTATATAGTCTTCTATATATATATATATATTTTATATATATATATAGTCTTCTATATATATATATATATATATATATATATATATATATATATATATATATATATATATATATATTTTATATATATATATATATTTTATATATTTTATATATATTTTATATATTTATATTTTTTTTTATTATATATATTTTATATATATATATATATATATATATATATATATATATATATATATTATATATATATATATATATATATATATATATATATATATATATGCACATAATATATGTTATATATAATACTCTCCACAAAAATCTAAATAAAATCTTAATATTACCTATTCCTAGTATAGGCCTATTTATAGAGATATGAACATATATAATATTTATTTAACAATAAAATAATAAAATAACCAATAATAATAAATATTTTATTTAATAACAACAATATCATTAATAATACTAATAATCCTAATAACAATTAAAATAACCCAATAGTCATTGTTGGTGAACATATCATACACACTCTTTATTTGGCTCCAGGAAATTGTACAATATTCTAAAATGCCATCTAATATTAATACTACATATATTGTACGTATATCAAATATTTAGAAAATATTGGTCAATTCCTAAAAATAAATATGAACTATTTGTACACATATAAATTATGTCTACATGGCGTACACTAAATGCCTACATGGGCTTATGTTGGTTCGGGTCAAGTCCGGACTAAATTGGTTCAATCGGGTCTCTTAAAAGTCAATATTCTAATAGATAAATAAATCAATCATCGGTGGAGGTTAAGTCGCAACTTGGACTGGTTTTCCTAGTTAGAACACACCTATCGCTCGGCCTTCCCTACCATGGCTAAAATACTAGTCAAAATACACAACCACGTTAACCGTGCCAAAATTCCTAGTCGATATATATCACAGAACTTAACCATGGCTAAGACCATATTTATATACAATAATAGGCTATTATAAATATAATCATATATATACAAAATTGTATTTAAATCTATTTACTATATAGCACCCCAAAATAAATCCATAATAATCCTACTAAGTCATAGAAATCTATCATGACTTCCTACCAGGTGGGATTGGCTAGGTTAGGGTCCAAATATTTTTGTAATAAAATTAAACTCGAAAAGTCAACCCATGAGTCTCAGGTTCCATTCACAAATAAATAGCACATGGGAATTCGATTGAGTGGTACACCCTTGGTATAGGCGTCGTAGACTCAAAATGGGTCAAAACCATATATTGGGTCAAATAATTTTGATCTATGTCGAGTCCCGAACTCACGTGGGAAGTTAGGTATAGAATTACCGTAAACGTTCAAATGGCCTAATTTGACTTGAAGTTATGCGAAGTCAAAAGAATGCTAGGGGACAAGTTTGGATAGGACATAATATATCAACTTGAAGGTCATCCTGTCTACTACAAAACTCATGAAGGATGTTTCAAGAGATGGGTATGTCTTATGCTCCAAAAATCGAAGACACGAAAAAGTACATATATAATCATAATTAAATACACCATGTAACCTAATAAATAGAAATACTATAAAATAAATAAAAAATAATTCCCAAAAATCAGGGTCCTCACAACAGTATTGAAAGCCTTCGACGCAAGCCCCATATGAAAGAAAAGCCACTGAAACCTCATTGTTGTATCATCTTCCTGAAAGTCAATAGCAGAACCAGGATTGGTTTCTTTACCTTGTCGACATACCAACAGTCGCTGTAAGCTCTAACATCATCTCCGTACATTTCTTGGTGCACCAGCCTAATGTCGTGGTATGCCTGCCCATAGGTAAGAGATAAACCATAGTCAACCTTGAATTCGTCGACAACTGATTTTGCCGACTTTTTAGGATCAATTCGAACAATGTTACTAACCAAACTTTTCACAAACTTTGCTGAAACAACTAGATGACCTTTATCCATATAGCCAGCTCCACAATTGTGTTCTCCCACATACCTCTTCACATTATCTTCCAAAATAGATATAACATGGAAGCTCCACAAACAAGCATGGGTCTTGTAATTCTTGCAGCAAACAGTGTACCTTCCCGGCTCAGATTTTAAAATATGGAATGGATGACGAGATTCAAAACAAACCTTTCTAATAGCGTGCTTAACTTTTCAATACCATTGAGAAAATCTGACCAATGCCGGTAATTGATACATGCCACATATCCGATTTTCTCTTCTTTACTGTCTCAAGCGAGCCCTCATAAAATTCTACTACTCGTTTATCCTTTACAGTAGGAGAACATCTACTCAAAGATCTAGAAGAGGAAGACAAAGGTACCATGGGAATGTTTTGACAAGTAAAAGATGTCGAAGAAGAACATGAAGGATATACTTGCTCCATAAATAGATCAAAGCTCACGTGATGGGTACCGTGGAAACCACCAACCAATGACGAAGCTAAAAATTACTATCGACGTACAATTCAGTCCCATCAGAATGCAAAAACTTGAAACGAAAGGAAAGTGGATCCAAAGAAGTCCATCGATCGCACACTTGATGCTTTAAAATTTCTACGGTACTTTCATAAGTGACACGGCAGGAAAGTAGGTCTCCCTTGAAACAAAGATTAACTAAACAGCTTGAATCCATCCCCTTGAAAACATAAAAACAGAAGAGATCACAAATCAGAACAACACATTTCTGATCATTCGCCGTTCTAATATAACGAAGAATGATCATTCTATGTTTACTTCTCACGGAGAATGGTCATTCTCCGTCCTACTATAATGGAGAATGACTATTCTCCGTCATTTGTAAAACAGAGAACTGTTGTTCTCCGTGAAAGTGAACGGAGAATAATCTTTCTCTGTGACAAGTGAACGGAGGATGACCATTCTCCGTCATATTAGCACGGCAAATATCATTCGCCGTCATATTTGCACAAAAGAACCAGATTAAATCTCTCTCTAATTATTTTTTCATTAAAAATTTTCATAACAAATTTAAATTCAGCAAAAATTTTAAGATCTATGAAGATGATGAATAAATTTTTACATATCTGAACTTTCACCTTGTTTTAAGATCTACCGAAAGAGAAGAATAAGATCTTCTCTCTACAATTGACGTAATCGTCGAAAAACTTTAAATCTCTCCCCGAAGATGATGATGATGAGCGATGATCGGAGTTCGACTAAAGAAAAGCACAGTGAACAACGAACGATCTTTGTGATCTATGCTGAAGATGAGAGCAATGGAATTCAGATCTCTCGTGAAGAAGAAGACGAAAATTGTAATCTAAATCTGAGTTTGTGAATTCAAATACATATATATATGACCAAATTTGCACGAAGGGGTAGTTATGGTATTATCAAAATGGCAATTTTGTATACAGAGCATCTAAAGGGAATCTTGGAATATTTAACGTAAAAATACATAATTTTGGATATTTCATAAAACCCACCCTATGGGCGGATTTTTCATAAAAACCAACCCCGAAAGTGGGTATCTCAGCAATTTCCAGTACAAATTTTTGATATCTCCTTTGTATGATAAGTGGGCTCCCTTCTCACTTCGTAAAAGGTGTAGGCATAAAATTAGTGTATGGACCCACTTATCATACAAAGAGGTATCAAAAATTTGATACCTCCATCTGCATCAAAGTTTTACTCCAAGGGCATGTTTGGAAGCCGGGGAGTCAGAGGAAAGTGGACTGAAAGTCACACTTTCGTTGAAACTGGATTCAGTTTTGGTGTTTGGATGGAGAAGGAAACTATGTTGGAACCGTGTTTTTCTGACACAAAGGAGTTGTTGTCCCCCTCATGTCCCCTCCATCTTCCAGATTTCGCTTGTAGCCAAAAATGAGAGAGGTAGCTGTGAAAGTGGGGATAGAAAGGAATAGCAAAGGCGCGCTCCTCCTCGACACGGTGGCGCTCCTGCTTGACACGACAGCGAACCTCGACGATGGTTGTGTCGTCCTCCTCATGTGAGGCCACTCCTCAA